>JAUMHE010000014.1:1071120-1099284 GCA_032359235.1 Enteromius mattozi | reverse complement strand
AAAGGGCACTTGAGGCATCCTGGAGGAAAGGGGCGGGTGCTCAAGCACCCTCCGCCCCCCCCTCTGCACGTGCCTGATAAGCATATAAGGACTACAGTCATACAAGTTTATATGCAAGTTTATATGCTTATGTACAAGTTTACATAACAGCTTGTTAGCATATTGAGGTTTAAAGGTGGACTCAAAACTCAAAAGTACAGTTTGTTGTATAAGAATGTTTACAACAGTCCTTGTTTCCTTAAATTATTTTAAATCTGAAAAACCCACTACAACCCATTAAAATTAATTCCTTTGGGAACTATGGAAAATTAGCCTTCCATATTAACCTAACAACTTCAACGTGACATCATGACAGGACAGCACTAAAGTAGTGTCCCCACTTTCCCATCTTTATCTATGAAACACTTTAACATCCACATCCTGACAAGACATCTGATAGGATAGTTTTCAAAGTTTTCTGCAAAACTCAAATTGTACAAACACCCAAATTACAGTAAACAAACAAGTCTGGACAAAGGAAGAGAGGAGCGATCCATAAACAACTGTCTCAATCATGCCATCTTCCTCAATCACGCTCACCATTTAATGTAGTCATTCCTTTATGTTATCACTTTTCAAGCGGCACAAAAAACCATCAACACACACATTCACACTCTCAATAAACTCTCAACAAGTCTTAGTTTCTCCTGCTCCCACCCACTGTCAGATCACTGGCTATAGTTTCTTCTTTGAGCATATATCCTTGAATCAACTGCACAATTTCACACTGAATTGGTATCATTTCAAAGCCTCTACTTCAGCCATGCCGAGCTCACAGTTATGCCACTATATGTACCTCTTATTTTTCAAGGTGATGGATATGATGGTGGTAACAAGTGAGATGTAGACTTGCTATATGTTGGTATTACAAAGATCACATTCATGCTCTTTCTGAGTGATTTCTGAGGTATTGCAATCAAGCCACTTTGTTTAATGCAGGGGTCTCCAACCTTCCTCCTGGAGAGCTACCGTCTTGCAGCTTTTGGCTCCAAACCCCAGTCAAACACACCAGAACAAGCTAATCAAGGCATTCATGGTCACTTGATAACAGTCAAAATGCCTAAAAATGTCCTGTTTTTGTCTAAAAAAAAATTGGATTATTCTGGTCTCAGTCCCGACTCAAACTCAACCCTCTTTTGGTCTCTTCTCGTGTAAGTAAATGATAGCCGACCTTGCATTTTGTGTTTGAACATTCCTTTAAATCCCATGGATAGGTAGTCATTTGAATCAAGCTGAGCAAATTTCCACTCATTCAGCTACACCCCAAACATCATGAAAAGAAGGACAATGGAACAGTGCAGTGGCTCAATCATGGTGTTCTGTAATTTCTTTTGACACTGATCACAAAGACACATCAACATACGACTTCGCCTGGCACTCTGACCGTTGTGGCAGCTAGACTGCATAAAGAGCAAGAGTGACTGAAACAGATGCCCATTTAAGTGCCTGATAAAAAGTTAATCAGCAGATGACAATGTGAACACCGGCCTTAAGCAAGACTGGGGCCCTGCCAGCTGCTCCTCTCCCCACAGTGAAGTCTCCAAAGCTGGGCACTCAGTGGGGGAGCAGGGCATCAGACCAGAGAGGTGTGTCAGTGCTGTCGCGAGCAGACCTTGTGTCCTGAGGGCAATCAAAACACATTTGAATACACTTTCTTCCAATAAGAAACAGCAGCATTTTCGTAACATATAGCCATGTACAAATGATTAGATGAATTTATTTATTTAGCAAATTTTTGTTTTAAATAATTTATTTTATTTTATTTTTCTTTATAAATGTTCAAGAGTTAAGGCCTGTTCACACCGGGACAAATGCTAAAGCTACATTACACGGCTTGATGGCAATCAAGCACAAACTGGTCTTGCCAAGCATACGAATTAAGTAAATGAAGAAGATTCACCTCGGCAAGATGAATGTAGAGCTGCTGTTCTCGTTGTTTTCTTCATCGCCGGAGCTGCTGCTGGAAATTTCCATGTTTTTTTGCCAGTTAACAAAGAAGTGTGTGAATGGACGCTGACAATATTCGCCCCGGTGTGTACAGGCCATTAGGGATCAATAAGATCTTTTTATATTATTATTGAGCAAAGATGCACTAAATTGATCAAAAAAGAAAGTGAAAGACATTTATACTGAAAAACACAAAATTAGCAGTTTCCATAAATATATCAAGTAACATTAAATCTGCATATTAGATTCAATTCTGAAGGATCATGTGATACTTAACACTGGAATAATGGCTGCTGAAAATACAGCTTTGTCATTACAAAAAAAAAAGATTTTAGATGATTATTAGATTATTTAAAATTATAAATAACATTTCAAAATATTACTGATTTTTCTGTATTTTTAAAATTAAACAAATAACCTTAGTGATGTTAATAATGTTGCGAAAACATTTAAAAAATATTAATATATTAAAATAATATTACCCCAGTCGTTTGATCTGTAGTATATGTTAATATGTTAACATTTTGTGTTTGTTTAGTATTGTTATTTATTTAATAGTATAAAATACTTCTGACAAAATTCATAATCTGCATCTTTAACTAGACCAAGAGCAATCAGTAATTATTTACTGCAAACCTCACAGTTAATTATAAGCTGTGTGTTTTTGATTCACTTAAAAAAAGAAATAAAGAAAGAATCGACTCCTTAGAGTCATTTGTTTTGTAATTAAGACTACACTGGGTGAGTGGCCTGTCAGTGAATGGACAATTAACAGAGCCATACGTGATTTAAACGGTAACACTTTACTTTAGGGACCCGTTCTCACTATTAACTTGTTGCCTATTATCATTTGTAACATTTTATTCTTACTTATAAAGCACTTATTCTGCATGAACATATTGGTAACTACCTTACCAATTATCGAGCAGCGGCAAATTTTAGGTAGCACTTAATTTTACAGTCCTGTTCCTCGTGTACATACTATGTACTTATTGTTGCAATTACAATAACTAGATAATAACTAGGTACCATGTAGTTACCTTATATTACCAGTACTTTCTTGGATAAGTACACTGTAAGTACATTAAACATACATGTAAATACATGTAATGTAAAATAAAATGCGACCGAATTTTATTTAAGGCAAAAGACATGGCTAATAGCGAGAAGTGGTCCCTAAACTAAATTATGACCCTTTAAACATAAACCTGGTGGTGTATCAGACAGTCCTTAATTATACTCGCATGGAGGATTTTTTCCCTACTGTCCGCACACTTTTCTATTAGCCGTCCTTTTGAGGAGTGTTGTGCATGGGAGTAGGGAATGATTCAACTAGAGGCCATAAAAAGCTCAAGGCTGGCCTTGCAGCACAGACGCATCTGTGGAGCACTCCATACATGAAAACAGCATGTGTGCACAATAGTCTCCCTTCTCATTTCTCTGCAGGAGGAGATACATGGATACTTGACTCCTGAGCTGGGAGAGAAAAATAAGCACCCTTTAATTCAGAGTCAATGGCGAGGGCGAGCAGACGATGTGCATAAAAACACAACCAAATGCTTCCTCTAACTTATTCAAATGCACTGAAGGCTAATTAATACTCAGGATGCTAAATGAACAGGCGATCATACTCCCAAGAGCTTGTTTTGCATCAATCACTCCACATCCGTTTCGAGGGTGCGAATCTATACGATTGCAAAGTTGGTGGAGAACGTAGGCTGTGTGCGTGTGTGCGTGTGTTCATTTTGAGGAGGTGTGATTCCCCCAGCCCAGGTCAACAGGCAAGCAGCCAATAATTTACCCACCAACATCATATTTCATCTGTCTACCGCCTCCATCCACTGATTATGCCGTCGATACTCCGCGGATGAGAGGAGCTGACAATTGACCAAGTCGGATCAATACGGGCTAATAAGCGTTTCATGGAGGAGAGAAAGAAATAGAGCGAGGGAGTGTGGGCCAACTGGAGAGACAAGTTTGATTCAATTCAGTTGTTCTGCATCTCGTGGTGTAAGTGTGATGATTGGGGCTGTTATTGCCGGTTTAATGCTAGGCAATCAAGCTATAGTGGTCTAGATATCAACAAACAACAACAAATTGTCCCTTTTCTTCTGATACCCTCTTCTCTGACTCCGCCTGCCCTTGCGGGAACAATGCCTGAACAATCGAGCCAGGAGCCGTGCTTTCAGAACCAGAGGAGGGAGAATTGATAGCCACGGATGAGGAGAGAAAGCTTTTTGTTTAGCATCTTCGCTTTTTTTTCGGCTATCATTTGTGTACAAATGTTTTCCCTCTCTTTTCTCTCTCCTCCCCGTGAAACCCAGCAGAGGAACCCGGCGGTCCAACTCCTGAGATAATAACACAGCCAGGTGTCGATGGAACGGTGTGATTTGACTTTGCGTAAATCACCATGTTTTTTTGTGCTGGTGTCATTTTCTTTTGCTCAAATTACCTTTTCCGCTGCCCCATAGATCACACAATTGGAGGTGCTCTATGGATACTGATTGAGGCCTTTTCTTGCTGTCGACATGCCAGCGTATCTCCACCACTGTTAAAGACGCTGCTGTTATTACAGGCTATTGTGCCTTAGGTATAGGGAGAGGCATAAAGGGAGGAGAATATTGACTGCATGAGTGGAAATAGCTGGGTTTCCAGTATGGGTTTTAGGCCAGGAAATGGGTGAGCTTTTCCTCAATGGGGCATCACAGACAGTAGGTGCTGGAGTACGATTAAGGGGGGGGAGGTAAAGGAATAAACTGGTTAGAGAGGTGTGATTTTGGCTTGATTGTACTGTTTGGCATTGTTTTTCAAACAACAAACAGCTACAAGATATTGCTACATCAACAGAAGATCGATATCTGTTCTGAAATATGGTTCGGATAGACTCTGATGGTAAAGGAAGGGCTGGTGTCAAGATAAAGGCTGTATGGGGAGCTGTCCTTTCTTGACAAGTTCCAGCAAAGGCGCTGACCGCTGCACTCGCCTGTTAAACGGTTTTCATTGCTGCTTCAGATTCCCCTGCTATCTCCAAGCAACTTCATGCTCATTTACATTTTTATAGATCTTCGGTGGGGACGGAGTGGGGACGTGACCAATTATCAGCCCCTGCTGCATGTGACAACATCCCTGTCTCCATCACCACTGCCTCATCTTCTTCCCCACTGAATATCCTCCACCCCTCGCTGTCAGAGGATGTGATGTAGCAGACAACACTAAAGAGGCACAAATTGAGGCTGCACAGCAGACTAAATAGTTACTTGGGGAAGAAACATATTTGGAGGTCATTCATCTTGAAGTTCCGAGGGGTTCTTCTAGACGCCGATGTCAATGAAGTCCAATGATCATCGTGTCTTCAGTGGGATCATCTGTCATATTGCATGAATTTAACTGTTTCTGGTTTCTCTAGAAGTCCATCTATGATTCCACTTCTAAGCATATTAGAATCGGTAGCTGTCATGTCTACACAAATTAAATTCATTCATTCTACTGTGAACCATCTGGTCTCTCCAGGTCCTCTACGGAAATTACATTACTTATAAAAATGAAAATACAAGGGTCTCAGAGCTGGCTCTGCATGATGAGGGCTGTTAGCATTACTTTATGTGGTATCACAATTTTAAGCCCTTTAGGATCACTACAGGTAATCGGATAATCTGGGAAATCCAGCCATTATCATTATACTATCACTTGTTCATTATCTTTATTGCATATAGTCTGTGCAGACTGTGTCGGAGTTCGCTTGAAGGGCATCATTTGATACATGCACCCAAGTCTAGTACATCGCAGCAAAAGGAAACCCAGGCAATGTTAATTCCTCTTCCATCTAGAAGCTTTGTCCCAATTAGAATACCATGCACTACAAGTATGTACTTGACAAAGTCCACACATTTGAGTGTGTGGTAATACAACATACCAGACAGTGTTATCATGTATCATTTGCATTTGCTAATTCTCATGTTGTTCTGAACCCAAATTACTTTTTCTTTTGTGCATTGCAAAAATATATTTTGAATTGTTTCTCAACTGTTTTTGTCTATGTACAAAAAGCATAGGACCCCATTGACTTTGACACAAGAAAGAAAGTCATACAGGTTTGGAATGACATGACAGTGAGTAAATTTGTGAACGTCATTATATGTACGATATTATTTGTGAACGTCACTATATGTATGATATGTACACAACTTTTCTGCATTTAAAAACTACTTTGGAGCTTCATCCTGGCATTGCTTATCACTTTTCTTCGGAAAAATAAATAAATAAAAATAATGCATGCTATAAAGCATGCCCATGTGCACAATTTGAATCCTGGCACCTGCGTTTTCAATGTACTTCGATTTGATCCACAATAATTCTCATCTTGCGTACTATTAAAAAGGACATAGGGTGCTCTGCTGCCCACTCCCCATGAAAGGAATGACTGACAGCTGATTCCTCAGCTGCAGAACAGTAGGGCTGCTGACACAGCGATGCATTTCATTAAACTCAGCTCTGTTATCATGAAAAGTAATTTACCTAACGTCTGCTCTGCCATCCTATAGTCTGTCAAAAGACCTGATGTGAGTGAGAAAGGAGAGCTGAAGGAAGCAAAGCAGAGAGGGGGTGAGAGAGAATGAGAGACCCTGACATTTGAATAAGACATCCTTCCTGCACCTGAATAACAATAAGGAGTGATTATAGACTATTACATCTGAGAAGGACACAACCTTTGGCCTACACTGGCCGGCACTGAAGACAAGACAAACAGAACCGGACATGGAAATAATAGTGTGATGTCCAAAAAAATAGATTCAATAGACTGAGACCACATTGACAATCTATGACTCAAAACAACATTTTAAATTCTGCACAATTTCTAATAATGAATAAGTAATTGTTTGAATCATATTAAATCTTACATATTCATTCAACTGTGTTTATTTAATAATTTATTTAATACTAATTACTAATTTACTGACTGAATTATAATAAAGTCTAAAAGGCACATATGTAGGATATAGCAGTGATTATAACAGATAGACACCCAAACACATCTTCACAGATTCAGATCCTGTCTTTCACTCTTTTCTCCACCCACTCCTCCCGAGGGGAATTACTCACACATTGTGGAATATTAAAAACAAACAAACAAGAAAAATGCACTTCCTGTCTTCAAGATAACATCTGACCTCTCACCTTGTCTGTCACACACCAATCAAAGACAACACTTGAACCCTTCACACATACTGCTCACACACTTTATGCAATTCCACTTCCATACTGTCATGAACACCACCCTCTGTATGGCCTGAGTAATAGGACAGCGACAAGTGGAAGGATACAACTGCTTGTGCATATATACTGAGTTTGACCTGGGCCATGATTTAATGATTGACTGACAGGGTGAACACTATTGTGACATCATAGTTATTCTATACATACAAGTCTGGTTTATCCTTCAACTTAATGCTTGTGTAAAGTTCTATTTTAAAGCCCAATGGCTTTTTTTTGTGTGCCAAAGCCGCAGTGTTTGCAACCGAACAATATGCATAAAATCATTTAATCAACAGCACTGAAAAAAGTGACAATTTCAACTGCCATGATATTAAATCACCTAATTCCTCTCTCTGATACGCCTGAATATTCACCAGCCCGGCAGAAGAGCAGACAGAGACATAAATGGATGTTTAATTGGGCTTAATTCGTCCTGATTTCCTCTCATTACAGTGCTGCGTCTGTCAGTCAGGAACTGGAGTGGAGGTGAAGGGTCAGGAAGAGAGAGTGTCGCTTGGTGTGGTTTTAAACGCAGAACAGCTCTCTAAAAGACAGCCTGACTATCACAATCCATGACACCTGCTGCCCAAGACCTTGAGATCGCCTCTATTATCCAGCTCAAATACACTCCTCCAGTCGCTCTCTTTTTTTCCCCACAAAAAGCAATCAAAAAAAAAAATAAAAAAAACACTCAAACAGAATCGTTGTACGTTCACACACACACACTTTATTCTGATTTAAACCAAAATAAGCACATACACACAGAGTTATATTCTGTCTCACAGGGAGGTTCAGGCCAACTTAGTTGAAAAGAAAATATTTTAATACAGTCATGTTAGGAATCAGATAAGGATAGACTATACCAATTCAATCCACCCCCCACTAAATGTATATCCAATCAATCAACCAACCAATTCAACCCCACAAATAAAACAAATATTCTCATAAATAATAATAATAGTTAACTAAACAGTCAAATAAAAATTGAAAATAAAACAAATAAAAAAATTAAATAAAAATAAAAACAATACGTAATAAAAATTAAATATTTAAAACCCCAAATAAAATACATATAAACAAACATTAAAAATGACACTTATAGTACAAGACGTTACAAAGTCAAATCAAAACTCAAAATAAAAGTTTGTTTTTACATAATATATGTGTACGTACTGTGTGTGTATATATAAAAACGCAATGTTTTTTCTTAAATATATACATGTGTATTACATATAAATACACACATATTTTGAATGCAATTAATTGTGATAAATCTTTTTTTTTTTAAAGCAGCAGTCGGTAACTTTTTTTTGTTGTTGTTTTTTTTTTTTTTTTAATTCATTTATTTTCCAAACATGTTTTTGGCTTGTCCTGAATTACTATGGTGTACCTATAATAAGTGTTCACATTCAGACTATTTAGAGTGGTTCGGGTAGGTACCGCTGCAGAGAAGCCCGGCATTCCAAAATGTTACCTTCTAAAAACAAAAAACAAATCAAATAAATCTACTTTCCATTACTGTATTTTGCTCAGTGACTTTACCCAGGCCACACAAACACTTTGATAAGAATTACCAGCACAGTATCAAGTAGTAGAAGGTCAAGGCCTTCTTAAAGATGACAGGATGATCCCTTTGTATGACACAAAGCTCAGGTGGTCCGTGTGCAGGTGAGCAAGATGATCTGAAGGCACAGCTGATCAAAGCTCAAAGCCTAATCTCAAGATTCCTCAGCAATGCCTCAATACACAGACACTACCAGCCGGGTCACTCAACGAAATGAACTCTAGGACTGACAAATCCTATTTTTTAAAGGCAAGTCGAGCACCTTGATGAAGATCAGCCCAATGGATCCCAGTCTAAGATGGCTATGAGATCATCTGCCTTGTTTAAATCTGCAAGCTAAGTCCAACCAGATGCCGCCCACAAGCCTCTTACACACCTGTGCACCAATCCAAAAACCATTTAAACCATTCCACTGTTGAAATCTCAATCTAGCCTGAAGGTTAATAGCTTTGATAAGAGGGAACAGGATCTCCAAACTTCAGTTCCTACAAGTCAACAGTACTACACAGGACCCCTGTGGAAGAAAGCGTCCACTTTGTGCCCAAACAAACATATCGTTTCTCTCACACCCTGAGAGCAATGTTTTTCCTGCTCAACCTCTTTCTCTCTGAGACGGTTTCTCCGCTCTCTCTCAATTTCTTTCTGTCTCCCAGATGACAGCAGTCTGATCACTCACCCTCTTGTTGAACTGCTCTTGGGTGCCGGGCTGGTTTTATAGCAGTCATGGTTGAAAGACTTTTATACACTGAGTGAGATAGCACTAAGGTGCAGTCATCAGGGGCTTTGGGGAGCGAGTGAGATGTGTCCATCAACAAGAACTGAATCAAACCCACACACACACACACACACACGCACTTGGGTGCTTGTTTAGTCCAAACCATGAGAGTATCCAAAAATATGCTTGCAAAAACCTTTCGAAGGATTCCTGTAAACAAAGCAGAGCCACAGAGAGCTCTCAGCATCATGAGGATATAAAAACAAATAAAGCATCTCAGCTGAAACACTCCAGTGACTGTGTGTGTGTATGTGTGTATGCGTGAAAAAGAATCCATTTGCTTACGTCACATTGCCCTCTGTGTTATTCTGAGATGACATACTCACTGATTGTGAGTAGACTGATAGAAGGACATGATCAATTTTATTGCCATTTACAATCAGAATATTGAAGCAGGATATTCAAAAAAAAAAAAAAAAAAAAAGTTATTTTACTAGATCATGAAAAGTGGACATTACATGCAAGAATAGATATGGTCAAAGATAAGCAGAGTTTGCTAAAACATTGGCTACAATAGCTATTTTATGTAGTTAACTAATATTGCGAAACAAAATCAAAAACACGAAAAAGTCAATATTTTAAAATACTGTAAAGCGGAGATAAAATAAAACATAAATATTAGGCCTTGTTTTCACTGTCAGTTAAATGACTACAACTAAACCTAAAACATAAATTAAAAAAATAAATTAATGAAAATTGAAAACAGAAAATTAAAGTGAATAATCATAATTATAAATTGTAATAAATGTTATAATTAATAAATATGAACAAATATTGTATTATTTAAATAATACTAAAATAGACATTATCCAACAATCACATTTTAATTAAACATTACAAACACAAACTATTTTTTTTCATTGCACCCACTAATCAATATCAATAAGACCAGTAATCTGCAATAAGAAAGTAATTTTATGTTGATTTTAAAAATAGCCTAATTCACTGCTAGTGAATGGTATACAGACCCAGTATGTAGGGTCTCTGTGATGTCAGTTACACTTTACTAAATTGTTTAAATGGTTATTAGTTACTTGTACTTAGTTATTATTAGTTATAAGTAGTGTACAAGTTCATTTTAACTATTGCATTAATGCCACCATGAAGAACTTCATTGTAAAAAGTTACATATCATCAACCTGACATAAATACAATACCTCACAGCATAATACAGCACACTAAACCTATAAATAGACGCAGGTAGGATCTGCTGACATTTCTTTACATTTTCTGCACTTATTTCCCAGAAAATTACAAAATTCAGTGAAATGTATTCAAAAGCTGAAAGAATAATTATATGATTCAAAATATTTAATCAGTAGACATGCATGTGAACTGCAGGTCTGGGGAAATAAGGTTTCTGTGAAGATATATAAGTATATATGCAGCAGTATTACATATCGCAACCTGAAAATTACAAAAAACGAAATAAATTCTTTTCTAACCACATGTCTTCCCATGGGAGCAGAAGGGGTATATTTATTTGTGTGCGTGTAACTAAAAACAGGACGTCTGATGAGAAAGTGTGAAAGGGAGCCCCAATTATTAGTGCTCTGAGGTTAGCCTTTAATAACATACAGGGATGTAAACACATCATTAACACAGTAATGAGAGGAGTGGGTTTCAAGGGAAGGAGGAGGGGAGGGAGCCAGAGAATCCGAGTAGATGGGCAGGAGGGCACGGGGGCCTCGGGAGGGTAAAGAGATAGTTTGGGGGTTTTGCACCTCACCTCTCGCTGCAGTTACAGAGTCATTAGAACCACAGAGAGTGCGTGTGGCGAGCAACCCGATGACACCCGGCTGGCCAAGCACATGGCACTCTGCAGAATGAGAGAGTAACCTTATATACACACACACACAATATTCTCGCCTGAACATTACCGTCCAATGCCTCTAGCGGGCACACAGATAAATCACACTATTCAAACTGTAAGCAGATGCTGGAAATGTGTTGCACCGATAGGAGCCTGCTAAAAAGAAGCTCCATCGAGCATGTGTGGCCTTACAAAAAGGCCCCGTACATGGTGGAAGAAAAATAAATTTGCCCCTCAGACACCCTGTAACCCTTTTTGTTCTCGTGCCATGAGGAAGGCTGACCAGAACTGGTCAATTACGGCCAAATGAATAGAAGCACGGTTGTTTCAAATGGATGTGGGTCCAAAGGGCCAAATCAGGCTCTGGCAGAGGGCATCAACAGAATGGATGAGGTCCCTCGCTTTGCCCTGCTCATTTTGTACAGAGAAAGAGTCGTTTGGAAGCTCCAGATAGATAGGAGTCCATACAAACGCAGGAGTTCGCAGCTGTCAAAGCAGCCCAATCAGAGCTGGAGATGGAGGTTGCGATGTGGGGCCGGTCTGGGTCACGCTCACACACAGAAATACACTCAAACCATTTCAGCTCTGCATTGTACCGGCTGAAATAGGCTGACAGCAGGAGCGCCGGACACGCATATTCCTCCTTTGGACACATACGTGCGCACACACACAGAGCAAATTAACATCACTGTGAACTCTTTGAAGCATTATGCTAGGCTTGATCTCTGATCGTTCTTCAATTGCGGAGGCGAGAAGTATTTACCTTTGAGAGCTGCAGGTTACCCATGTCGCCCTTCAACTCGACTCAGACTCTTTGATCAGAATATCAGAGCGTAGCAGGAAGTTCAATCACATGACTAATGTTGAATATCTGAGTGGAAGAGTGCGAGGAGAGATACCATTTTAATCGTTTTAATAGTTTATTAAACAGCACAAGGATTATAAGGCCGGTGTCAAGCTCTTGTAGAATCATATGCTTGCGCCTGATCAAAAAAATATCGAAACAGTTTTAGCCATATGCTAAGCTAGTAGGCTAGGCCGTATTGTTTGCTAACACAACGGCAAACACAAAAAAAAATCAAGTTGTATTGTTGGGAATTCAGTGTGACTATTTTTGGACTATTTGGAAATGTAATGCTGTATATTTGAGTAAAAAAAGATGTAAAAATATTTACAAAATACGTAAAAAAAATATATGACTAAAAGCTAAAACCAACAATTTTAGATGCTAGAATTTAGCGTCACATTATTATAAGTGAATACATTTTTTTTTATAGAGCGTTTTTTAAAAGAATAAAACCTAAATTATGCTATAATTAGATGATTAAACGTACAGTAGATGATTGTAAGTAGTACATACATAAATTACACAGTATAAATCGATCAAATTTACAGTAAATTATACAAATAATATTCATTTTGAGATTTGCTAAAGACTAAACTTAAGTGCTATTATTAGTGTTTTAAAAGATTACCTTTAAGAGAACATTAGATCATAGCTAACATTATTTAAAATGTAAAAAATAGGAAACATGAGAATGTAAGATTAAATAAGATCCAATAAATATCCGATATTGGTCAATATATATTGTTAAAAGAAATCTCAGATTCAGTAACTGATTTGATTCCAATACACTGTATTACTAGAAATATGTTTTAAAGATATTAACTTATGTTTGTAATTAAATGCACAGTTCTATTATTTTTAATCAGGCACTAAATTACCCATACTAGAAACTAGATTAAGTTAAGTTATATCAGCCAGTGGAAGGCAGTGGATAAAAAAACCTTCATAATGGTGCAAATGAATTATACTCTTACTGAGTCTCATAGGCTTGTATCACTAATTTGTATTTGGTTGACATGGGCACTGGTGAGATGCTAAGATCAGTCTGTGAGGGAGTCTGTGTCCTATGGTGTCTATTGTCTGCCATTGGAAGTGGAGACAATACACTCTTTTGAGCTGACAAATACAGCCAGACAGTGGAAGGTCGTGTGAGGAGTGGGAGAGAAGGCCTTGTCAAAATGTCTGTATAACAATAAGGGTGTATGACACAGGATGTGCTCAGAGGACAGGCAGGAAGTGTCCTTTTGACGACTGGGTAACCGTATTCACTTCTGAGAGAAAACAGCAAAACACATTCAGACGTAAAGATAAACATTTTGTGGAAGCGTAAACTTGTTTTTTTGAAGCGTAGGCTACATTTTTTTAATGCACAGGTGAGAAAATGAAGCTGAGATACGAGGATGAGTAGCAATCATTCAGAGAGAAGTGGGAATCTGTTTTTCACGTTGTATTGTGTGGGAAATTGACAATGTCTGCACTGAGGCAGTGAATTTAGAAAAGATCAAATTTAAATGTGAAGCATGTCATTTTTTCCCTGTCAAAATACTTGTTCCTATCACAGTGTTTTGTGTCTAGACAACTATAAGTAAGCCATTCATACAGTAAGTTGATTTCCCAATCGCTACCTTCTGACCTAAGCAGTGGTGTGAAATATTATAAATATGACCCCCCCCAAAAAAAGACAGAAGAAATCACTGATTAGTTACAGAGATTATGAACCAGTAGCACTTTTAATTAAGGGTCAAGTAAGTATTTTTTTTTAAAGAAATGAACACTTTCACTTAGCAAGGATTCATAACATTGGTCAATAATGACATTGAATATACTTATTTAACAGATTGATAGATACATTTATTACATTTACGGGAGGGGGGCGCGTGCCATGGCTTCCAAAACATTATTAAGCAAAACATCTTTCTGCCAGTGAAAACAGTGAGAAATGTTTCATGAGCAGCAAATCAGCATATTACACTGATTCCTGAAAGACCATGTGACACTAACGACTAGAGTAATGATGCTAAAAAAATTCACCTTTGCCATCACAGGAATAAATCACATTTTAAAATATATTTAAAACACGCACACATAATAATATTTCACATTATTATTGTCTGTAAAATATTGTATATATTTTTGATGAGAAAAAATTAGCCTTGGAAAGCACAAGAGAATTTTTCAAACCATTCAAAAAATCTTAAACTCTGATAAAGTATTAAAACAAATCTTAAGCATTGGTTCAGTATGGATATCTAAAATATACTACAGTACAGGTCTGGAACAGTCCTTTTTCCTCAACAACCCTCACACATACTGTACTGTACATGAATGACTCGCCCTTACAGTCACTCATGTGGCTTTTAATGTGCGCTAGTCATCTTTACATTATTACCTCACTCCAGATACTATTATACAGGTAGTAATATTTAATATAATAATGCCACACAATCAATTTAATGTTACAGACACCAGCAGCATGTGATTTATGCTCTATTTTCTACTTAAAGAAATCACTGTAGTGCACTGAATGGTTACCACTATGGAATTAGTTATATAGTGGTATTTTAATGGTACTGTAAGAACAATTACAGTATATTGCTTGAATTTACAGTCTATATATAAATAGATTGCACATACTATCATCACTGTGTTTGCTATCAAAAAGTGTGCTTTAACTGTTTAATGTCCCGGAAAGAACGAATGTTTGCACCAAGGTTTAGACAAAATGACTTTTTCTTGTGGTTTTTATACTTCTGCTGCCTTACAAAGAAATAACAAACGGACTTTGACTTGACAATTTAAATAAATGGTTTAAAATTTGCCTAATTTTCAGCATTTACAAAAGTCAAAAGGAATCCATGTTTCATTACACAAAAACCTACACTGAAAAGGCGCTGTTGTGTTAGCAGAGAAAAAAAAAAATACTCCTCTATTAGTGAGCTTTAGTGACTCTACTTATTACAATATTTAATCAGTTCACTCAAACCTTTTGAATACAGTGTTTCCTGTCAGTCACCTGCATGTGCAAAGAGCAATTAATTCAATCACAACACTCACATTTTACCCCATATTGTATCCCTGGTCAAAACCCATCAAGAGATTATAATTCCCTCCTCCTGTGCAATCATCACTGAAAGGTGTTGGGCATAATTTGGGTGGATTAGGAGATTAGCTGCTTATTGTGGGTTTTACCCATGGGCCTTGTCTGATGTAACCCCACTGATGAAATGCTTTGTCTCCAGTGACTGCCAGCTATTGTTATACCTTTGTCAGGGTCTTTTAGAGAGACGTCGGCAGGGGAGGCTTTTAAATTTGCAAAGCATATTTCTAGATTTTCAAACTGTTACAATATTTCATTAATTTGAGTCTGTTAATGCCCATGGTTTATCCCCCTGCCTCAACCAAAAGCAAGTGAATTAAAAATTATGTTTTTTCCCCCCTTTTTTAAATGAAGGCACAAACTGCAATACATACAGGAATAATGGTGTAATGCATGAAACTTTACACAAGCCAGCGATCACCAATAATTAAACATATTCATAATTACAGTGAGTGGCCATGATGCATAAATCTGCCAATAAAATTTCAATGCTTTGTAATAGAATACATCTACTACTATGCTATTAATCTATTACACAACATTATACTTTTTATTTAAGCACTGACAGCAAACTTCCAGCTGATAATTATGAAATGCTACGCAATGAAACGATAACTAAAAAAAGGCACAACATTAGAGTTATTTATTATATGTTTGTTTATAGATTTTGTGTTAAAGTGTCTATTAGAAGGTGGGAAATAATGAAAATAAAAATAAGGAAGTAAAAATAGGCAAAATGAGCATGAACAATTCAATTTCTAATAATAGTTGGTACATATCTCATATTAACTGACACCAATAATTGAAAAAAAAAAAACTAATTATAACCTTTCAAATCATAATTTAAAAGGTGATAACTGAAGTTGATATATTGTGCATACCTAATAACACCATATTTAATATGCATTTATTTCAGAATCTATTTTTTGAGCCTGGAGATGTAAAACTTGATCGATTGTCAATATTTTTTTAAATAATAATTGTTTTTAATAATTCAAATAACTGCAATAATACTGAATCATAAACAACCCTAACAACAAAATAAATAAATCAAACAATCTACAGATTCAAGAATACTTTCAAAGAGTGCATGAATGATAAAAACAAAATCATTTAAAAGCTGAAATGGCCAATCCTGCCATTTTACAACACAAAAACCGTTAGGTTAGCGAGACAAAAATAACCCATACATGACTGAGAAATATGACAATTTCTCCCAAGTTATCCCAAGTCAGTGCCACACACACATACGATATAAACACACATTCACAAACACACACACACCACTGTAATTAGTGAACCTCTTGACTTCCTTATCCTGCTGCTGTCCCAGCGTCCCACCTATTGAAGTCCAGCTCTAGAGAAGTCCTCTCCTCCCTAGTCACAGGGTACAGGGAGGGGAAGCACCTGTCTGCTGAATGCTGGGTAACCCAGATAATGGGACTACCAGGAGAGGCGGCGTCTGGTCAAATATTAACCCCCTACTGAGGAACGTCTGTCTAGACACACCTAACCCCAGCCAGCTAACTTTTTGTGAAAGAAAAGTAGAAGGATTATCCCGGCATCCTAATCTGCGATAGCAGTGTCTTACTTATTATTAAAAGAACATGGAGCCATGTTAAACAAGTTAAATGCTAACATTTTTGCTAATAAAACCCACAGCAGGAAACTAAGCAGATTTTGATGCTTAAGCATAAAAGTAGTCTCTGAAAGACCTTTTTTGTTTTAAAGCACAACAGCTTGTAAAAGACGCTCAGGACAACAGTCCTCTTACACTATTAACACACACAAACACATTTGTGTTCATTCAGTTGTTACCTAATTGACTGTACTTAGTCCTAACAAAGACACCAGCTGGTGTGGGCTGGTGCACCGGGCAGGTGTCTAACACCCTCTGACACACAGGTTCACTCATACACATTAGCGGGACACCAGGAAAGGTGCATGGGGTGTTAAATTAATGACATACCTTTCGGAGGGTGGCTAAACTAGTAGTTCGAAAAATCTAGTTACAAACTAAACTCACCAAATATTACAATTTAGAGCTTGAACAAAGTCATTCTGATGATGTCTATAAAGCCAGATTCTACCTGTGATGAGTCACAATGGTTAATTAATCGACTAGCTGTGCAACAACTGACTAGTTGATTAGAACATGATTAGAATTAAATATCCATTATCAACTGATATACACTACTATTTAAATGTTTGGGTTGGTAAGAAAACACAGTAAAACAGTTACGTTGTGAGATATTAGTACAAGGTTTTTTATTTATAATTTTTTTTCATATTTATTTAAAATGTCATTTATTTCTATGACGACAAAACTGATTTTCAACAGCCATTAATTCAGTTTCAGTATCACATGATCCTTCTAAACATGCTAACGTGTATTTGCAACTAAGGACACAATCATCAATATAAAAAAATAATAATAAATTGATGTGCTGCTTAATATTTTGGTGGAAACTGATTTTTCAGGAGTCTCTGACAACAAAAATTGTCAATTGACAACAAAATGGAAACTTTAAAAGAACAGCATTTATTTGAAACTGAACTATTTTGTAACATCTTTTGTTACTTTTGACCAGTATGTGCCTTTGCTAAATATAACAATTGATTTCTTTATTAAAAAATTGACCTCACTGAACTGTTTTTTTAAAACAGCAATATACAGTATATCCAATTTAAAAATTATATATAAAAAATAAAATCCATAGTGAAATATACAAATTTATTACAGCAATAATTTAGGCAATTCAAGCCTATGATTTTGTACATTGATAATTTTACATAACATGCTATATCACCATATTGTCATACTGCTATCTGCGGCGACACATAAACATAAAATTATATGGATATAACATGCTTGTTGCTTGAGGACACATTTGCATAGTGGATTCTGTGGGAGGTTGAAGTGTGTGAGTTGTGTTTGCTGGTGAGTGGATGAGGGTGGATGAAACCGTATGAGTGTGTGTTTGTCAGGGTTTTGATGATGTGTAGGATCTGGTACAATTGAAAAATGTTACTGATTCCTCCCACTTGATTAACAGTAGGCCCACTAGTGTTTATGTCACAACACTCTGCATAATGCGCTGGTGGAGAACAGGATCCATATTCAGTTATACACTGGAAAGTATAGGACACAAGCATGTATTAAATACGGAATTGTTTGAATCAACAGATAAAGCTATATCTACTTTCTGCAATCACTGGCCACAGACACGTCATTTAGACTCATTCAGAACCAAGTCAGTGTCAAACCACAAATTATAGAAAACACTTTTATCCATCACAAGGATAAACATACATTCACACATCACTGATGACAATTTTTGTCTTAAAAACATAGGTGAAGTAATGCATCTTTATACACATAGCACAATGGGTCAGAAAGGATGCGGATTGCTGTTTTTATCTGTGCATTTTTAAGAGAACATCAGAAATTTAGACTACAATGCTACAAAGAATCAGAGAAGAGCATGTGAAGTTTGCAATAGTCATGTATTCATGTGTTAATATCTGCAGGAGTCAAGCTGGACCGCATTAGAAGAGGAGAAACAGGTTTTGGGAAGAAGAGCAGAGAACACACTCACCCTAGCCTACTGTGTACCGCCCCAGAGAGCCAATCACGAATGCATTGAAAAGTCCCCTCACTGCAATTATTCAGCAAGCAAGCTACGATGATACAGAACAAGGTGGAGGGAAAGAGAGAGGGGGCAGAGAGGAGAGGATTACTGTGCAGGCCACACACACAATCCTAAAACGGTAGCACTCTAAAAGTCCACAGTCATGACTAATTCAAAGCTCTCCCCTGCTATTGCTATCTGAGATCTGTTTTTGAAAAACAGAGTTGCTGAAGGGGTAAATCAGTCTGACTGGCACACAAACTATGGCTCTGTTCCAAAACTAGTCTGCTGCATTGCTGCCCACCACCTAGGCAGCATTACTGAAATGTAACCTTTTAAGTGACTAAATTTAACAACCCAGGCTCATTGGAAAAACTGGCAACTTTTTTACATTTATATTATTATATTATGCTATTATGCTGTTTTCCACACATTCAAAAAGTGAGTTGTCCAGTGAGTTTTATCCAAAAGAGATGAATGTCACTTTGGGAAAGGTTTATTAAGTTTTGCGTTTAATAATAACATACCAAACCAGAACCTAAATCTAACTGAAAGTGTTAACAAAAGAAAACATGAGATAAAAACACATTTGGGGCAGCAGCCATGCCATTTTAGCTTGCTTGAAAGTCCTTGAGGTCTTTATTCATAACTTATGTTTTACGAGAGCACTGCATTGCAACTGTACCAGGTGTACTACCGAGCAAGTTTACCACACCAGAAAAGACATACAGCTGGTTATGTGATGCTAACATATTGAATTAGTTTAGACATCACACTTGGAAAGTACAGTAAGTATGGAAGACCTTCTGCCACTGAATAAAAAAATATAAAATGGTAATCGCGACTTTTTATCTCACATCTCTCACTTTTTTCTCACAATTGTGAGGTATAAACTGAAAAATAAACTCACAATTGCGAGATATAAAGTCAGGATAGCAAGATATTAAAAAAAAAGTCAGATTTGTAACTTTATATCTCACAATTCTGAGAAAAAAGTCAGAATTGCATGTTTGTATCACGCAATTCTGAGAAAAAAAAATTCATTATAAGATAAAAAGGTTGCTTCTACAGTAAGTGCATAAAATCAACGCTAACCATTGTTTAATTTGTACAATTGTAGTTCATGTTCTATTACATGTATATCATTGCATGATCTTTTTGCTTTTTAATGCAAAATGTTTGTAGTCAATTCTTGCATTTATTTAATAAAACACTGGTCTGACACACACCGCAGGCTTGTGCACTACCATTTAATCATAAAATAGGAGTCAGAATAACATGACAACATTTTTATTCATTTCATTATGTGTGATTAATGGCCCGATAAACGAGCAGAACAAAGTAAAGCCATTCTGACGTAAGTTTTCGACTAAATGAAAATGTTCATATTTTTAAAATGTTAGCTGGTACACTTAAATGTCGACTGTACACTTGCGCCATACCATGTGTAAATGGTGCGTAAAACATTCTGTGTTCAGTTTGGCAAACTGATGACACTGAATATTGATGCACAGCCATATTAATTACAATTTCATTTTAATGGAGGAAGGGAGAGACAAATACTGACCAGCCATCAAACACTTACAACACTGAATAAGTCAGTATTACTGGTTACTACTTTCTAATATTTAGTAAAATAAAAAAATATATACATATGTTGCTGCTGTGGTTATTCAAAATTATAGCAAAACCCCCCAGCTAGAAAAATGCTGTGCCATCAAAGCTTTTTCAAGCGCCACCAGCTGGTTGTTTAAAGAAGAGAGCCTGACTTTTTTTTTTTCAGCTGGCTAAAAACTCTTCGGTGGACACACTTTATTGAATATTTATTGTTAGGCATATGGCCTATTAGTCATTTTCGCATTTATGCAACATACTGAAGCCAAACCTGAGAATATTCCACTGCATTTCTGGACATGCAATTTGCGTAGCTATAATTCAAAAGCATGAATTATGCTAACTGTAAATGAACGTGCACAAGGGCCCTATTTACGAATGACTGTGCTTCGTTAACTTAAATTGAACTATCAAATCGGAATTTACAAAGTATTTGTTGATTTCGAAGGAGAGTTTTTCAGGAAGGTCTGTTTTAGGCCCAAATTACTCAGAATTGACTTATATATTTACGCAAGTTGAATGAGGTTCAATGATTATAAACTGTGGTTAATATGTTTTGTTTTGATGAAAAATCTGTAATGAACTGTACATCAGCAAATCACAACAATCCGGTGCCATGGGCTTTGTCATTCATATTAGTTACAGCAGAAGTTATTTTATACAACTACCTTCTGCTTTTTTAACGTAGAAGCATGGCTGACATTTACTGTCATTGTCACAATGCCTTCTGGGTATTGGTTGCCACATTCTAGCCAAATTACATCAGAATATTGCACGATGCCTTAAAACACTATCTAGGTAAGATGCACACTACGTTTTGAGACAGATCTTGTGTGTGTGTGTGTGTGTGTGTGCATGTGTGAGAGAGGCTCAGTATGTCCACATTCAAGTGTGTGTGTGGGTGTGCTTGTGTGGGTGCCAAGCTCCGTTACTTTATCCAATCACAGTCAACAGTTATATGACTGCTAATTTATAACACCTAAACCTGGAAAAGGCACACTCAACAATATATCTCAGACTGAACAGAGAATTGGTATAATCATACTTAGCTGTGAGACACCTCATGCACGTGCACAGACAAACACACAAAAACAGGGAGAGGTGTGTGACCTCTGTGACATGGGTAGCAATCTGTGCTTGTTAATAGGAAGTGACATCTGCACGACCCATGGCATGTTTAGTTCACTGCAGTCCTTCCTATCCGGCCAGGCAAACCCAGGGCAGCCGGTGCTGGCTTTAAGGCAAGGTGTTTGTGTATGTGTGTGTGTGTATGTGTGTGTGTCCCGAAACCAACCATACTGAAAGCTGCACTCAGACAAGAAAATAACTGAAAATTGCTTAGAGAGAACTGAAAAAGACTGGAATGCAGGGAAGACGTTTGGCATTTGAAGACGCTTGCAAAGAGTCGGTACTCGGCACGCAGCTCAGCTTTACACACTAACGGTGAAAAAAAAAGCAAGATGATGACCGAGTGTGTTTGCTGCAAGTGTGGGAGTGTCCATTGAACCTTTTCGTGCTTGTATTCTGCTGTATGTTTTGTTATGCTATGCAGGCAGCTCTTACATCCTGAGCTGGTTTAGTGCTCAAAGGAAATGTCAAAAGGGCTAGTAGACTGAGACAGTGACTAACCTTCATGTGCATTTTGAAACTTAGTGACCCAGACTGGTCATTGAGTCAATCAAACCATACTGAAGCAACTAAAATGACAACTCACACATCAGCAAAGAGAACACAGAAATGGTCTACTCGGGCAGTGCAGATATGAGGTTAAAAACAGAAAAGGAAGTTGGAAGAATAGTTAAAAACGTTAAAGGAAACTGTCACCATTGAAAAAAAAAAAAGTCTCACAAGTTTGGTACAAAAAGAGGGTAAGAAACTTTCATTTTGGAGTGAAGTAATCCTTTAAAACAAGCAGAAGTCACTGCCAGCTTTCAGCCCTGACAGTACACTGAATGAACACAAACAGCAAGCGCTAATCCTGCTAAGGCTAGCACCTACTTACCAACGTCTGTCATTCAGCAAATCAGTTAGGTTTACTGAAAAACCTCAAGTCATGCAATTAATATACATAAGCAAAGCCCTTTCAGATCACTTCTACAACCCTAACACATTAAAGGCTAAATGAGAAGGTGAATGCATATTCAACACTTTATAGACTTCAGATGAATATTGTATAATAGCCCACTGTGTTCTAACCAGGTGTGAGGGGTCAGGTTTCTAAAGACAAGTAGTTACTGATCCCTGATTTCTGAGTTATGTCTATTAAATAACTGGAAATGTTTACTTCTGGATGAGCAGATTTTCAGCCATTTCTGTAAAACTGTTTATAGAGAGTGTTTGACCCTTATTTTTCATCCTGGTCTATTGTTGTGGTATCATAAGATATGGTTCAAAGTATAGAGTCTGTAAGATTTTTGTTTGTTTGTTTTTGAAAGAGGTTTCATATGTTCACCAAGGTTTTTACTTGATCCGGCTAAACAGTAATATTGTGAAATATTATTAAATGTTTAAAATGTATCATTACTGCAATTAATTAAGTTTTGTATCTCATTTATTCTGTTCTGTGATGAATAGAAAGTAGAAGCAGAAACTGAAATAGGAAATTTTTGGAAACACTGCAAATTTCTCTAATGTCACTTTTAATCAATTTAATGCAACCTTTTGGAATATAATTATTTTTTAATTACAAAAATTATTTTTAATTAAAAAAAATTAAAACCTTTTTTTATTTTAAATTCATTATTAAGTATAATTCATTCCTTCAAAGCTGAATTTTCAGCATCTCATTATTCCAGTCTTCATTGTCACATAATTTTTCAAAAATCAATATGCTGATTTAGAGCTCAGTTAACTTATTATTATTATTAATGTTGAAAACAGGTGTTTACAGAAAGGTATACATTTCTCTTTCAGGATTCATTGTTTTGTTTTGTTTTCTATTCTTTTGTAAACATGAAGAATGCTAATTTATCTGCTTAAGAAACATTTCTTGTTATTTTCAATGTTGAAAACAGTTGTCCTGCTTAATATTTTTGTAGAAACCATGATACAATTTTTCCTCCCAAATTCTTCAATGAACAAACTTATTTCATATTTATTTACTTAAAATAAAAAAATGTAACATTACAAATGTATTTACTGACACTCTGCATTTATTTAAGGCATCCTTGATCCCTGAAAGAAAATTCATTCTCCAAAAAAAAGAAAGAAAATCTCACTCCCCAAATTTAGTATATTTCAAATAAGCACATAAAAACAAAAACACTGTGTTTGGTCACTTTACCAGGTATGATGTTGTCTTGCTATATAAGTGGGTGGGCTTTTGACCAGAATATATCACACACGGAAGGTGTCAGAAATGTAAAAAAACAAATAAAAAAATCAAGATCCAGACAATCCTGTGACTTTAGTTGGTTAACAGGAAGTGGGTTCTGGTCCCCTCTAGCCCTCATCTGTACTTTCTAGAGTCTAACACAAAGAGGCTGGTCTCATCAGCAGTTGAAAAGCCCACCACCGGTGATATTTTAGCACTCGGGAGAGATAATAAAAGGCAAAATCAAATCATTTGATTAAAGTTGAACTAGAAGTGCGGGACCCCTGCCTCTGTTAACGACTGAAGCCCTTCTATCAGGAAATCAGACGGTCAATCAGAATAATTTGGCTGCTGTGATGATGACATCCCCAGCCTGAACATACCCCCAACTGTGTGTGTGTGTGTGTGTGTGATCATCAGTGAATGGAGCAGTGAGAATGCTTTCCACAAAACTGGTATGCAAACACACACACTCTGGGTGCTGAATGTTGAGGAGGAGGGAGTGTGTTTGTGTGAGTTGTGATTTGGAGTCTGAGTAGTTGAGGGCAACAAATGTGCGTGATCCACAAATATATTCTGAATTCCAGGGTGCAAATAGTGCAATCGCCTCTGAGAGGGAACACACACACAAACACACACACACACTTAACCCCACACAGAGACAAAGCCACGGTTGAGCAGGCCAGTGTGCCTGAGGATACTGTAGTTATCATAACACTGCTCAAATAAATTTGGCTTGTGTGTAGTGCCGACACACACACACGCACGCACAGGTGACGTGGTTTGGAAGGGAATGCTGTGTTTACTGACCACTGCACAGTGCTTACATAGAATGCAAATACATACAGCATGCATCAGTAGTTTTCTACATTTTTTTCTACAAGAAAACGATAAGGAGAAGACAAAGTCATATTTGCGATAAGTGGGAAACAAACTGTGAAACTGAAACATCATGGAAACATTGACAGATAATATAGATAATAAATATCTATATATCATATCTTTGCCAGTTAGTTTAATTTCACATGTTATATTTCTACCATTTATATAGTGTGATGCAAGAAATAGCTTATAGACAACAAGTGTATAGTTATGTTTTAAGATGTATTTTTACCATTTTTTTGTATTTATTTGGTAGGACAGTATATCTAGGACAGGAATAGTCACTCAATTTTAATGATTTCCTTTACGTAACAAACACTGAGGTTTGATTTCATTTATAACTTATAGTAAAGATGTAGTTGTTGGTATATGAAATGTATATATTAGTTCTGTCAAACAATTAATCACAGTTAATTGCATCCAAAATAAAAGTTTTTGTTTGCATAATGTGTGTTTATACTGTGTATATTTATTATTTATATATAAAAGAGACATACATACAGTATATATCATAGTTATATTCTTAGATTTTATATTATAAATAAATATATTTAATTTAGAAACATAACATATTTCTCCTAAATATATACATGCATGTATTTGTATTTATATATACACATATATTATGTAAAGAAAAACTTTTATTTTGGATGTGATTAATCATTTGACAGTACTAATATATATTTTATATATATACACACACACACACAGACAGAATTACATTGATTTCATTACAGTATAGAATGGAACTACATGTACACTACATGAAATTTAATTAACTTCTTGCTTCAAATGACCTGACGCCAGTGTCAAAGTCTTTGTACCCTGACCTTGCGTCCTTTCACCTGAGGCGAGAGAGTGCGAGGCTCCGGATAATGAAGGATGGGGAAAGGTCTAAGCCCACTAACAATCCTTCAGTCTCACCCTTTGTTCCAAAGTCTACACACACACCACGCTATTTCT
Source organism: Enteromius mattozi (assembly GCA_032359235.1). Classification (NCBI taxonomy): domain Eukaryota; kingdom Metazoa; phylum Chordata; class Actinopteri; order Cypriniformes; family Cyprinidae; genus Enteromius; species Enteromius mattozi. The sequence continues at coordinate 1,073,545 of JAUMHE010000014.1, read as the reverse complement.
GCCTAGGAATTACAGGAAAAGCATTACAGGGAACTAAAAAAAGGGGCAAAACGACATAGGGTGAGAGTGGGTGAGGGAGAGAGGTGTACTCCATATGACCACTTTAATGCACTAAGATGTTGTTGAGCAGGAATATTATTGATGTTTCTGTGGCTGAGGATTATACTGCCAACACTCTTGAGAGAGAAAGAGAGAGAGGAAAAACAAGAGGATGAGTGAAAATGAAACAACTAAAAGGGCACCGAGGGTGAGGAGGGGGTGGAGGGACCACGAGAGAGAGGAAGAGGGGTACGCCAACAATAAACGGAGAGAGTGTCCCCTCAGCGGGGAGAGGACATGTGTGTGTACCGCTTTTAAATCTTCCTAAAAATCCCAGGCCACCTTTCTCTCTCTAATTCTCCCGCCTCTTGGCCTCCATCAATCAAATTTGCCAGCAAAATGATCATCTGTTCAGGATTATCTTGGCTCAAGCCATCTCTCGAATTACAATAGCACTACTTTTATTCATCTATCCTGAGGGTCATCCCTTAAAACGTGCGCGTGTGTGAGAGAGTTTGTTAATATACACTGCTAGCGACCAATTGCATTTGCATAATTGTATGGTATTATTGTGCATGTATCCAATCCAAGAAAAAACATATAAAGATATAGATATGACTATATATATGCATAATGCGATTATCTTCTAAATGTGATGAAAAAATGCCAATATCATTTCCAAAATCCATTTTTAAAATGGTCAGATAATGGTATTGTACATATCCATCCCTCTTTATGTAGGATTTGCAAAAAGCTTTTGTTTTGCCAGACGCTTTCGAAGTGCTACGTGAGCATTCATTTTTACTTATTTGATTTTTTTGGTCCTCCTCATTTGGTCATTGTAGAAAAACATGGGGGAAAAAAAACATAACTCATTTGTTTGATAAATGACATTGGCATTTCAATTATAAAACCTAATTACACACTCTCTAAAGATTGTTCAAAAACTCCCTCCCGCCCCGTAAACACCTGCTTCTCACATTACCTAATTTTAATCTCCTCACTAAAATTGTCCCCACACTTTAACTTCCAAATAAATTTGCTATTACAAAACATACTAATATGCAGGAACAGACATCAATAAGACAGAAAAGCTCTGGGTAGTTTTTGCTAAATAAATAGCACCATTCATTATCCAGATTAATACTTACGCCGACTAGCTTCCAATTAAAATAATTTACTCACATTGCCGATGAAATTTACAGGGGGAGGAAAAACAAAATAGCAGCAGGAGGTTTATGTTTGTGTGTGTGTGTGAGAGAGAGAGATAGAGAGTGAGAAAGAAGCTACAGGGTTTGTTCCTAAATGGAGGCTGTCATGAGTCAAAGTGCTCTATTTAAGGCTGTATGTCCATATACACACACACACGCATAAACACAAGTGCGCACACAAACACACACGCATAACATAATCCAACCCAACAAGTGTGTGGAAAACGAGTTGATGATTGTAATGTTAACAGGCCCAATGCATATCATTCGGTCGAGTGTGGAAAGGACTAATGTAATTCATTCACTTCAATCGCTCCATTCCTTCCTCTCTTCCCCTCCATTTGGTATCGAAAATATCAACATGCCTCACTTCAAAATTCAAACAAACCTCAGTCCGACTACGTGTGGCAAAAAAAAGTCAATTTTAGGGTTGGCTAAATAATTAGGCAACTGTAAAATAAAGCACGATTAAGTAGGTTCTTTAGAAAAAATATTCATTCGTATTCATATAAAAAAAAAAAAAAAAAAAAAAGACCATCCCTCTGAATCCATGAAATGTGCTCATCCTGGTCTGAGAGTTTTATTAACTATTTTGACCTAAAGCCTACCAGACGATGACATTAGGCCACAGGAAAACCTTTGAAAAAGAAAACTGAGAGAAGAAAAAAAAAAAGCCACACTCAGGCTGGGATATTTTGGGGTCCATTTTCTTAGTTTCCATTTCATTAAAATGTTGAAGCTGCTACCACCTACAGGTCAGAGAAGGTAAAGCAAGACAGAAACTTTTATAGCATAAATGTTGTGATCTTGAAGGGTTTTTCACACCCTAGATTTAATAAACTAAGTTTATTTCAACTTGGGATACTATGTAGGACACTTAAAAATAAACAAATAAATAAATAAATAAATAAAGGGAAAAGATTAAGTAATGCTTATTTTAAAACATTTTAGGTTATGAAAATAAGTGTAATAAATGTGTGGGTCAGAAACGTTGAACATTTTTTTCCATTTTCAGATTAATTTTCTTTAGCGATTTAAATGTTTTACCCTTGTCCACATGCTGTCAAATTCCAGTTTAAAATATGAAAACATGAGATAAAAAAAAAAGTGAAAACTGATAAACTAAACAAAGAGAGAGAAAAAAATATTTTAAAACCATCATAAAACTTTTTTTT
>JAUMHE010000014.1:1030720-1067117 GCA_032359235.1 Enteromius mattozi | reverse complement strand
GCAGTTGTATTGAGGCAAGTGAGAGCTAAACTCTGCAGGACACCGGCCCTCCAGGATCAAGTTTGATGACCCCTGGTCTACACCGAGAGTTAGTAGACATGTAGTTGTGAATTAACGAGAATTAGTTGACATGTAGTTACAAAGTTATTTAGAGTTAGTAGAATGTCAAAATGGACTATCGAAATAAAGTGTAACCTTTTATTTATGCACAATTCTTTACAAAATTATTAATTATTAAAAAAAATATATATATGTGGCTCCTATTGATTTTGGCATGAAATATGTGCAACTTATTTACAAAAAATATATTATAATATACAATTTTTTTTAAATATTAAAACATAATTTATTATTTTAGATATATTTTATTCAAAAGAAAAAAATAAAATTGGTTCTTTTTCCCTATTTGACTTTGTTGTGAAATATGACATAACCATATTTTCATGGGATTAACTGACTTCTTTATGTATGTTTTTTAAGAAGAACTAGTACTGATAATAAACAAATAAATAAATAAATACATTTGGGAGTAAAACATGTTTTCATGGGATGTTTTTCATGCACACGTTAACATATAAATGATTAACTTTTGACATATTTGGCATCTTCTTTGACATACTTTGGAGTACCACATCAATATCATAAGCATTCATACAGTATATTCAATACGAAAGTCATTCAGTGCCATAATATGCATGAAAATACCATGACACTGCCATCAGATACCATAGCTTTACCATAATTTCTATTCATAGTACTTTTTGCAAGAGTTTTATGCCATGACTGACACAAAGATGATCAACAATAGACAGCAGCAAAGAATGCGTCTTATATCAAGCAAACAATGGCAGAGGAGAGAACAATACAACTGTCCTTCCATTCCACACCCTCTCAGTTTCTCTCTCATGGCCACAAGCTTGTGTCTGATCGATTCATATCTGCAGCCCATCTCTTCATTATTTACAGTAATAGCCTGTCAAAGCCATGCATTCAGTCTCTCAAAATAATGTGCACCCACAGTTGGGCAATGTGCATGGTGCATGCACTGGCCAGTTAGAGCTCTCTCCCGGTGGCAGCCCGGGGCTAGCTGCTAAATGGAATGCTTCACCTCAATTGAATGGGAATCATTTCTCCTTTATTTCTCCATGTGCGTGACCTTGTCTTTCTTCCCCTGTGTGAGGTGAAGGACGCAGGGGGCTCGCCGCTGGCTGGTGGGGGCTTAGTAGAGGCTGGAGAGGGACATTAGAGAAGCGGTCTTTACCAGACGCGGGCCCGGAGCCCAGGTCACGGCAGGGGAAAGAGGCTCTTGAGTGATCTGATTGCCTGGTGCAGGATGCGGCGGTCCTTAGAAAGGTTGCTAATAGCATAGCCCCCTTTTAGTGAGCAGGACAATACTGGCTAATTCAATCTGATGCAGAGCTCTTGTATACACACAAGAGTACACACAAATGTAGACGGGCGTTTAACTGAAGAGAAAAAGCAGCGGAAAACATGCGTGCGCTTACGCCGACGCACACACATACGAGCGCATTCCTGCCGAGTTCAGTCGCATTCGTTCCCTACGAATATCTGCTGGCGTAGCTACGTGCACCGCGGACTGGAAAAGCCGATGGCACTTGTTTTGAATTGATTGCTAAAACGCTGGGTTTTGTGGCACAGGAGAGAATGGACTTAAATGATTCGCATTGATTAGTAATGCCCCACTTTGGAGCACGCTATGGGTTTCAGCTCACACTTGCAGCGAGGGCAACCGCACATCATCAGCGCGCGCACAAGCGTTAAAATGAGAGCGAGCGAGTGCGTGAGTTCAGATAGACTGAATTACCTCTTCACGCAATGTAATGTGACACTCCTCAATTAATATCTTCAGCACGAGGGGAATTAAGCGTGTCAATTTAGCCGCTGCAATTTTAGCAACACGCCGACTCTGTTCATTTGATTGGTAAATACAACCTTGCAAAAGTCCAGAAAGTAAAGGGGCGGAATTTCTAATAAACCAGATGTTTTTAGACCTTTTAAATATGGAACGAACAACAGGGGAATGTTTGTCCGATCAGATAAGGCCAAACAAACCACTTTGCAAAGTATGAGAGTGCCCCCAACTGGACGCTCATCAGACAATTAAAACAGCTAAAACAATTAGAGCACAGCCCGCCGTATAACCACCACGAGAGGTTTAAAAACGTCCGATCTCAAAAAAACACCTAAATAAACATGCCTTCTCTCCACAAGTATCCCTGTGAAGAGTTTCGGCAATGTGTTTTTCTCACTGTGTCAAAACACAGAGGTCATATGAGAGGCATTCACTGCCATTTCAGAGGCCCCAGGTAAGAGAGATGCAATTAGGACGCTAGCACGATCAATTAACCAGCTCTCCAAATCTACAGTAATTAGCTTCTCCATTGTGGAACAGTTGTAAAAAGCCACTTGGCAAAGCAGCGAAAAAGCATCGACTGGATTGTTTGGAGGGAATGTGGGTGTGTGTGCGTGTACGAGTATCATTGTGTGCATCTTTGTGTGCCACAAACTGTTATACAGAGTGTGATGTGATTGTGTGCTGGAGAAGGGGTGGGTGTTGGCAGGCTCTTTAACTGGTGTACTTACAAAACAATAGCGTGTCTCTCAAACGCTGGTCAGATATGTGAAGATCATGCACACGGTTTCTACTGAAACGTACAGTTGTGTTACATTTGAAAGGCTCTTTTTTTTTTTTTTTTGGAGACTGGCTTTACAGGCACGTACCTAAAAAGCTCAGTGGGGGGGCTTGGCATCATCTGGCCACTGGACCAGCACTACATCAATCCCCCATAATCCTTTTGGGCCGGATGGGCTGGGAGAGGTGGATGAAAGAAGCAGCAACGTCACCCCCGCCGCACTCCCCTAATTCTGCGTTCTGATTGGTCAGCCCACCCTCAATGCGTTTTGTGAAGCATGAACCCCTGGGCTGGGACTAATAAATGACTTCTCCTTTCTGTGGAAGATTACGTCCCCTCATGGCTCTGCCAAGACAATGAGACAGGAACCAACCTGCTGGAACAGAGGTGGGCCGCTTTGAGCTGGGTGGGAAGGTAGAAACGAGGAGCAGTGCCTGAACCAGTACCCATTCACTAGATTCATTCACAACTAGGCCACAAAGTTTAGTCACCATCAAACCTGTACAACTTTTGTCTTCTGCCGTACATCAAGATTATATTTTGAAGATTGTTTTTGTCCATACAAAGTAAAGTCAAATGGTTCAAAATCTGGATGGAGAAAATCAAGGTCCAACATTGGCTGGACAAAAAAATACTAAAGTGTAAATTATTAAAGTTATGCAGGTTTGGAGCAAGATGAGGGTAAGTAAACGATGGGGGAACTGCTTTAACATAAAATACTACCTAGACATAAAATACTACCTAGGGTGTTTGGGGGAAAAACAAGTGGACAAAAAGCAAAAGTGTGGGGCCTCTGTCCTGTCCTGAAAAGCTAGTGATGTGAAGCGGCTTGCAGTACATATGAAAAAGAGCAGACAATAGGCAAGCCAAGCAATCAGCCTGCTTCTACACAACTCCTCTGCGCCACGACCCAAAAGCAGGGGGTGTGGGCTTCTTAATCTTGCTTCTCTTGCCAGCGCAGGGATCTGGAGGTGTCATATTCCTCCAAAACATTCCTGCTCCTTTCGCTCCAAATGGCCGACGTTTTGTCGCCAGTGCAGGGCCCCTGTAATGAACCTGGGGGGGGATCTTCAGAACTCAATGACTGGACGTAATTACTTCTCTCCTTTTCTTCGCTTCTTTTCTCCGCACTGGCTCTCCCTCCGAGCCGCACCGGCCCCCAGCTTTCGGGCTGGCTGGTCAAATACAAAAGGCAGGCTGCACCGAGTCCAGCTGGGGGGGGCTGGAAAGGGGGAGTGTTTCGGGATCCAGAAGCCCCCGATCAGCTGTCACTGAGACACCAAGCGACTCAGCATTCTTCACCAATGCCTGCAACCTTACAGAATTGACCTTGACAATCATCAAACAAAGTTGTTTTATTTGACAGGTAATGCATGCAGTCTAAGCTGTCAAGGTATAACTTAATTCATTCGGAGCATCCTCAACTTCAATGAAGTGAATTATAATTTTGTATAAATTTATATTTTACAGTTTGTACAGTATAAAAGCCTTTACGCCTATGGGATGGCCCCATAAAACATGAAAATGCAGTGTGTGTGTGTGTGTGTGTGTTCATGCCCATTTCTCCTATTTTTTTCCATTTAGATTACTTTTGCCATTATCTAAAATGCACTGTAAGTTAAAAACTTAAACACAAATAATTTAATATACATTCACTTACAAAACTTAAAATTATTGATTTTAGTTTTCAGTGTTTTATTTTTGATTAAGACAAATAGTATAGAATTTGACGGCCATTTACTGCATATTGGCAATAAAATGTATATACTTATTGACCTTTTGAAATTCATATTGACCAAAATTAGTGCACAAAAGAAGATTAAAAAGGTAATATATTTTAATATTAATTAATTCAAAATAAATGTGTAAATCCCTTTTTTTTGAGACAAATACATTTGTTATTATCAATTTTCCATCTTATAAAAAAGTTTTTAACTAATAATAAGTATTAACATAAATTAATGTTTCTAAAAACATAAAAGCCTATTCAAAAAACACACATTAGGCATGTTAGTCCTGCTAATTAGCTGACATACATGTAAACTAAAAGACAGCACTTATAAAAATAAGTGGTGAGAGTCATTATATTGAGTACTTTGCAGATAAACATACATTTAGACAACACACACACACACATCCCTCCCGGGAGTCAATTTTGGAGTGCTGCCCAAGCTCTAAGTAAGAGGTGGCTATTCACATGCCTTGTTCTCCACCAAGACGCTAATCAGATAAATGATCTATTTGTTTTAAAACATCATCAAGTACATTAGGGCTGCAGGAGACCTGGCATGGTTGCTAGGCAAACCGGGGGGGGGGGGTTCTCGAAAGGGTGAATACGAGCATTGAGGGGGGTCCATAAACGCACCAATGCGATGACAGAAAAGTGCACTCTGATAGACACAGAGAAATGAGAGACAAATTAACTACATTACATTAATCACTTACAAGTCCAATGGGAGCACAGGAACATGCAGACATGCTCACAGAGAAATAGAGGCCTATGGATAACCTCTGTACAGAAAAATAAAAGTGCTTAAAAGTACCACAGTGCTAATATGGTTCTTTGGGCATGGTACCATGGCACATGCATCACAGTACGACCATAGTTTCTGCACATGTACCATGGAAGTATTACAGTATTCTTTGAGATAGCTTGTAGTATCATGTAAATATCATTGGAAAAATGAGTGGAAGGTGATGTCACTACATGGAGAAGGCTGAGCTCATGAATTTGAATTAACCCATTCTGATTTGGCTAAGATTTTTATACATTTTTAAATTAATCAATAATAAATGCAGAGATTGAGCCTGTGTTAAAAATTTCTCAGAAGTCAAAACAAAAATATCAACTAGCTTATTTATCATCAAGAAAAGTCCTTCCCTCATCAAAGTTTAGCATTACCATTAAGGCTGGTTAGTTCACAGGCAGGTGATTAGTCAAATGTAATGTATGAGGGGCAAAAGGTGCATAAAACCTGAAAAATGATGGGGGACAAGTCCAATAATCAAGTCTGAAGTGTGAATTTCTAGGGTGTCATTACTTCCTTCATTCACTCCCTCTTCCTTCTAATTCCAGACTAGAAGGGACCTTTGCAACAAAAGAAAAAGTGTTACCTGGCTGCTAAGGTATGTTGGTAATTACTGTGGCATTACACCCCACACAATATCCTGCAAAGGCTAGTATTGTAATTTCTTTCCTTCAGGGTTCCCTTTATCACGTCTTTTAGCTCTGATACAGCTCGCCCCACTGCTGACCCTGTAGCCATGATTAAGAACATTTGCTTTTATACTCATGCTTATACAGAGGAGCAAATCCTTTTCTAATGCCATCTTGCACATAGCCAGAAAAAGAACATTATGTTTTATAATAATGCTTCACATAATGACTTTAATCTGGGTCAGTCATTTATCATTCAGCACAGAGTCCCAGTCAGTTCTGGGTCACTCAAACGCAGACAATATTTCCTGTAGGTGGCTTTATCATGAAAGCAGTTCTTGGACTTTTCACCAATGGCACTGATTGAAGACACTTTCACGGTCTATGATTAACTTTGTTAACTGCGTAAATTGAGAACATTTACTAGTCACGTTTTAGCATCACATAGCAATATAGTATAATAATACTGCATAACAACAAATCTCAACAGACTCTTGTTTGAGAATAAAATCTTAGTTTAAACTTTGTTTCCTAAAGATATAATATTTTAATCCAAATTACGAGAATAAAGATGACACTATGACATTCAAGTCATAATGCTATAAAAAATATAGTCATGTAGAAAGTGACAAAGTGAAATAGTTTATAATTACAAATTCAATTTGACTAATTTCAATTGCTCACACAATAACGAGGTAGTTCCAAATAAAGTTTTTAGCCAATTGGTGAGAAACCGTTTTATTTATTCACAAAAGACAATTCTGGCATTTAGTGTTTGGTGAGTGTTCATTTTGGACTCTGCCTCCACACGTTCAACAGGCCGTTCTGCAGTAATGAGGGCTTGAGTCTGGTCAGCGAGCCGTCCTGTAAACAGTCTGAGAGCAGCGTTAATTAACTCTCACCAACACAGGAGAGCAGAATAAGGCAGAGATAGAGAGCCAGACCTCTGACCTCTGCAGGTCTAACCAGGCCTCATTGGACAGCCTCAATCTGAGCAATTAGTACATCGGGTCCCCCAATCTACATAATTGCCCAAGCAGGGGGTAGAACAGACGGGCATGTGAGTGGAGACCATTGGACACACACAAACAAACACATGATTCAACTAAAAAGACACACACACACTAATAACACTTATTAAGCGATGAAAAAGTCACCATCACACATGGCTTCGTGATAATGCATGGATTCTGAGGAAACCCTGCCGAGACAGAGCGCTGCCTGTTAAGCCTGAATGTCATGATTTCAGTGGGGTTCAGTTCCTCCACCTCATCATGTGACCCCTCTGAAGAATGTTTTAACTCAGGATGCAGGATAAAGACCCTGACTAGACTGGCCAAAGTATCCTTCTAATACCAAATGAGGCTTGCAGTTAGTATTTGTGAAAAATAAGCATTATTTAGTTGACCTCACTAATCAACCAGTCAGTTGTTTGATGCTTAGTCAACCATTGCAATCCAACCTTGCAAATGAGTCGGAGTTACACAGCAAAGGTTTGGCTGGGTAAAGGCTGCTTTGACATATTTGCCAATTGATTACTTTTTCCAATAAATGTATCACATATGCCGCTCTAGTAACAGTAAATTTTCACACATCAGCACCAAAATACCAGTAATCATTTTATTTTCACTATTTGTCCAATTTGACACCATTTTTTGACTTTGGCGATGCAGGAGCAAACTACATAGCCAATGCAATTATCAATGACGCCTAGCAATCTATAACATTTTCATAATAAAACAATTAAAAAGCACCACGTTTACTGTAAAGCTTTTACTTAATGACTGTTCCGAAGCAGATTTCTTACATGCTTACACTGGTAATCTCACTCTTTATTCACACATGATCTCCAAATGGAGAGTAATTTTCCGGAAAAGACTGTTTGTGTGAAAGTACCTATTGTCTCGTTTGCACTTGCTGGTAGATGTTGAAACTACATCATCTGGCTGCAAAGTGCTCCTCTAAAATGAGTATCACTATTCCAGACTATGTATACTACAACTACGTTTTCTCTACAGTTTTTAACCAACTCTGACCCAAGCACATGACAGTGGAAGAGCTGATGTTTAAATCCAAACCAGTGGTCAACAAGCCTCTCTAAAGCCTCTTCACGTCCACCCAGCATGTTCAGATAAGACCTTTTGTGTCCCTCTTGATCCCTGCTGGAAACAACAGCACTTAAACCCACAGCACCGTCAACCCTTCCAACCCTGACAAGTTGGATCACCGTAATCCATACATTTGGATAGCTAATCCACATTCAGTGCCTCAGAGGACATAGAGACCTTTCGGCTTGTCAAATCCTCAGACGAGGATTTTAAACTGGGTATGTGGGGTGGGTAATACATGGGGCACCCCCGTTTGCAGACAATGAGCTTGCCCAGCTGAGCTGACAAGGACATAAGGGGAGATGTTTGGGCTTACCAATGCGTAAGATCAATTAAGGGTGGTTGAGAGGAAGGTCTGAAAAGAGAAGCGATGACCCTGCCGTAGAAGAGAGCCATGTTGCCCCTTTTCACTAATCCAGAAAAAGAGCCAAATATTTCAAGACACATCAGTCCACAAGCCACTGGAAACCTGCAAGGAACCAGTCTCTTTCCTTTGCTAAAACGGATAAACCGCATATACGTTTCTGAGCCACTGGTTTTCTACCTAAAGCTCCTTTTGTGCTGAACAAAACAATGAAAGTCACACAGGTTTGGAACAACAAGGGTAAATAAATTATGACAGAATTTACATTTTTGGATGAACAATCCCTTCAATACTGCACTTTAATGGCAAAATCCAGTAACTATAACTGGTAAACTTAAAATGGCCAGTCTGTCACAGTATAAATCATTGCCAAAATCCAAGAGAATGGATTTTCATCAGAATTCAGTTTGGCCAAAAAGGAGATACTGTGTTTTGTCTTTGCACAATATTCTGCTGTATAAGACCAACAGATATGTAAAGTTGTATATAATGCATAAAGTGTGAGGTCTGTAACAGTTTTTTGTTGTTGTTGTTTAAATGTTTACCAAGGATGCATTTATTTAAGCAAAGGTGCAATAAAAACTGTATTTTTAAAAATCATAAAAATGTTTTCTAATTTAATAGGAAGAAAGAGTGTTTAATATAAAGAGATGGCATGAATTTATTCACAGTACACATGAATTACAATTCACAGGAAAGAATAAATCAGTTTACTGTATCTTTTACCTGTTGATTGTGCAACTATTCACTTAAGAACGTATGATTTTGTCCAACTTAAATACTTGCTTTAAATATCCCTGAAACGAACATAGCATATTTAATTTTTCCCAAGTCAGTGTGTCATATTTCTATACAGAGCGTGTTATGTCTGTCCAGACCTGTGCTGGGAAAGTAAATGTACTTTAAAACCCCTGGCACAGACAGCAGGAGTCAATAAGTTGCTTGTAATTAGGTGCTTCTAAGGCTCAAGTGTGCCTGCCTCTGGTGCCTGATGGAGCTGCAACTTGATCTGACCCCCTGCTGCCTGCCATAGTATATGTTCTGTTAGAGTTTACAGTGAAATATTGTTCGTTCATAATCAGAAAGTAGGCAGACTGCATTAAAGAACACAATTACCTCTATGTGATCAGTTTCAGAGAAAAAACTAAGCTGTTGTAAAAGCACACGGACATGAACAGAAGGGATACTCACAGACATTTCCCGTGTTGTCGAAGCTGCTGAGCACCTCATCCACTCTAATGGGACCAAGATTGTCTCTGAAATGCATTGATAAAATTAATGTAGTTATAAATACAATGAGATAATGACTTAATGACAAAACATGATTAAATGAATGTGTATGTGAATGTTAATTATACTGATATAAGCAAAAAACAATCATTCTGTCAAAGTTTAATCACCCATTCTGCAATAAATAAAAATATGAATTCGCAGAATGTCAAGGCTGCACTTTTTTTCCATTCAATTCTGAAAGGGAAAGAGGACAATGGCTGTTTTCAGAGAAATATGTCTGTGATTTGTATTTAGACTTTTATGGTGCTTTTTATTATTATTTACATTTTTTTTGGAGTTTGACAACACTTGGTCCCCATTCACTTTCAATTTACGGGGAAAAAAAGCAGTGTGACACATACTTCAAAACTTCACCTTTTGTGTTTGACAGAAAAAAAAACAATATCACATGGGCTTGGAACAAACAGTGATACAAAGCAAAACATACAAAATTTGCCTTTGTAAGAATTACGCCTTAAAAATGTAAGTTCTTAAGAATCCAGAAGCTAAATTGCTTCATCTGCTTTGGCTAACTGAACACTTTCTCCAGCATACCTGAGTAAGGCACTGTACTGAGGAAAGATTGCACTTCTGTACTCCACCCACTGTCCTTCTGATGGCTCATCCGTCTCTGTGGGAGTGACCCTGCTTCTGGAGAACAGGTTAAAGGAGGAGAATCTTCGCACTGACACCTGCTGAACATCTGCACTGTCGAGCTGCTTCTGTTTCAGAACCTGCATTATGAGAGACGCATAAGAGCCTACTACTGAGACACGTCCATATGTCTAGCGTGAAAAAACGCATTATGTAACGCATTACATTTACGCTTGTTTAACCAAACACATGCAATCAACTGCATATTGGAGGAGATTCACCAAATGCCGTTCACCTGTCGCAGAAGAGCCCAGCGTGCACGTGCCACATCGGTTCCACAGTGAGAGTCGTGATTTTGGTGATTGTTCGCGTGCATTTCTGTCGCAGCTAACGGGGGATCTTTAAATTTATTCATGACAGAGCAACCTGCTCGAATTTATCCTGTTTCATGCAGAAAATTACTTCGCACCGTATAACTACAATGACAACGGAATGCAGAGTCTGGGCGAAGGCTTATTTGGCATTTGTTTTCTGGATGTGGTTAAAGTCGATGGTAGAATTTACTACCGTTTTTACCAATTCGCCGGTATGTGCTGGTCTCTGTTGCTTGGTAATAAAATCCCATGCTACTTCCGTACACCACCTCCTCTTGTTGCAGGACGAAAGGAAATCCAATTCACTACCAGAGTAATCGAACACTCGGCTCTATCGTCTGCCATCTATTATTATTGATTCGATTACTCTTGTCTGGGCTGGATGTCATATTTTAGCGCCGTTACTAATGGGGAGTCCGACTCATTTCAGTGAGTCGGTTCTTTTGAACAGTTCGTTTCAAATAATCGACTCATGAATCTTTTTGTGGCGTAATAAAACAGCAGCAGAAATGCGCATGTTCTATAAGAGCGGTGTTTATTTTAATTCCGTGTGTTTCAGCCATTAGAGTTTGTTGCAGCCATTCAACTCATAAAACTAGCAATTAAGAACCTATACATTAATTGCATTCAACCTGAACAATACAAAGTTGACTTTTATCTGCTAATTCAGTTAGTAAACTATTCCTTGTTCGTTTTCAGTCGCACATGTACAAATGAGTCGCTTTTCAAGTCAGTTGTTTATTCTGGAACAGTTTGGATCGACTCAATCTGATTGCGAAATAAATCATTCAGACAGGTTTTGTGAACCGATTCAACCGGTTCGTTTAAAAGATTCGATTCAACAGAACGGGCATCGCTAGAGTAAATATCAATGCACCACTGCTCTACACATAGCAACACATGAGCAGTAGGGAAGTTTGAAAGTGATATTTTGAATGTGATATTTACCCAGAAACGTAATACACTGTATATTTTGACATTTCAGGTAGCAGTAATACGTCGCTTATTTATAACCAGACATAAGTTAGTCAGTGACATCCTGCTTCATTAAATGAATCTGATCACCTCATCTCTGCTGCTTCTTCGATCAGTTTCACGCAATATACATCGGAGGAATATAAACCCTCTTATCTTGCGTCTTTACACGGAGGTACGGTCGACTTTATACTCATTCTACACTCTATAATGTAGACAAATATGACAAAACTAGCAGCAGACTCTGAACCGGAATGAATGCGAACTGTACGTTACCATAACTGCATCATTAACGTTATACGTTACAAATGGCGTTACAGATGTATTCAAAGATTTAAAAAAATAAATAAACATCAATATAAAATATGTAAAGTTAAAAAAGAATATATATATATATATATATATATATATAACTCTTTACAACGGATTTAATTAAATTTAATTAATACTATATAATTTACTGATTTTGGGATCGTCTCAGACTACAGCAGAGCAGTCTAAAGCCCAACTACAGCAACTTCGAGATCAAGAACAGCGTTTTAAAAGAAGATTGCATTCGATTCATAGGAAGTTTGCAGATGTACCAGAAAATTCTGAGGTGAGCAACTGTAGTGGTGCAAAATGTGTGTAATTTATAATTGATAGAAATTATAAATCTTCATTCCCTCTATATCGTCTCAAGGTCCAGGGACAGCATCATGTATACTTTGAAGATGGCAAAGGGATTTACAGATCAACCCTGGGACAGGGTAAGAGATATAAACAAGAAGCCATTTCAATAAACACATTTTATTTAGTCACAACTAGAAACAAAGCAATGTTTATATACAGATGAGCAGATGTTGGAGGTGTTCAATGCAGATTGGGCAGGAGGTGGATATGGAATCCTCCAGAGGGTTAGACTCTCCCCATCAGAGACCATGCTGGCGGTCACTATAAAGAAAGACCACCATGAGGACACCAGATGCGTGTTGGTTCGTTTAGGTGGTCTCATCCTTCGTCAAAAGGCCCTGTTGGTTTTAGACCGTGTGCTCAGCTTTGGTAAGATCTGTTATAATTCAAACTTTCTTGACAAAGAAACATTCTTTTCCTCCTTGATGTCCTCTCTCTGTGCAGAATGGGCCACAGATGATGTCCTATTCTACAGCACACAGGAGACTCTTCAGTGCCTACGTGTTTTCCGTCTTCATCTCAGTGATTCTGGTGTCCAAAATACCCTTGTTTATGAAGAAAATGATCCGGAGTAAGTGTCTAATTGTTGGTGAAGAGTGCTTTTGGCAAGCACTGATGTGTTCTGCCCATTCCTCAGGTTCTTTGTGGAGGTCAGTCGTTCCAGAGACCAGAGGCTGGTGACCATTAACTGCAGCAGTAAGATCAGCTCTGAGGTGTGGTTTGTGGACAGCAAGACTCCGCTCTCATTCCCCACCCTCATCCAGTCCCGTCAGCCGGGACTGCTTTACCACGTGGAGCACTCTGACAGCTACCTGTTCATCCTGGCTAACGTTGGAGCAAACCAGGAGTATCAGGTAAGAATATCTGTATTGTTCAGAACTAAATTATAACTGTTTATACATGTCATTTTTTTTCTTTCTCTTTCTTTGCAGCTGCTTAGGGCACCTTTAGCTTCTCCATCCATGCCACACTGGGTGCCATCCTTCAGTGCTGTTCCAGGAACAGTCATTAAAGATATGGAGCTGCTTCAGGATCACTGTGTGTTCACGGTGAAAGATTCACAGTGTCGACTTCAGATCCAAACTCTTTCCACACAAGAGCCCTATCAGTTAAACACTCACAAGGTGTGAACATGAATCACAAATTCACATAGACCGCAGCCTAGAGCAGGGCTGTCCAAACTCGGTCTTGGAGGGCCGGGGTCCTGCAGAGTTTAGTTCCAACTTGCCTCAACACACCTGCATGAAGGTTTCTAACATGCCTAGTAAGAGCTTGATTATAGCTGCTTCAGGTGTGTTTAACTAAGGTTAAACTCTGCAGGACACCGTCCCTCCAGGACCGAGTTTGGACAGCCCTGGCCTAGAGGGTGTGTTTATAATGATGCTGAGTTAAAGAGACATGTTTTATTTAGATTTTAGGTGTGTTTTGCTGGATATGAAGAGTTTATTTGCAAAAACAGTTTATGTAATTATGTGTTTTATAGTGTTAGTTAGCTGTACTTTTGAGATTCATTGGAATGCACAATGAAAGAACCTTGAAACTTTTAAAATTGTTAAAAAGTTATGTTTTTGCAAATAAACTCTTAATATACAACATTTTAATTGATACATTTGTTCTCAAACCAATGAGATATATATATATATATATATATATATTTCAGTTTTGAGTATTAAACCGATTGAAAAGTTAAGGTATAGACGACAGTAATAATGTTTTAAAAAAAAAAAAAATCTGTTTTAAATAAATGCTGTTCTTTTGAACTTTCTATGTATCAAAGAATTTGAAAAATATTAAGCAACACAACTGTTTTCAACATTGATAATGATAAGAAATGTTTCTTGAGCACCAAATCAGTACATCAGAATGATTTCTGAAAGATCATGTGACAATGAAGACCAGATGCTTGATAAAGCTGAAAACTGAGCTTTGCCATTAGCGGGAATTATATTTTATAATATATAAAAATAGACTTATTTTACTTTGATATATTTCACAGTATTATTTTTATCAACTAAATGGAGCCTTGTGGAACACAAGAAACTTCTTTCAAAAAGACATTTCAAAAATTGTACTAACACTGTATTTTTGAACGATAGCATATAATAATATTTATTTTGAAATTAACCCCCCTTATTGATTTGACATACAGCATATCATTTTAAAGACCTAGAATATCTTAACCCAGTCTATGACCATGATCCCAAGATGGGATCCAAAATAACACGAACACACATGTTTCTGTTTTGTTGTTAGCTTCCTCACTGGGCCTGTGATTTATCACCGCAGCGTGTTGGAACTGTGGACAGAGGGTCATTTGGTTTCCTCCTGTCCTCCCCAGTGCACCCACCAGTACACTACCTCTATTCCTCCAGAGAACAAAAGCTCTCTGTAACAGAGGACAACACCAAGTACATGTCCCTCACTGAATTTAACACAACACGCCTACAGGCAGCCAGTCAGGTATCGGTCATTTATATATGAGAAGTCTTAAAGTACACTGTTACAAAAAGCAGCACATGCTTTTAAAAACCATAACATCCCAATGTCTGTGTTTTTAGGATGGTACAATGGTCCCTTTGACTCTCTTTCACATGCCAGCATTATCTGAGCTGCATAAGGCTCCACTGCTCCTGCATGTATATGGAGCTTATGGTGTTGATCTCAGTATGGCCTTCAGTCCTGAGAAGAGACTGCTTCTGGAAGACGGTTGGGCTCTGGCCTACTGCCACGTCAGGTACTGATCTACAACTATAATCATGGGTACATCACTGTTGGGGTCAGTAATACTTGTTTTAATGTTTGAAATAAATCTCTTATGCTAACCAGGGCTGTATTAATTTGCTCAAAACAGAGTAAAACCACAAATATTGTGAAATATCATTACAATTTAGAAGAACTGCTGTCTATTTTAATATAATTTAAAATGTAATTATTTATGTGATTGCACGGCTTAATTTTCAGCATCATTACTCCAGTCTTCAGTGTCACATGATCCTTCAGAAATCATTCTAATAAATCATTCTTGACCACTCTAATGCATCTTTGCTGAGTAAAAGTGTTAATGCATTTGAAAAATCTCACTGATCCAAAAACTTATAACAGTAGTGTATGCTGAAATACTTTGTATTTTTAGTCCTTGAATATTAATACCAAAATACACCACTGGAAATGCATCATTCTTGTGTGTTTTGTGTCTGTAACGGGGCAGAGGTGGTGGTGAGCGTGGTCTAGCATGGCATCGAGCGGGTTCTGTGCTACAAAAGCGGAGGGGAGTGGAAGATCTTGCTGCTTGCATTCAGACTCTTCATCACTTGGGAGTGTCCCACCCTGCTCTTACTGCCCTCACCGCTCGCAGTGCTGGAGCTGTCCTAGCAGGGGCGCTGTGCAACCATAACCCACAGCTTCTTAAAGCTGTAATTCTACAGGTGGATCATTAGTACATCAAGTACACATTCCTTGAGCCTTATTATTGTCATAGTTATATGAAGTTGTAATTCTCTGCAGGCACCTTTTCTGGATGTTCTTGGCACAATGCAAGACCCTTCCCTGCCTCTCACTGTAGAGGAGAGAGGAGAGTGGGGAGACCCTCGTATAAGACAACACAAAGACAACATTGCCTCTTACTGTCCCTGTCACAACATTATACCTCAGGTAAATCACTCAGGTGTCCACTACCGTTCAAAGCTTTGGGCTCAGTATGATTTTTTTTTTTTTTTATAAATGTACTTTTATTCAACAACGATGCATTAAATTGATCAGAAGTGACAGTGAAGGCAAAGTTTTCGGTTTCAAATAAATGTGAAAACAAAAATGCATCATTGTATCAATATTAACTGTTTTCAACATTGATAATAATAAGAAATGTTTCTTGAGTGCCAAATCAGTACATAAAATGTTTTCTGAAGGATCATGTGACACTGAAGACTGGAGTTATGGCACTGAAATATAAGCTTTGCCATTACAGGAAAAATATATTCAAGTAGAAAACAGCAATTTTAAGTTGTAATAATATTTAACAAAAAGTTCTTCAAATTTCATAAGAGACTTTTCAAAACCATTAAAAACCTTACCTACCCAAACTTTAGATTAGTCGCGTGCAGTGTGTCTCATCATTCAGGAGTCATTTAGTAACTGTTTCTTCTTTCTTTCTTTTTTACAGATTTACCCGTCCGTGCTGATCACTGCATACTCAGAGGACCGTAGAGTTCCTTTATCTGGGGTTATGAAGTATATGGCAAGACTAAAGAAGGCCATCCAAATGTGTACCACTCAGGACGGTGTTAACGGTGAGTGTATAAATGCTCTGTTCAGACTTTTTACACATCTTTGCACTTTTAATATTCTACTAGCACATAAAATAAAGCCATTTTAGCACACAGGTAAGAGGTGTTATTGGGCACAAATTTGACTAAATGTATTTATGATCATAATGATGAAACAATTCTAAAATCAGCTAGACAGAAAACATTGGTGTGTTTGGTCATGTATCTATAATCTCATTAGCCCACAAAGTAAAGGATATTATCAAAACATTA
Source organism: Enteromius mattozi (assembly GCA_032359235.1). NCBI lineage: Eukaryota > Metazoa > Chordata > Actinopteri > Cypriniformes > Cyprinidae > Enteromius > Enteromius mattozi. The sequence continues at coordinate 1,050,412 of JAUMHE010000014.1, read as the reverse complement.
TAGCTGCAGTATTAAAAAGTACTTCTAAACCAAGTGAAGTATAATGGAAATGAACTTGGAGGTCACTGGCTGTAATCCCAGCTCTCAAATAAACCCCTGGGCTTAAGAGAAGCACTTACACTCTCTCCTCAGGAGAGAAGAGCACTGATCTGGAAACAGGTGATGTGGAGCGATTCCTCTCCATATCAACCTGAGGTCACCTTGTGTGCGAGCTGCTCCGTTAGAGACGCTGTCAGCACATCTTAGTCCGGACCCCCTCCATCAGACTTCCTCTCCATCTGTGTGCCATTAATTATCTTTATTACACACACACACACACACCTACACAAAGCAAAAAACTAAAGTTCCTCTAATCTCTCTCATTCCTCTCCGGGAGATAAAACGCTGATCGCACACGCTGCCAGCTCAGACGATTAACATGTTTATGAGATAGTCTATCAGGCAAGGAGATAAGGAACAATACACTGGGCTGTGCCAAGGTCAGGAGAAGGCTTGTGAAACATGCGGCCCAGAGAAGAAGCGGGATGGAGAGAGACACCGGCAGCCGCACTGCAGATAAGAGGCAGATGACAGAGTTTTAAGGATTAGGCATATGATTTTTACACTCAGCTTCACTTCAGAGAGATCCCATCACCATGGGGAAATAAGGCAGCCAGGCAAAGGAGTGGGCCAAGTCCACCTACATGGCAGCCTCTCATCATCCACTCTGTTTCAAGAGCGTTGACTTTAAAGGGCTGGATGTGATGCCCAGGTGTTGTGATGGAGAGCCAGTGTGCCGGATTACGCTTAGATATTGTCAGTCTAGTCTTACATATTCAGTGCCTTTGGCCTCATGACAAACATGAACTAGTCTACTTCAGTTTCTTTTTATTTATCTACCATATTCATGGTTCCCCAAGAGCTATTTTTGGCTTCTTAAATTTATTTAAAGGTGCTTTAGTAACTTTTTAAAATCACCAGTGCTCTTTTTTTTTTTTTAACTGAAATAAAATCTTAGGTAAATATTTTAAACAAAAATGAATAATGTTATTAACTAACTGAAATTAGTCAAATAAATATAAACAACTGAAAATGACAATCAAATAAAATTACATTAAAGACACTTAAAATCTAATTAGACAATGTTTAATATAACATACACTGAAAGACTCCAGTCGTATCAAATTAATTAATCCTGACATAGTAAATAATAATAATTACATGTAAAATTTATGAATAGTTTACCTAAAGATTACATTTCTTTTACCATTTTATTCACCCTCATTTCATTTTTTTTTTAAATGTTGGTCACCATAAGTCATTGGATATGCACAACTTTTGTTACCAGTATTCTCCAAAAAAATCTTTTGCGTTCAATAAAACACATTTGCTTGCTGAATAAATTCATTGTGGCTGATTGCGTTTCTACAAAGGCATCGGTAGCTGATGTAACTTTTGTTTAGTTTAAAAATACATGTTCACCTGTGCTTCTTTAATGGACATGTTTAACCAGCAGCACGTGTCCCAGCTGTCATTCTGGACCTGCAGCCAGGAGGGGATCACTTTGGCCCTGAGGATTTTCATCTGTCCTTGAGTGAGGTACATAAACACACTATTATATTTATACCGCACCTTATCAGACTGAATTGTTAAATTACCTGCTGTCTGTTACCACATTAAAGCATAATACTTCAGCATGCTGACTGTTAAAACGCCTTGGATTAATCTTTAATGTTATTATATAAACTTTATGATCAAGTAAAAGTGCATTTTAGTATTATAGAGATACTGTTTCTCTCACAGATTGGTGTCACACATTAACTTATACTGTACTGCTGGAATACTGTTAGTGAATCTATAACAGCTTATGTTTACAACTTTAAGTCATAGGTGTTTTTTTTTTCCTCTCACAGAGTGCCCGACAGTTAGCCTTTCTTTATACAGAACTTGGACTAAATCACCCAGTAACTCGACGGAGACAAAAAGGAAAGTCAAATAATCTGGTAAATGGCAAATCTCACAAACCACAAAACTAAATTCTATGTGTGTATGTGAGAGTGAAAAGCAACCAGAGAAAAAGTTTTTCTGATTCCTTAATAAACCAAACATTTATTTTGTTGCACAGATGCTAGTTATTTCCTTTTGAATAAAAGTTTGTCAGACAAAAACTTTTTGCATTGCCAGGAAACTTGCTAAACTTACTGAACACAAACGATACACATGATCAAATATGGAGTGAGTGATCAATGAGATTTCAAAGTGGGTGGGACTATCCAACATGACTCCATCAAAATAAGGAATAGATAACTTTTATTGTTTGTCACTGTGCCATTCGGTATCTTCAACACTTGTACAAAATATCTAATTCAGGCAAGTAGCAGGCTTTCTCAGAAACGTAGCACTCAGATGCATGATTCGGGTGAAAGCGCTGATTGGTGGAATATTCCAGGAGCAGTCCTTGCCCTTGAGATATTACAATTCTAGATTTAGAGAACGTCTTTTGACTTGTTGGCACTGTGCTTAAATGCACAGTAAGAGTATCTGGCAACTCAGTAATTGAAGACAAGTCTGTCGTAGTATCCTTGCCGAAGTTGAGAACCACCAAGAAGGCTTTGTTGAGCCCATCCAGCTCACGCAAATAAGCAAACACGTCGACATCACTCCAGACGAAGCAGAACCAGCCTCGGGACAGGGCCACCTCAGCCCCTCTGAGCAAACTCAGAGCACGATACTGTGAAATGGTGGAGTGTGTATCAGCCTGCTGAAGCTAGAGAGAAAAATATGAGCTGGGATTAGATTTCCCTGCTTTAACACATGCTTTCTCGACAGCAGTCTGAATCAACGTACCTCTACATTGACAGTTCTGTAGTCTGGAGCGATGTCTAGCCACGTGCCACTTTCATTGGTGCTAAAACCAGCATTGAGCTTATCATCCCACTGCATTGGTGTTCGCTGCGGGTCCCGACTGTTGCTCTAGATTTTAAAATAAAACATTTTTTTTTTTTTTTACAATTTAGAAATAATGCATGAAGTTGATCAAAACTGATAGGAAATATCCTGAAAAATGTTTAAAAATATAGTACTGTCAAACAATTAATCCTGATTAATCGCATTCAAAATAAGTTTTTGTTTACATAACGTTTTTTAATTTTATTGTAAATACACACACATACAGAATATATTTAGAAAATATTTACATGTATATATTTATATTCATATTATTTAGGATGCGATTAATGGCAATTAATCTTTTGACAGAACTAGTTAAATGTAACTATTAGGGGTGTCCCCGACTGAGGATTTTCACAGTTGAATCGGAATTTTTGAATCTTGCCAATAGTCAACTGATAGTCGAATCATATGTTTGGGGGCGGGGCAAAATAAGAGTCAAGTCAGTCATGCAACAGTCATAATTACTGTTGATAGCACATAGGGAAAATGTGTAACAGACGCCACGCAGATACAAACGGAGTAAATAATGTTTTATATTTCCATCAAAAGATACTTTAAACATCATCGTAACCCTAAGATTTCACAACATTTCTGTTTTACTGTAGTGCTTTCTATAACGTTATGAATATGACAATAGTTATTAATGTTCTGCATTTCTGTTTTGAGCTGTGCACGCTAGAGATGATCAGTAGAATGAAGCACGATAGCAGGATTTTAGTGGGATTTAATTTCTCATATAGAATACACTTCATTATTTATACAGCGTAATGTAAATATTACAACTTGTAGGCTATCTGCATGAAGTGTCCCGAATGCAGAAGTGAAGGTGTCTGTGCGGCTCAGAATGAACTCCTTTTGTGGAAGCGTTCTTCACGCAACAAAGTGCAGAAACATGACAGCTAAACTCTAAAAATACAGTGTTTTATTATAATAGTGTTCTCATTATAGTGTTTTGTTTATGACAGTCCCAGTCATAGTTATTACTACTATTCTTCAGTGTTGTCCTGCTCGGGCAATGCGCGGAAGAGGGCTTTACTTCAGGGTAACTTAACCAAATCTTATACGATGTGAATAATAGACGATATATAAACCAACTGTAATGTTTTGAAATCACTTGTACCCTACCTGACCTAGAAAAATCCAGTCTTTCACTCTGCCTCAATTTGAGTCTCGTTAAAGATTTAAATCCCTGCCCCCAAGATGCCCCTCTGTCGGTCACGGATTATGGAAAATGAAACTAAATTTAAATCTATAGGGGTGGTTGGATTTATTCACGCAGGTTAAAATATTTATTTAAGGCTTCTTTACTTTCAGATTCTTATTTACAGCATTATTTTAATAGGCTGTATATTAATATATTTGGAGAAAACCGGTAGTTCTATGTGAAATCAGACATTGAGCACCCCCATATAGTCAAATGGCATGATCATAACACCCTGCGAATATTCGACTGTGAGTGGAATCGGGCTCCTCGACTATTCGAGGACAGCCCTAGTAACTATTACTTACAAAAAGTCCATTTGACTTACTGGATCATGCTGTCCAAAAGGATCCTGAATTACAGATACATTTACGTTCACCATGCCGATCTCTTCTCCGTAGTATGTTGTGGGAGTTCCAGGCAGTGTTAACAGCAGCATGTTTAAAACACGTACATATTCTGTACCAGCACTTGAGCCTATACGTGGCTTGTCATGGTTTCCCACCTATAGACATACACCAACTTATTTTTATGCATGTTACAACCTCAACAAACTGTATTTTGTCTATTTAGTGTTTCGCCTTTAAATATCTGAAGCGATCTGAGTCTTAATGAACAGACAGATATCTGGTCACTCACCACCCAGTTTGGCCATTTTCCCTTTGGCATGTTTGACATCCATAAATTAACCAAGCGTTTGGCTTGATTTCCTGACAGATCATCAGGAAGGTACAGGAGATAGAAGTTAAAAGGGAAGTCGCTTTCAGTGACATAGCTTGTGCCATAGTACCTCATGGTTTTATCTATTTCTTCATAATCATAACATTCTATCACCATGAACCTGATTGGTAAGAGAAAAAAAAGCCATTTACGAGAGAGAAACAAAACATGTATTAATGAAGAAGAGGAAGTGAGGATACCTGTAGCGGCCGGGCTCTCTGCTGTAGGCGTCCAGCTCTATCCTCCAGTCCGTCAGGATCTCATGTAAGCCCTGTTGTGTGTAGGTGTAGTCATGGTACAGCTCAAACTCTGTGTCCACAGTCGACTGAAGGACACAAAAGAGGAAATAAAGAGAAGAACACTGCTGTTAGTCACACTGCACACTTCAGAATGTGTAGCACTACTGCAAGCAACAAGCTAATCAACATGTCAAAGACGATCAATTTGAACTTGTTTTAAAACCAGAACATTCCTCCAAGTTAATTCTAACAAGTCCTTGAGGACCAGAAAGACAAATCACTAAAAAAAGAGGGCCAGGACCATTGAGTAATTCAGCGGCCTTCCCTAGACCTTCAAGGCTTTGAAATGGTCTGGAATTAGGATAATGGGAATGACTTGCCAGTAAATCCACAGAAGTATGCACTAGTAATCCTTAAATGACATTGTGAGAACAAAGAACAGTAACATGACTCATTCTGAATGAATTCGAAGAACATTTTTGACTCTAGCAGATGAAGGGCTTCAATAAATAAACGTGTAAACTGAATGTGTGCATATTCAGAATAAGTCATTGTTGGGCTTACTGGATCTTGATCAGGGTCGACCTGGGGTTCATTTCTCAAATGCGTGGCCTCAAGCATGTGTTTCACAGCGTCCATGCGGAACCCATCCACTCCCTTCTTCAGCCAGAAATGGATTATGTCCTATTAGACAGATGTGGAGCAAAGATCAAAGAGGGTCCAGGTTTGAAGTAAAACATGATATGGTCTGCATAAAGAGCCTTTTTGTTAAAGAGCTTGCAGGCTAACTAATATTCCTCCTCCAAATTATTGAAAAATGTGAAGTTCTGACATGATAATGAACACAGTTAACTTTTTTTTTTTTAAATTGGTACATGCTATTTTTCTCATGTGCAAATGAAATAGAGAACAGTCTTTCCTTTCTGTAAACGCTTAACTTGGTAGTTTCACAAAGGTTACTTTATTACTAGTGTTTAAATAGTTGGTAACTCCACACTCAGGTGGTCTAAAGCCCCCTTACATAAAGAATTCATTCAGACAGTCACCCATTTTCTTAATACTCTCTCATTCTCACAATCCCAAAGCAACATACAAACATTCATTTCAAAATCACATTTATTATATTACATTTAGTCATTTAGCAGATGCTTTTATCCAAAGCCACTTAAAAATGAGGACAATGGAAGCAATCAAAATCAACAAAAGAGCAAAGGTACATAAGTGCTATAACAAGTCTCAGTTTATTGTATAATAAGTAAAAGGGAATAGATAGAATAGAAAAGGAAGCTAGTGTTGGTTTTTCTTAGTAAATGAATAGAGTGCGAAAGAGGCAAGTTTAAGAATACAATAGAGATTGCTATATAGATTACATATTATAGATTATATATTCAATGGATTTCAATATCAAATGAATGTTGCTAATTATTAAAAACTGTCAATTATACATCTTAACTATCTACCATAGCTATTTTTTCTTTTCTATTCCCACAGTCATGAAAAAGCTGCAAATACGAGGGAATTTTAAATTGTGATTTGCAGGCCTGGAAAAGTCATGCAAATGAACAATCCTAAAAAGCCATCGGAATTTTTTTTTACAAGCTTAAACATTTTAAAACATGACACAATCACATCTAACCGAGCTTATACTTGCTCGTTCTCATCACACTCGCTGTAAAAAGCTGCACAGTATTCACAGTCAAGCCTTTGTCTGCAAGCTTACCGTCATCTCCTCTATGACTCGAGGGTTACGGTAGTTCAAGTCAGGCTGTTCCTTGAGAAACTGATGGAAATAGCACTGCTGTCGCACCTCATCATACTCCCAGGTGGAATTCCCAAAGACACTCACCTGACAAATCAAACAATGTGACACTATAGTCAACCAGTGAGGTTTATAACGAGTTTCATTCGGTCTTAATAGTATGTAGTGTACAACAGTATGGAATGGAATATAACAGGCGAGCATACTGGATAGCACTGATTCTTAATGTGACGGCAGTTCGCTTTTTTGAATGTTCATACCCAGTTGTTTGGAGGATTGTCCCGTGTGCAGTTAACCCAGATGTAGTAGTCTTTATAGGGCTCTACACCATTACGGCTAAGCTGGAACCAGGTGTGTTTGTCGCTGGTGTGGTTCGGGATGTAGTCCATGATCAGCTTTAGACCTGGGCCAAAAAACAATGCTTTTATCATACATAGCATTTTATAGTGATATGACAATGTAATAATAGCTTTATAACATTGTAAGCTTAATTAAACTGTTCATTATTATCTCATTATTAGCTCATGATATGCTAAAATTCAAACTAGAGTCATAAACATGGCAAAAAATGATGACAGTACAGGTTTGTCAATGCGTTACATGTTACTGGATGGTGATAATGTTGAGTGAAATATTCTGTATACATAGCATGTCCACCTTTGTCATGCATGCTTGCCAGGAGGTCGTCAAAGTCTTCCATGGTCCCGAAGATGGGATCGATCTGCCTGAAGTCCTCCACATCATATCCAAAGTCTCTCATGGGAGACTTGTAGAAAGGGCTGATCCAGACCGCTTTAATGTTCAGGTATTCAAAATGACTCAGTTTCTCTTTGATTCCTGAAGCCAAACAGTGAAAAATAAAAATGTTATCTATAAAGTTTGCAACTTTGATCTGTATACTATTATATTATCTTGATCAAACTAACCTTTATAATGATTTCAATCTTTTAATATCTAAATGTGAACATTTGGAGCTGCTATAAAAGGTATTATGCATCTCTTGTAGAAGATAAGCTGGTGTTTTGTCTTATACACAGGGTTTGTTTTGTGTGGACATGTTTCAAAGTAAAATATTAATCGTCCTGTAATGTACAGCAGTAAAATCAGTTTTATGTACTTTATGGCATGTGTAGATGCAATTTCGCCCATTACATAAGAGCAATTATACAACCTCCTCCTCTTGCTTGAAACAGAATATGCTGCCATACAGAACCATTATGAAAGAAAAACATGGCTTTTGTGTGTCTGTCCAAGCCATCAATACACTCACTTCTCAAATAACACTACAGCTGGAGGGAACTCTCAGCTACTGAAAAGAGAATTGTTTTTCAAGGCAGCTTGATACACTACTACGAACTTTTTCCTGTCCTTTTTGTTTTGTTTTCTGTTTTAGGCCAATTTTCTTGCATAATGTCTCTGCAATATTTAAAGTGCCCCTATTAAGGGTTATTAAAGGTTCATATCATGGTTTTAGGAGTCCCAAACAAAAGGTTGACATGAAAAGACAAACAAGTGGGTGGGCAATATGCTAATGCTACATTTTGATGTCAACATGAAACAGCTTGGGAGCTTTCTTTTGAGACACTAACTTTATACACAGTGCACTTTCAGATTAAAATTTTGCAGGATGTTTTCATTCACTTACAGTTGTGCTACACACTGAATGACAGGTCATTTTCCAAAATCCATAATAGGGACGCTTTAAAAGTTCCCAGATTTTTGAAAACTGGGCACATTATGTGTAGGTACATTAGGACTTCTCAAAATAACACTATAAATACATGATCCAAACCAGACAGAGGTTCGTATGTCTCATATTACATAACACTTTCAGAAAAATTTACTGATTACGTAATTTGTATGCAAACGTATGTTGTATGTATAGTGATTAATGTATGTATACATTAATATGAATATATTAATGTATACACGTAAATGTTTTCAATGTATACTGTATGTATTTATTATACATATATACACAGAGCACACACATATAATGTAAATGCGATTGATGCGATTAATCATTTGACAGCACTAATTTAAATGTAATACTGATTGTCAAAAAAAATTAATTATGCAGAATGCATTGAAAATGTACTAACTTCCATATGTTTTTATACATTTCCTAAAAAAATTTGCAATAATCTAAAAATTATTCAACTACTAAAAAAGCTATTACAATTGTTTTTCGTAACTGAAATAAAATAAAAAATAAAGATAATATGAAAATTACCAATGTTGCCTTTAAACATAACTGAAACGAGTACTAAAGTGAACAAAAACAGAAATAAAAATTATACATTTTTAAAATTAATAAAATTTCACCAAATAATAAATAAATAAATGCAACTCTTAATACCAAAATAACATTGTTCTTTACATTAAGTTTTTTACCCTATTTACCTGCAGAATCAAATCATACTGTAGTATCCTATTACCTTTCAGATCTCCAACACCATCACCATCTGAATCTTTGAACGATCGTGGATAAACCTGATAGACCGGAGACAGCTGCCACCAGCTCATGCATCGAGGTGACAGTGCCACAATCGTAATGGTCAAGGCAATAAGGGCCAGAGTGCATACGATGATCAGCCAGAAAATAATATCTCGAGGTATGCGGTAGCAGGCTTTGCTGGAGTATAACACCAGGACCTCTTTGGGCATCCCGGCATACGGCTTGATCTGAGTGTACTGGTTCTCCTCCGGCCCGATGATGGACACCCTGGTGGCCTGCTGAGAGCTTGATGCATCAGATGTATCCCCATCATCATCCTTCTCATGAAAGGCTGCGTTCTGGATGCCTTCTTGCAGCTCCACTGTGTCGATGTTGGTGATTTTGGTCGAACTCATCTTTCTTGCTTCATTCGATCCCAAGAAGCAACACTTGTGAGAGCCGACACAGCAGGAGTCCTGTTAAATAGAGGCATTCACAAGTCCATAGTGCACAACACTCATTCTGTCTCCATCCCTCTCAACACACAATAAAACCCCTCCCTGAGGAATGTGGCAGAGATTAGCAGGACCAATCACACACTGCCTTGCCTACATATTATTGGAAAGTCAAGTAACTCATCTTGGCATTGTCCAAGTGACAGAGTGACAGTTTACAATGTTTTCTACACCGGATTCTTATACTGTTCTGAATATAAATGTCCTAAACTCTAATATATAACACTTTTAATTAGCTTACAGCTGGGTAGTTAGCAACTAGCTTTTTCAGTTCATGACAAACCGGCTGACAAACTTTTACCTTACAAACCACTTAGTTTCCCAGCTGACAGATTTCACCTGTAATCAGAGCTCTACAAGAATGAACAAGTTAAGAATCCGTAAACTGCAACTTTATTATTTAATTTTATTGATGTTCATGCATAAAGAAAAGACCTGATCATATTAAATATTTAAAAAACATATTTCAACTAATAACAATCACCAAAAATATATAGATTTTATTGCCTAATATGCACTGTTTTTGGGCAACAAAATATTGTAAAACATTGTAATAATCAGTAGTAATTAAATCTAAATGATGTTACTTTTAAATTTGTTTTCCGTAATTGAAATTAAACTGGTTGAAAAAAATATAAATATACTATGACAAAATAGCAATGATTCCTGCAAATACTTTAATAAACAATAATAATAATAATAGCTCTTAAATGCAACACCTTAACTCAAAATGAAAACATAAAATATAAAAATATGAATAAATACTAAAATATAAATACCGAAATAACACTAGTGAAAACAATTGAAAAACTAATAACAACTAGGTTTTTCACTACATCAAATCGGCTGGGAAACTCTCATTCTCATTTAAAAATAAATAAAACTATCACTGGTGAAATACTATTTCAAAAGGTAAACTTTGAGCGACTTGCATGTGAAAATAAGTTTTAATATTTGTACCTTAGGGTGAACTCTACAAAAATAAACAAAATATTAATACTATCCGACTTTTAACTGTAACTAGTCAACTATTAGTATGTAAACTGCAACTTGATTATGTAATTGTATGATATTTCAATTTGAATGAACAGCTGTTAATGCAAAAAAAAAAAAAAATTCTTAAATAAAATCCACATAAAAACAAACAAACCAAAACTTATTCTGTGATGCTTAAAACAGGCTTTAATGATACCCCATATATACTATAGCATAGCACTCATTATTAGCCATATTGCATCTTTATGTTCAGCCAGAGGTGGCATGGTCACATACTGCCCACAGTCTGCTGCTCACTGACCATAGGATGCATATCGCATTCAAAGCTTGAAAGCACTTTCCCAATATAATAAGCACTAATCTAACCTAAAACACTTTAATTACTTGCAAACAAAGTCATGTCTATGAGGGTACGGTTGATACAATAATGCGTTGATTAAAAAAAAAACAAAAAAACACTACATTTGCCAACTTTTGCTAAGGTACAGATCTCGAATCTTAATCTTAGCACTTAATAGTAGATTAAGTAGATCAGCACTGTATAATCAGATTTGTTTATACAGATCACAACATCTATACATATTTTTGTGTGTTTTACGGGTAAATTTTCGCTGAGAATACCATCATTTGAAATAACTTCAGTCTATTGTTGCACTGCCATTGCTTAAAATGCAAAAATAGATTCGTCTATATCTGGCTGCTTTACATTACGGTCAGACAGTCTCTTCCTGTCCAAATGGGCATCTCTTGGCCAAAACAAGCTATAATGTGCATACACTACATTCAACTACTTACTCATAATGGGTTTTCTCTCAGCCATTAGGCTCTTTCCAGTGTGATTAAACAAAGAGCAACGCTGCTTTTTCCTTGATCTTTATTGTTCTGCTCAATATCACCTTTCAGGCTCTGAGTACTTAAGTCCATGGACTGCTGAAAATATATCTGAGCAAAACCAACATTACACTTGCATGATGAATCAGAAAATAACTTGTGAGTTCATCACAAAGATAGTATTTTCGTCATCAGCTAACCAAAACAAAAAACACCACTTTACAATATACTCTGAAGGGAAAAAGAAGAAAGGCAGGTTTGCTGCAAGTTCACATCTGCATTGTGAAAGTGAGAGAATACTGAGAGATATAATACAAAGAGGGAGCTGAGAAAAGCTGCGTGGCTTTGGTGGGTACTTACAATCCCTTTTAGCCAACATCACCCACAGTCCTCGGGTGGCTGGGTCACACAAGTATATCAACAATCCCAGTGTGTCTAAAGTATTCACACAATGTGGCACGCTCATCGGGCACCACCAACACAATTCTATTGCTTCACACATTAAGCCACAAAGAACGTCAAACTTGGGAAAAATAAAAATATATATGAATTTATATATATTTATCTCTATATATTCTATATTCTCTGAAACAGCAGAATTAAAAAGCTTTTGACAACCAATCAAGTGATAACCTGCAAAATGAAGCCGAGTCGAGTCCAAAGGTTCTACCTAAAGGTCAGTCAGCGCACATGAGGGAGGAGGGAAGGTGCAAAAAGCCAACAAGCTTCAATCCTTTCCACGCAGGTTATGTAGTAATGAAGCAACTCTTTAAAACATGATCCACACGCATTCATCAGTCAAATATATCCTCAAATAAACCCAGTGATGATCCATGACCCCATACCAGGGGCTGCAGTTGTCTCACATAACCAAGTTTATCATCTGTATCCTGGGCTCAGGGCATCTGGCGTTAGCAAACCTCTTTTCTGACATGAAAAAGGCACCACAGCACGTACATGGGTCCATCCCGCAAAACATCCTCTGTTTCAAAATGAACACCTATAGCCACCACAAAAAAGTTTTTTTATTGTATGATGTGTATTGTTATTTTATGTGTTTGAGAGAGTTTTTTAAAACTGGAACTCTATTCTTTCCCTCATATATTAGAAAAAAGTGTTTGTAATGCTTTTGGTTGTACTGCGTTTCCATTGTGTTGTGATTCTTGAAGGACTGTCCGTTGAATCTCTTGGTTTCACTGGAACAAAAGTAACATGGCTTATGTCTTGTGTAGAAAAGGTGCTCTTTCCTCAGATGGGATGACTACCACGGGTCCTCAAGTTCAGCAGCACTCTGCAGAGAAACAACACAAAGAGAAGTCCATCAGATAAGTTATTATAAACACTAGTCAACATCTAAAGTGGATCAAAAAAGTAAAAATCAATGTTGTTCTAAGACAACGCATTTTGGTTTATGGTTTTAGAAACACATCGATTTTGATCCACTTCAGCTGTTGCCTAGTGTACGCTATTGGTCGAACACGGTTGATTTTATGTATAAATAAATTAATGATGCATTAATTGTTACAAAGAGAAAGGTAAAATCAATGTTACAAAATATTTCTCTCTCAAATGCATTCCATTCTTCAAAAAAATCATTAAAAAAAATACACCTATAACAATATTATTATATGTTAGAATATTAGGCAGCACAACAGTTTTCAACACTGATAATAGATGATTCTTGAGCAGCAAATCAACATAACATGATGAAAATAACTTTTAAATTGTAATACTTGACAATATTAATATATTCTTGTATTTTGGATCAAATAAATGCAGCCCTACTAAACTCACACTTGAGGGGAAAAATAATAATAATATAATATACTTATTAAACTTATTAAAATATACAGTATTTCAGCCTGTGCACACAATTATTGAGCAAAAAATAAGTCCTCTCAGTTGTGTATGTGAATGTCTATCACACAAACTACTGAAACAATGTACTTTACAATCCAATTTTAATTTTAGTTTAACAAGTCCCCCTAACCGGTTTCCAAATTTCTGTAAATTAGCTAGCTGATGTGTAAAAATCTATATAGAGCTTAAACTTACTTTACAGTAAGAAAACTTTTTACAATTGCCCCTGGTCTCCCATACTTCATTACAGCTAACCATTACAGTGATTACTGAACCATGAAACCAAAACTGTGTCATTCTTGTTTTTGTCTAATATTTTATTTGCAGACGTAAAACTGATTTAATCATTCCTTCAAATGAGATGAAAGAATAAACTCTAGTATAAGGCACAGGCACGATACACAGAAGGAAAAGCAATGGAATAATCAAATTTTTGATTTAATGTTTTTTTTCTCTACTATTATTTTCTGCTTTCACTTCCCAGTTACACATCTGGATCACAGAAAAAAAGAAAAAAAATGCATGTGCAAAGCATCAACATGAAAGATTATGAAACGGTTGATGCAAACCCCTGTAAAATGGCTGATTAGAGATTAGTGAGCAATATTTTGGTCCCTAATATGATTACTTTCCAAGGACACATCTAGGTAAGCCATTTCTTGACACAGAACATGCAGGACTTCAAATGAAAACCAAGTTAAAGAAGTCATCTGCATTCATTGACAGGGACACTGTTGGTTTGGTAATGTAAAACAAATAAAGAAGTGAATTATTTACAGGGCTTGAATATTTAACAGGTATAATATAACTATACATTGACAGTTTGGTCACACTGCAAACCGCATTAAACAAACATGAATAGCCACAAACCAGCAATTAAATAAATGGAAAGATCCCTGTACTGCTGCTTTTATAAGATCAGTACATATGGGGTGGACTAGGTGAGCTTCTCACGCTATGTTCAAACAAATTCAAGTCACTCTTTCTGCAGAAAACATTAGTATCAATTAGTAATCAACTTACCAAATAAAACAGCTGGGCTGCATTAATCAAAGGGTGAACACATACATCATTAGTTCTGTTAATGTGTAGTATCCTCTTAATGTGCCTCAAATATGTTTAGATTTTTTCTGCATTTTTTGGAGAACAAATTTAAAATCTACATTTATTTGAAATAGAAAACGTTTGTAACATAATAAATGTCTTTAGTGTTACATAAAATTACATAAAAGTATAAAAGCAATGAAAGCATAATTTCTTTAAAAGTAATCTTACTGACTCATTACTGAAACATTTTAAGGTAGTGCACATTCCACTGTTTTAATTTAATTTGTTAACATATAAAGTTTAAGTATTTTACTGGTGCTGTCAAACGATATTTACATATTGTGTGTGTACCGTCTATATTTAGTAATATATATATATATATATATATATATATATATATATATACAGTACTGTGCTAAAGTCTTAAGCCACTAGTATTTTCACCAACAAAAAATGGTTTTAAGTCGGTTATTTCTATCTTTTGCAGTAGCCTTTCAGTTGAAAATATCAGTTTACATTTCCAAACGTTATTTTTGTAATTTTATTATTACAATTGTAAATTGTAATAATGCAGTGAGATTATCTTCTTCAAAAAAACCTACGTAGTTTTAGACACTCGTGTAAAAATGCTGTAAAATGAGGATGCTTTCAAAAATAATGTCATAAATAGATTTAATTTATCAAATAACTTCTATTAACTAAATCAAATAAATATTTGGTATTACAGCTTTTAGTAAAACAGCTTCTGTTCAGAGGTAAACTTGCCCATAGTTTTTCAGGTAGCTTTCCAGGTAAGTTTTTTTCTTCATCTTGGAGACGTTACCACAGTTCTTCTGGATTTAGTCTGTCTCAGTTTGTTCTGTTACTTCATGTCACTCCAGACAGACTGGATGATGATCAGATTAGATCTCTGTGTGGAGCACTGGCTGTTGTCAGACAATAATCTCACTGCATTATTACATTTAATGACAAAAATAATGTTTGGAAATGTAAACTGATATTTTGCTATCGCAAAAGATAGAAATAACCGACTTAAAACCTTTTTTTTGTTTGTTTGTTTTTTTGTTGGTAAAAATTCTAGTGGCCTAAGACTTTTGCACAGTACTTTATATATAAATGTAATATACTAAATATTATTTTTTTTTAAATATATACATGCATGTTTGTGCATTTATATATGCATTATAAATAAAGGTTAGGATCATGATTGTTTGGTAGTACAGCACACTGCGAGTTGCTTTTGGGATCTGAAGGAGTGTTGGACCCAGAAACTATGACACATGACTTCAGATTTACCCTGATTCTGCACATTTCCCCTGAAAAGGTGGAAAGCATTTCTATTACTATGCACTACCTTCAGAGGCATTTGCCTGAGATGTGTTTACAGTCCAGTAAATTTGCATTTGTCCGAGAGAAACATAATATGTATTTGCAAGCAAGACACAAGAAAGGTCATCAAGTCAGTTCATGGCAGGTATTTACAATGCTCTTGTCAAAGTACAATTATACCCTAAAGCATTCATGTCTAGAAAGGCACACCACACCTTTAATGCATAGTGGGAATTTATCAGTTTCCTTCATCAACAAATGTGTTTGCTACTCACGGAAGGCCTATCTCAAACAGGTTATTCTGGATGAGCTGTTTTCCAAGCATGGTGATGCAGAGCTGAATGCACAATTCCATCAGACAGCCGGCATGAGCACACTGCAGGGTGAAACAGAGAGAGAGATTTCAGTCAGTTACTATGGAGTTGACTGGCTACACACCTCCGAAAGTGTTAGTCATCAGGAGTGAGGTAACTAGGACAATCTGTTAAGTTATTTTTCATATGATGATGTGGGTACAAGAATCTAAGAATAGAGTATGGTTAAGAATGGATTCTGCTTATACATGCACATGTACACAAGTTGGTCAATGAGATTCGTTATTAATTTTTGTGAAATCAATTATATGGCTTATGCGTCCCCAAAGCTACCAATGACACACACAAAAGGATGAAGCTGAATACTAGATAAGTACCTCTTCCATCCGGTAAGACCCCATAACATAGAGATATTTGCCGGGGCGTCCAATGATTCTGGAGGCATTGGATAGAAGAATGTTAAGAGCTGTGTTCAACAGCCACTGCACAAAACAGACATTACAGTAAAAGTACCCTAAAGGGGGGTGGGGGGAAGCTCCGTTCCACAACCTAGTGAGCGATATTATATTGGTCAGAAGCATACTGTATGTCACATATATGTTGTGCTTTTAAATGTCTCCACCTAGCTTCCTCAAAGTCTACTCAGCAAGACTTCCTTGGTCAATCAGGTAGACCAGCATTTTTGGCTAATGAACAGATGTGGATCAAAGCCAGCACTATTTTGTATGACCCAGCATGAAGGGGCACAGAAATTCATGCTGGTGTTTATGAAAGCTTCTGCCAACGTTATATGCCATGGGTTTAAAAAAACACAAAAACAAAATAAAATAATTTAGATTTTTCTATCATAATGCTGTTTGTAAATTCAGAATTGTGAAATAAAAACTCACAAATTTGAGAAAAAGATGTGGGGACTACCAAAAGGAGTGAAGATGGCATCACTGCCTGGATACCAGTGAAAAATAGGAATTCAGCTAGAAACCAAGAATGCAGTGAGTCACCATGAATGCACCGTAAAAGAGCATCAATGTGATTTGTCAGTGGATGTCTGCAGTAGTAAGTGTATGCTTAATACATTGTTTTTATTGTTACTGTGAGTATTACGTGTTGCTAGAAATTACAGTATTCGTTTGTGTTGATCTGTATTAATTGCGCTGGTGCTGTAGGGCGGCAGCAATCCTACAGTATTTTTGCCAGCCTTTAACGTTATATGCTTTGTATTGTTAATCTTAAAGGCGTTAACTATTTTCATTTAATTGCTGGTAACTCACGCACACAAACAATCCTTAACATGTGAAGTCCTCCTTGTTTAAAGACCTAACTTATGTAATGATCTGCAAGTGTACCTATGCACGTCCACTGAAAAAGGACTCCAGAGAGGCACTTATTTCTATCTTTTCTCCTTTATGTGTCAATTGTTGTTCACCATGCATACAACCCTCCTTCAGATGCAAAAGACAATGCAATATGACAAATCTGTCAGCTCTTTGCAACTTACTCATCAAATCAAACTGCAATTCAGGAGTAAAGAAATCAGACAGCTCTCAATAATCCCTTTGAATTGCATGCAATTACTAAGACAAAATTTTTATTGTTTGCCAGCTTGGGAAATTTTGAGAAGAGCTGGGTGTGCTGTTATCTTCCTGAAGATGGCAGCTTACCTGTGGTTAATTTAACATTCACCCGGATAAGCCTCATGCTGTGTCTTTCTAAGCTCTCCTAGCCTTGTTTGACCTCAACAATTTACCAACTTACAAATCAGGAAGCCTCATTTACACAAGTAACTGTACCACAGACAATGTCCTTGTTCCTCCATTGCACATTTGTGATTTCCACCTTGCCTGCTTCATACTCTTCGCAGGTTTTCTATCAACATAACCTCTACTCCCTCATACTTGTTTCAGTGCTCGCCCACCTCTGTTCACCCAGCTAAAAGCTCCTCCTCTCTTATGTAAATAACGCATTTAAATACACTTGAACATCTTGTCTAGACAGCATCTGTCCTCTCTCCTCCAGGCCTGTTTGCGCAAAACGCCCACTAACCCCTAAACATCTGATGTTCTTCGTGAAACCAACTTTAGACAGAAACTGTCAGGAATAGAAGGTTCCTGGTGAAATAAGTAGCATAAGTCTTTTCAAAAGCAGAAATTAATCAGAGAACTTGTCACTGAAGCCCTGTGGCTGGCAAAAGATTAGTTGTCTTCACTCTGCTGGATATGTCTGCAAGTGTAAATCATCAAATTCTACCTTTATAAGGTATCTCAGAAAAGAGCAGGATTTGAATCAAATCAAATATCCATAGGGGTACCCCAGGGCTCAGTATTTGACCCATTACTCTTTTAAGTATACACAACAATCACTGGGGCATATCATATAGATACACGGATTTGTAAATAAAGCATGCTGGCCAATTCCTTTTCAAAGCCATTGTCATTTCCATACAGGACTACTGCAATGGTCCAATCTTTCTATATGCACAATTAAACCTGTGCAAATGATCCAGAGTGGGGTGACATTAAGACTACCCAAGTAAACCCTAGCACACCACACCTACTCCAGGTCTCTATTATTTTACCCAAAATCTACTAGCTAAGTAACATGTTAACATCAGAATATTTTCTGTTTTCTGTAGAGAGAAGCTGTCTATACTTTTTACTTTTCGTTTCACATCAATCACTTAGACAGCAGGGCAGCTCACTAGGTTTGGAAACAGAACAAATGGGAATCTTATTGTAGAAGTATCTGGTACCGTTCGGTTTCAATACTTGGTAGCAATATTCTTACCTGCCTCTGAAGAATGCCAGGTACACAATAGGGGTAAACGCATTTGCAAACTTCAATATGAATGTCTTGAAGATCAGCCTCTCCTCAAAGCTCTTGTCAGTTTTTGGCACCTCTGATAGGTTGAAAACAACAGCAAGTTCTTTAAACATGTTTTGCAACAAAGCTGGCAAACTAAACGTCTTGCAATCAATAACCAGACGTACCCATAATAGTAAGCCAACGTGCAATTGCTCCATAGACCTCATCCATTATGATGATTATAATGAGGTTGATGATAGCAGCAGTGGTTTTAACGGTGGCCCGTATATTTGTGCGGAATGTGGGAGTGGAACTCATGTGTAGGGCAGTCATAATGGAGACCCTGTATAGCACCACACCAAACACTATGGCCAAGGTCACAAAGATCTGCATTGAGCAAACAAATGAACACCATAAGAAAAATGACTTGTAATCAGATAATTTAGTGACAGAAACTAGATACAGCATCATGCAAGAGAGAACATTATTAGTTACCAACGCAATTATAGAAAGCCACATTTAAGTCACTACGACTACTTTATTATGCAACTGAAAAAATATGATAATAGAGGGATAATAACATGAGCACTGCTCATGTAAGTTAAAATAAAATAAATTGTCTGGTTGTTGAAAATAAGGTACATTCAATTACAAAAAAATGTTTTAAGAGTTAAATTTAAAGTTAAATTCCTTTCATAAATATACAGTTTA
>JAUMHE010000014.1:1004031-1019651 GCA_032359235.1 Enteromius mattozi | reverse complement strand
TTACAGAAGAATAAAATAAAGCACTGCGTATAGTAATTGCTCTGCAGTAAAGCAGTTTTATTTTAAACAAACAGATATTTGTTTGTTTTATGCCTGCTCTAATTATAAGGAAAGCATCATGTCATCATTAAGTATCAAACACCGCCACCTTGAAGAAAAAGATGCATTACACGCATTAAGTCATTAGATGTAAATAAAGTTGTGCAGAAAAAATACTTGAATATTAAATACCTCAGGTCTCTAGCAACCATATAAACGTTTTACACACACACAACCCCCCCAACAGACAACAGACATTATTTTATATTTTATTTATTTTCTTGTTGTATTGTTAATAATGAATAGATTGATGAATATTAAGAAAGAATGATGTACTGGGTCACTAAAGACCCTAAGTAAGCATTTCAGGGATAATGTGATTAATGCTGTGTTAATTTATTTTGTTTGTGCCTTACAGTCTGTGGAAAACATAGCTGAGTTTTGCAAAGATCTAAAAGATTCAGGTCTGCACTCATCGCCACTGCAGTTCACCCTTCAGTGCGCCCTGGAAGCTAAAAAGACCGGTAAGTGCAATGATTTAAAGTTTAAAAACAACACTTAATCCTTAATCCAAGTTATTGTCTCTTCAGATCCCAGGCTTTAAATTCAAGCTTATTTGTCCATTTTTGTTTCTTTGGTTTTGAAATATTTTATTATATTATTGACAGTTGCCATTGATGCTGTTATTACAAAATAAATGCATAATTCAAAGTTATTAACCTAATATGAGAGATAACAAGGCGTTTGAAATTTTGAAACATTCATTTTTTTCAATTATTTTAACAGGATTAAATGATCCTGCATTTCTGGGCCCAATTTTAAGATCTCTTTCAGTTTATTTTTTATTTATCTTATAATAAAAGCACAGCTCGATTTGTGAAATATGCTTCATCTTTTTAAGGTATGGCTGTTGAGCTCATGAGAAGGATGAAGGAGGAGGGCTTGCCTCTCAGACCTCACTACTGCTGGCCCCTGTTCACTCATTACCAGAAAGAAAAAAACGTTCCCGGTGAGTCCTGAGCTTCCAGACTTATTTCTAAACACTTATCTTCACAGTCATTTATTGCAGTTGCTTACTTTCATAATATGATGTATTTGCTACAAGAAACAATGGTCCAGGATTTGGAATTATCCATCTAGAGTGATTGGATTGTAAAAATCCAAGATGATGAATAAATTTTTTCCTCCAGAATTCTTCAGTTTCTCTGTTCCAGACTTACAAATAAATGTTCTGACAAAAGAGCATGTCCATATAAATCCTGCTGAAACTGCAGCAGAGAGTATAAAAACATTTCATTTTTAACCAATAACCTTCATGAAACATGCAGGATCGCTCTCACCTTTCCGTTCCTGTACAGTTTTTTTTGTTTGCTCAGTGTTGAAGTCTGCACTACGTGAAGGTTACATGACAGAATTTGTAGTGACTGGGTCTCATGTAAATGCGAGCGCTCTGAGGGAATTCACTTTCAATTACGTGCGCCGCTGTGCACGGCCATGAAATATTTAGCGCCATGTCACATTCTGTCCACAGGTGTCACCAGCGGGCAGACGCCCATCCCCCTTTCCACCCACCGGTTTTCCGTCCACCCGTTCACGAGTGTGGAGAGGGGGAAAAGTTTGCATTTTGATGAGGTGTGGATTTGGGCAGGCGAGTTTGAAAAAGCATATGCTAGCTTTGTCTCAGCAGCCGCGAGCGAGCGGTGCTTGTCAGATCCAAGAAGCAATGCAGCTCATTGCTTGTGACATGGTGCGAGAAGAATGCCTTAGTCCCTCACATAGCACACAACAGGCTTTTACATCTGCATCTTGAACACTCTTTGCGCTAGTCACATTTCGAAAAATCCACTTTTTGTCGTCCATCTGCATTGGCTGCTTTCAAATCTCAGTAACTGCTGAAAGCCACTTTAGGGCTTCTATCATCTTTAATATCCTTCTGAAGGGAAGCATCTCAAGGACTAGAGGTGGGAAGTGATCTCGCCATTTAGTTCCTCTCTATTTCTTCAAATCTTGTTTCTGGAGCTTACTTGAACTGACACATTTTTCATTTTGGATTGCATAAAACAGGTAGACTCAATCTGAAATGGCTTTGCTATTTACTTAAATACTCTGTTGTCGGAAAGTGTCCCTTTTTGTTTTCTGGCAGCTACCTTTTAAATTAGTGTCCTAAGTAAATGTAAAACTCATAAGCAGGCTTGTGTGGAATTGGTTGACTTAATTTGAGTCTTTTCTAGTCTTTATTTTGACTCTTTTATTCTTATACCCATATATATTCAACAACACTGCAATAAGGACATTTTCATCTTGATCTTCATTTGATCAAATACACTAAAATCTAATGTTATTACTCTATCAAATAACTGTTCTTTATATATATATATATATATATCAATTTAGAAATTTTATTTACAATAGAATTCATACCTGTGATATAAAGCTGAATTTTATTAACATTACTCCAGTCACATCATTCAGAAACGTAATTGTGAATGTTCTAAGTACTTAATATTTTGTGAAGAATAGGACGTATAATTTTTCGAATAGTAGTCTGAAGCATTATAAATGTCGTTATTGTGACTTTTGATCAATTTAATGAATCTTTTCTGAATTTTTTGCTGAAATTTTTTTGAACGTTTATGTACATGCGGTTTCCTCTTTTTACAGACCCAAGCACACTTCAAGTTTTGCTTGTAGCAAGATAAACATTTTTAAAATTTTAAAATCCATTTCAGTTTTAAATACAACTACTGTTAACAGTTTGAACTCTGCCCTCTTCCCTTTAATGCTCCTCTAGTAAGATACACCGCAGTCTTGGTGACTTCCCGCACTTACATTTCAATCATCGAAGTCGGTGATGTAGCAAACAGAAACTTGAAGGTCGCCCGAGAGTTCATTGAACCGGATTTGTTCCATAAAAGCGCTCTCACACACACTTTCTGAATTAAAGTCTTGAATCAACGGGAGATGTGACTGGATATCCATTTTCTATCCCCATTCACATGCTACCTATCGGCCAGTGCTGTCTGGGCCAACTTTTATGGCTGACAAATGGATCAATGGATTATTTAACAGCAAAACGGGTGTGCTTCTCTCAAAAAAATAAAAGAATGAATAGACAGACGGCTCTCAGGCTCCATTGAGAAGAGAGTGTCTGGATGACAGTTTATGTTTGCTTGAAAGCAAAGAGCCACTGAGTTGCAAGAAAGGATGAATGGAAAAAGATGCACAGATGAGAATGAAATGGAGAGATGGGATGGATGGATGGAGCCTCCAGGTGCTTTACCTGGCTAATGCTCACACACACCGGTTGCCGACCGCTCCTGGTGCCAGATGCAGGTTTTAATGGCAGTTAAAAGCAGCTCTTATCTTTTATTCAGGTGTGTAGGTGTCCCCTGAGCATTGCGATACAGAGTGCTAAGGACCAAGGTGAAGAGTAAACAGAACACAAACCGCTAGTTCACGTGTTCCCACACATACAACCGTTTGCCTGAGTAGGTCGAGAGTCTGTTCCATATGCATGTGGTGCTTTAGGCAGGAGTGAAGAGCTCTGCTGGAGAGCCGGGTAAAGTCCTCTGCCTGAAGGAGGTGTTCCTCCAGGTCATGCCACTGGAAGACTGATGTGATAATTCTAATTATACAAGTATTTTATTTCATTTGTTTATTAATTTCAATTTAAGACCGGGTTCAGTGAATTGTTAACAGCCTTGGGCTTTAAATCATAAAAACAGAACCAGTGTAGCAATGGTCTTATGAAAAGATGTTTTTGCTTATCTTTTCCACGTATTAGGAAAAAATCTTTTTTGTTGTTGTTGTTAAACCAGAAATCATGGTAATATTAATATGTAATATCAAATATGTAATGCTGAGTCATTGTTTGGGTGGACTGAATGAACAGGCGTGGTGGTGGGATGTGACTTTTTTTTTTTTTTAATCTACATTTTCCAACCTATGATGCATGACCCACATTAATGGCATAAATTCAAGCTTTACAAGTAAAAAGCAGGTTTCCCCCCTTTGTACTTTGCTTATCACATGTATTACAAGACCATAAAGTATCCTATTGGTCACTTAAGGTTTCATGAGAACTTGAGAGCCCTATTTTGCTCCATAGACTTCCATCTTTGAACTTTGGTGCAGTCGCAACTTTTGTATGTCATGAATTACATTTTAAGGTGCACATGTTTAAATAAATCACTTTTTTGTTTTCTTTCAGGTACTCTGCAAGTTCTGAGAGCCATGCAAGAACTGGGCATTGCGTCAGATTTTGATACTTTTAGCATCTATATCCTACCGTCTTTCCCATCAGTGGACAGTGCCCGCACTTCTCTGAAGGTAATTGTACTGGATATGTGTGTGGCTTGTTGGTTTATGTGACCGGCTGAAACACTCTTTAACTTGGTAATTGCAGGATGCAGGCATTGACGCAGATGCCAATATTTTGATTGCGGCAGAATTTCGAATGGAAGCATCACGTGGAAACCTCACAGGGCTCTTCTCTCTGAGTAAGCATTAGCTTTCATGAAAATTGACCTCTTCCTTTTTGTCAACAACTCTGCCTGTCTGTATATCATGTACTATGTGGAGAGATTTTTTTTTTAGATATAACCTACCTGTATGATAGTACTCATCACTTGGAGACTAATTGCTGTCCATCAGGATTCACATACATAGCCACTCAAACATGTACTCTTCCATGCAGCTACATACCCATTTGGTCGTTTAAGTGATTAGAGAGTGAAAAAGTATATACATATACAGTATACTGCATATATTCTGTGTATGTGTGTATGCATATATATGTATGTATTTATGTGTATATATATATATATGCGAAATGAAGCAATTGAGTGGAGTTCCTTATCGTACAAAGGTGAATGGGGGCAGATGCTGTTGAATTATGGATGGTCCCTTTTTTTACCTTCACAGTTGTGCCTCCTGCTCTCTCTTCTTTTGTTTGGACTTAATTCCTATTGGTTTATTTTGAATTCAAAATATGTTTTAGTACTGGAATACATTATTTTTAACCCGGAAAGTTTGTCACAAGGTCTAAATCGATAAGTCAATATGTAGCTTACCAGGAAAATGAGCTTTAGTTACGATGTTAACAAGGTTAAATGTTTGAAATGTTTCTGTTCTCGTGACATTTATTACATTTACACTCTTGCAGTGTCTTCACCTGCTCTTCCAAACATTGACCTCGCTGCTTTCAGATCCAGTTTGATCTCTGGATTTAAAGGGTAAGTAACGAAACAAACTCTGTGTGTGTGTGTTAGCTAGTAGAATTTTCTGCCTTTTGGCTAGACAGCCGCTCACTCGTCACCTCATGCATATGGACGCAGTCATCTCTAGCCCAATTACAACATGGGAGGAATGCAAAAAAGAGTTTGTCCTCTTTGTTGCTTTGCTTCTGATGCCTCTCTGTCCGAGGCTGAAAGACTACTAACTATCCCGACTGCCGCTGATGGTGAGATGCAAGGGCTCACATCAGCATGGCTGTCACTGTTTATTTTTTGCCTAATTCCTCCCTGGATGATCACCTCATTCCTCACACATTCTCATAAACCTGTCATGAGATTTCATTTATCACATCATTTTCTTATGGTATCACTTAGTGCACTCCCTCAGCTTGGATCTAAAATCAATTCCATCATGCACAATAGTTAAGGACCAGCTCTGTTTTTAAGCGCAGAGGCCGTATGGCAGCAGATGCTGCTGTCCTCCGTATTTAGCAAAGCATTTAGATGTGAAAGTGGAGCAGGGAGGTTGCCGGCAGCGATGGATGTCAGGTTTGTAATTGGGGTTGTCAGAAGGGTAGAGGGGGTTGTTGGGGCCCTGTCTCCTTAGCGACCTGCTCTTGTAATAATCAAGGTCAGGAGATAATTTAATCATTAAACAATGTGAATCAATTTTTTTTCACTTCCTTGTCTCCCTGCTGTCCGCTGTCAACACTCCCTAGCACTACTGCATCTTGATTTCTTTGTGTGTTGTCGGACTGTATGTAAATGCGCATTCATTTGTGTATATATGTAACCACTGAGGGTCTAAAAAGCTTTTATTTTTTAAAGATATACTATAAATATATTATAAGGATATTATATGGCTGTATTATTATTACTTTTATAATCATTATTAACATTTTCTGATCATACAATATATAGTAATATATGTATACCAATGTTTTAGGTCAGCTGTATTTTATTTATATATATTTATATAAGTAATGCATTTCTTTAAGCAACTGATATTTATATTTGTAATATTATAATAATTATAATTTTTAAAATAATTAAAATATTAAAAAAAATTGTTTTACTGAGCTCTCTATACATCAAAGAAAATGTATTCCAAGTTTCAGAAATTTGTAGCAGTACTGTTAACACTGATGATGATAAGAAATGTTTCTTATTCACTAAATCAGCATATTAGATTGAATTCTGAAAGATCGTGTGACACTGAAGACTGAAGTAATGATGCTGAAAATTCAGCTTTGTCAGTACAGGAAAATTTTTAAGTTCATTTCAATTCACATTTAAATGTGACAATAAAAATATGAAATGCTATTTTAAAATTTAGTAATTTACAATGTTTATGTTATACTGTGTATATACTCATTATACAGTTATCATGAGTGACTGGGAAATCATGGAGATTCACTTGTGACAACCTTGCTATGTGTTCTGACTGGACAAATGAAGCCCAGTCACACCGTATTTGTACTTGATCTCGAAATTACTGTTTGACAGATGATCAGCCAAAGTATTTTGTTTGAAAGTTGCACTAGAAATGTTTTTGTCCATGCCTGTGTGAGTCATCTCTGATCCTTTACTGCCCCCTACAGGTTTCACAATGTGGAGTTTATGGCAAAGGTATGCACAAAACCAAGTGATTTTAAGAAATATGGTGAAAAACAAATGAAAAGAACTTCTGTTTAAGTGACCTCTTCATCTGCTGTTACAGATTACAGAGCTTCTCTATAAAGACCCTCGATTCAATGGTACTGATCCTGAAACTTCAGGTAAATGTTTTGTTCCTGCATTAAGATAAATTCATTCAAAGCACAATATTTTGGTCTTTCAGTTAATGGCATAAAAATGGGTTTTAATAAACTGCAGCCTGCAATGGTAAACCTTTTTTATGCTGCTTTGTCACTTTTTTCATTTGTTTATTCTCTGGATTAATAAGTTATATAATGTCCATCACAATCTTAGCTGATAACCAGTATAATATCAGCTCTTAGGCTGGTTGGGAAACATAGCACCAGTAAATCTCAACATGTATGTCCTCTGAGCTAGTTTCACTGACAGTATCGTGTATGAGTGCACTGAGGTCTGTAGGACCACTGGCAGTGATGGATTGTATCCTGACAGCCGTACTTTGCATTAAGTGTGTGTGTCTGATGCAGTCTGAATAGTAGCCGTGCGCATGTTTATGTGAGTGCTGTCTGCTTGCTGACTCTGCGCTGAGTTAACAGAGCTTCCACGAGTGTTTGTCGTCTCGCTGCACTGAAGCTGGCCTCCGCGCTGGTGTCCGAGCAGGTGGGAGCGATGGAGACGGTCTCTCTGTCTCATCCCATCACCATGCACAACACAAACGTGTGCGTGAGGCTGTCAGCTGCCAGCCACTTGTTAAAACAGACTTCAGTCAAGTCTGCAGCAAAGCTGCTTGTGTCAGCATAACACACACACACATGGTTTAAGAGATTATTTGCTGGATTGCAGTATTTTTGTTGTTCTGGTCCTACAGAAGCTCCTTTTGTCACTTTATATGACTCTGTTAATGTATTTATAGAAAGCAGAAAGTGTCAAATTGGTTCTTCTTTACTTTTTGCAGAAAACGTGGCCTACTTCCTTTACAACCTGATTGATTCCATGACTGAGACAGAGGTGCACTCCAAAGAAGAGCGGATTAGAGAGTACTTTGGTCTGCTAAATAACATGGTACGTTGCCAAACACTCAAGCATAGTGTTGTGAAACATTCGGTATGTTAAATTGAATCTGGATAGCACCCCAGCAGATAGACATTCACAATGCCTTATGATCAGATAAAAATTTGTACACGTTCAAAATTTGGGATCAGTATGTTGTTTCAGCAATTACAGTATGCATTAAATGTATGCGACAGTAAAAACTTATGTTATAAAAGATTTGTTTTACAATAATCCTGTGCCTTTTGAATCTAGAGGAAAAAAAAAAAACAGTTCACAAAAATAGTTTTAGAAAAAATAAGCATTTTAGAAAGATTTCTGAAGGATCATGTGACAGTGAAGACTGGAGTAATGGCTGCTGAAAATTCAGCTTTTCTTTCAACACAGGAATAAATTACATTATAAAATTATATTAAATTAGAAAACCGTAATAATATTTCATAGCAGTACTGTTTTACTGTATTTTTGATCAATTGGCAGTATGCTAAGCTAGTACGCAGAGCTTAGCTTTAAGAACATGTTCTTGTTCTTGAAATGTAATTCTGCATCTACACTTTTATTTGCTACATCATATAACATTATTCAAATTTCATTCCTCTGATGTGACTGTTACATCAGTAGTTACTTGATATTAATAATTTCTCTTCTTTCAGAATATCAGCATCTCGCTGAACATCTTCAGAGGAATCAGGAACATTCTGGAGTCCTACCAAGTTCCAGACCTTGTCAAGGTATTTTATATAAAGTGTTGTTTGCAAAGAGAAGTATAATTTTCTATACTTGGAGAATTGAATCTGACACCATTTCAGCCATGAATTATATAAAAATTTAACATTAGATGTAGGGTAGCGTGATTATGACAGAGTTCATAATTGTTGATATTCCCTTGAAATGGTAATTGTGATTTAATAATTACGATCATCACAATTTACATTGAATGATGTTTATACCATTGCTTAAAGTAACCGCATGCTATTTTATTTTTGATGAAAAGCAACTGAAAAACATGTTGCTCTTCTGTAGTATTAAGCCATCACAGAGGTTTTTGCATGGCAAAACCACTAAATATTTTCTTAAATCTTTAGAAATCTGTTATTAATAATTTTATTCAGATCTGTGATAGTACAGTTAATAGAGCAGGTCATGTTTTTTTTTCTTTCAGGATGTCCTTGCTCTTGTGGATAAAAAGGACAGTGGGTTGGATACTGATGCAACACTGTTCAGGGTAAGTATCTGTGTGTGTTTGTGTGTATATACATATATATACTGTATATATGTATGTGTGTGTATATATATATATTTTTTTTTACCAAAAGTGCTCAATTCATGAGCTAAGCTGTGTCAGACCAATGAACTCATGTTTTTGTTAGGGTTTGGAGGGTAAACTTTCATTCCTGGAGAAGACCCTGGCAGAGCTGAAGGCTGAGGGCAAGCCAGCCGGTTCCATCCTCAAAAAAGTAATCACTGTCCTGTGTTTCGAGGAGGTGAGCTCACTGATTACTATTTTTTTATAGACATTTATAGTGGTCAACTGATATGATTTAAACAATTATGCACCTTATTTTGAACTCATGCGTAGTCTGCGTAATCTGTAGTTATTTTAGCTGTACAAAAATTAAAGTTTTGTAAAAAATATTATGGCTAATGAAGACCACATTCACAGAAAATAGCTTGGTTCAGCGTTATAAAAAATGATGGCTGTTGGTTTGTCAGTAGTCACCATTCAAAACAGTATTTGAGTATAGATGTTTGATGTTTATTTTTTCTCATTAGAAACTGGAGCGAGCTCTGGAGCTTAAAACTCAATATGAAGCAGATATGACTCCTGCTGCATATGCCATGCTCATCAACCTGTGCTGCCGCCATGACAATGCTGAAGAAGCCCTCAAGCTAAAGATGGAGTTGTAAGTTAGACGTACACATTATCATTACCGTCGTATAAACAGTTAAAGGAACAGTTGACCAAGTAATTAATGTCATTAATCACTCAGCTTCATATCATTCCACACCTTTCCGTGTAACACAAGGACATTTTTGAAGGACGTTCTGGTTCCTGCTTTACAATGAATGTCAAAATGATCAGTGAATAATAACTTTTTTTTTTTTTTTACTTATTGGTAACACTTTATTTCAATAGACATTCTACTAGCAGTAAGTAACTTTGCAACTAACTGTAACCTATCAGTCATTAGAGTATTAGTAGACTGTCTGCTTAATAACTTTCACAACATACTGGCTATGAGAGACTTTGCAAGTATATGGCAACTTATTCTACCAACTAAACCTACACTAACAGGCTACTCTGAGAGTTAGTAGATATGTAGTTGCAAATGAATGAGAATTAGTTGACATGTAGTTATAAAGTTACTTACAGTTAGTAGAATGTCTCAAGTGGACTACCAATATAAAGTGTAACCAATTTATTTGCTTTCGGTCAGACAATCACAGTCCTACATGAATCATTTGAACCACTTTTTGGTGCTTATTATTTATTTACTTTAAAGTGGCTTGGATGTTTGGATATTTCATTCACGATTGAAAGCAATTAATGACTTTAATTCTCAAGTGAAGTATCCCTTTGAATTTGAAACATTCGCAGCACGGAGAATGTGACATTAAAATTCATTTGTCAACCTGTGTTTACTCTTCTTTGGCATTTCAGGTCTCGCAAGGACTCTGAGGTAGCGCTGGATGCTCAGAAGTATGTGGCCTTGGTCCGAGTGTTATCCAAGCACGGCAAACTGGAAGGTTAGTGGTCATGTCTCTGCCCGTGTGAAAGCATCAGACACTGTTGAAATAATTACAGACGTCCTTTTATTTTCACCGTCCGGGATTAATGAAATAGTTTAGTTTAGTTTGTCACAAATAATGCGAGCCGTCACATTAGGTGTGCCTTGCCTCACTTTTTAAACCACTTAGGACGTCAAGGTACCAATGAGCATTTTGTATTACTTATCACAGCGCTATCAAAAGCTTGCCACTTGCTTAATTAGTTTCTTTAAAGGCGACGTTCAGCGTGAACAGCCACGAGAGCCCGTCTACGTGCAAGAGTGAGGTCTGAGACACCTGTCTATCCGCATAGGGACATTAATCAGCCATTATCTGAATTCCACGGTGGATTTCTCCATGCTCATGTAAGGCGCAATTACAATAAAAGTGTTTCCTCTTTGCTTTGTGCACACAGTGATGGTGAAAATACACGCTCCGTCTCTCTTTTCACGATGCGTGTCACTCTTTGGCTGCCCCCTCCCTTGCGCTCGGACTCATCCTGTCACCGAGCGAGGGAAAATTACAGGACCGGCTGCACTTTAACAGAATTACCGAAATCCGTCCTGATACTAATGGCATATCATGTCGGGGAAAGTGCTTGAGTATTTCACACACACACGCACATTTGCATGTGAATTCAGGCGAAAGTGTGTGATGAGGGAAGTGTGTGTGTATGTATATGTGTGTCCATCAGAGCGAGCCGGTGGCCATTAGCCTGCCGGTGTGCGCTTGGAGCTTGTCATTCACATTAATACACCTCAGCGCCCCAGCATGCCCGCATCACCGCCACAACACGATCCGCTTGAAGATCATGACTCGTGGCACCTTAGCACACCGGCTGGCCTGGCTTTTAATGGCCTTGTTTTTGTTTGAAACCCTTTCCTCGCCTCTTGTTCCTTTTTTTTTTTTTTCTTCTTGTTTCCTTACATTTGTTACGGAGTTCGTAAAACGCCGTTGCCGGTTCACAGGCTGGCAGAAGGCCGTGGAATGAGCTGGAGGGCTAATGGGCTGTGTGATATTTGTTTACCTCCGTGTGTGTGGTATCAGACAGTGGGTCGGGATGCTTCGATGCTAGCCGTCCATTCGGGCCCATTTACCACCAGCAGCTGATTGGGTGTGATTAGTGGTTCTGTCAGAAGAAAAGAATTTGAGCTGTCTGCCGTCACAGAGCTTTCTCATACGGCTGAAGTTCAGCTCGGTTGCCGTTTGTGGTCCAGCGATGTGTGAACCGTGCTCCGTATGACCAGAAAGTGGTCTGAGGGGCTTCATTTGGGACTCAGAAGTTTGTCTTGCTCACTCATCCGTAACCTCAGGACATGCTCATAAGGAAGTCCTAGTATTGTGTAGTTTACACACCTTGTTGCCTAGTGCTTGTGCACTGGCACTTCGAGCCAATAGTTAAATTTGTTTACATGCTTCCATTCTGGAAGTGGACAATTACTCTTTTGGAGTGGATCTTGCTTCAAAATGATAAGTAATTCTGTAAGTTCTGTGTTAGTGTTTTTTGTAATAAAGTTGTAATAAGCCTTACTCATGACTATACAACAGTTAAATGTACATTAAAGCAAATGTGTCTCTTTCTGACATTAATCCAGCTTTAAAACATAGCCTCCTTTTTATATGGCTGAAATGTTGTACTACGTCAGTGTGCTCTGTACAACAATGCTTGCAAAGCCCTGGGCTGTAAGAAAAGTACATGGTTGAGTGCCTAGAGCGACGGCCCAAGAATCAAGAGGTTGTTAGTTCTAATCCCCTCGTGGGTATCGCTGTCACGACGCCCTCCGGCGATCCACTTAACCTCCATTGCTTCAATTCATATCCAGCTGTTAACACATAACATGTGGCACTTTTTAGACAAGAGCGCTTCTTAAATGACAAGCCTCTATTTAAATGGGCTGACTGCTGGGATCTTGATAAAACAATCCTAAAAATTAAAAAAGCAGTAAAGGATGAGATCTGTGCCCGAATAACAGCGTGACTGAGTAGATAAGTGAACAGAGCTTTATCATACAAAAGCAGCCTCTTAAAAACTCAGCATGACCCTGCTGAACCTCCTGTTCCCCGCTTCACTGTTCCTTTTGGCTCATCACTTTTCCTGACAGTTTGGAGCGCTGCGCTGGATTTGCATAACAACAGGACAAAAATTGCAGGGTGATGAAGTGACAGATTGGAATTTGTGGGCTAAAACAAGCTGGCTGTCTCTGTTTGAGTGTATGTGCGAGTGTGTGTGGAGACTGAAGTGAACTGTGGTGCTGTAGGTCGGCCTGCATTGTATATTTCCACATGCATGCCGTTATTCTCCATACTTGAGGTCGTAGATATTGTCAAAACACTGTAGGAATACTCGTTGGGTAAAGGTGAGGGATTTTTCTCTACTTAAATTTACTGTTTAAGATGCAACTTTCTATTAAGTTATGCTTGTAATGCAAAGCTGAAGTTCCAGTCTTCAGTGTCACAGGATCCTTCAGAAATCTTAATATGATGATTTGGTGCTTAAGAAACATTTCTTGTTAGCAGTGTTGAAAACCGTTGTGCTGCTTAATGATCAGAGGGGATGATTATGTATTTTGATTATTAGATATAGGAAAACTCAGTGTTTATTAAAAATAGAGATATTTTGTGATATTATAAATGTCTTTACTGTCATTTTTTATTACATTTAATGAATTCTTGCTGAATAAATGTATTTTTAAAAATTCTACAATGGCAAGTATTCAAGAAATTTGTAAGAATTAATCAATATAATGTTTGGTTTGGTGGCGCTAGTGGGATAAAAAGTATATATTTTTTTAAGTTTTAATATTTTCTTTTTTAAAATATATTCTGCATATTAAATCTTAATTAAAAAAAAATGCTGCATATTAAGTGTAATTTTTTTTTTTATTTGATTTAATTTTTATTAGATTTCATTTTTATTAAACGCTTTTCACTTCATTGATATTTTAGTGGCGTTTGTGTGCCCATATTTTCTTGGGAAAGTTCTAAACTGTTGACATTTTTTATAAAAACAAAAACTTAATATTAAAATAACTGATGTTATTCATAATTTCCAGGGAAATTGTAAATACTGCAGTGTTATCAAAACTTTGCTTTTTAAGCTTACTGACACCGTAACAGTTGCTCAATCAATAAAGTTTTATGTTGGACTGTTTATCAACCAATGGCAACTGTTCAAGAAATTGTCGATTTTGCAATTCACTAATGGCAGGAAAACTAGCACATTCTCTACTTTATCTATGTGCTATGAAGAAACGGAGATGAGTAGCAGTACTGCTGTGAGTCATGGGAATTTGGGAGTTTGCCTGACTGCCTGTGGCCAGCGCTGACTCCCACATGCACACAGCTGTGATGATGGTATCCTCATTCTCTCTCTGTGTCGCTCTCTCTCGGTTCTAGATGATTAGTATCGCCAGTGCAAACAGGCCCTATCGGTATCAGCCCATTAGCTAGCCTCTAAACAGCAAGTAAACACATCTTAATTATCTGGCTTGGTGACAGAGCAGCTGTGGAGGTGGACCCTCTCCCCTCTGCCAGATGGGAGCATCGCCCAGTAAAAAGCCTCCATTACGGTAGCAAAACTGCGGCGTATCCACGACCAGAACCCGCCGAGTTCACGCCGGGCACTCGCCGCACACCTATAATTTCTCGGCATGCTTTCGCAGGGAACTGTGAAAAAAAAGCCTACTATTGTGGGGGCCTCTGTAATTGTAGTCTCGTTTAGAAATGCAAGTAGTAATTAGCGGCGAATTGGCATTATACGGCAGCATTTGCATCCCCGCTGGGTGTAAAATGTTGTTTTAATAGCGGTTTGTTTTCCCCACATGAAATTATCTAAGGGGGCTTTTATCACCTCTTCCCCTCTCTTGCTCTCTCTCTCGCACTCTCTCGTCTGGCACCGGCCCATCGGGGGATGGCTAAGCGCACAGATATATAAATAATCTCCACAAGTCTGTAAAACCTTTGTATGGACTTGTGATTTATGAAATTGCACATTGAGTACCAAGTAACCAATATATAAATTTGTTGCATACCTTGTCTTTATTATTATCTTTTAGAATTGTCAACCCACTACAAAAAGTAAAAAAAAAAAAAAACTACACAATCGAGTTGATTCAAGACTCTCAATTCAAAGTAGTGAGTCATTTTTGGATAACTGGTCAAAATGTGTGACGACGATATTTTATCAGCTAATCTATCTTTATCGTTGTTTCTCAATCTCTGGTAATGACATACAGAGACGATAGACATGCTGAAGGAGATGAAGGAGAAGGATGTGCAGTTAAGGGACAACACAATCGGTTTGCTCGGCCTCACGATGAACACAGCTGCGATGAAAGGAGATGCCAACACAATTCGACGCCTCCAGGAGACAATCTTCTCTTTGGGCCTGGCCAAACCATCCAGTATCCTCTGCTCACCCCTCATCACTTGCTATCTGGAGAGGTGAGTTGGTAAAACTTTGTGAACTTGCCAGACTTTGTGCTGTTCATGCCTGTGTGTAGCACCTACAGCTCTGCACACCCCTATGAAGGATCCCAGCATTAGAACTGAATGCCTGACATTTTATTTTTAACAGTGTTGGTGTTTAAAGATCTATTTTGACATGTTTAGCCTTTAATTTGGATAGAACATTTTAGTTTATTGCAGCAATTCTCAATCCCGGTCCTCGCGCCCCACTGCTCTGCACATTTCGTATGGTTCTCTTGTCACTTCAGATGTTTGTTCTATTCGAAAATATGCAAAGCAATGGGGCGCAAGGATCGGGATTGAGAACCACTCGATTATTGGAAGTGAAGTGGGAAAGAGAATGGAGGGGTGGGAATGATAAAGGTCCATGAGCCACGACTCAAACTTGGGGTGCTTTATATACTGCCACTGCATTTGGGTCTG
>JAUMHE010000014.1:973627-1003931 GCA_032359235.1 Enteromius mattozi | reverse complement strand
ACGTTCTCCACGGCGTCTCCAGACTCTGTCACGTCTGTCACATGTGCTCAGTGTGAACCTGCTTTCATCTGTGAAGAAAACAGGGCGCCAGTGGCGAATTTGCCAATCTTGGTGTTGGGCTGTAAGCACAACCCCCACCTGTGAACGTCGGGCCCTCATACCACCCTCATGGAGTCCATTTCTTCTGGTTAAATGCTTTAACCAGAAGCTCTCGAAAATACAATATTTATGAAAAACTTGGAAAGTATCATTGAAATGTTAAATAATGGTCATTTCTGTATTGACATTTTTAGTAGGCTTCACAATACCGTTTCGAAGCTCAATGATCGTGTTTAGTTGCATTCTAAGCAACTTACTGTAAAATATATACAGTGTATATATTAAAAAAACTGCCATTATGCCACAAATGCTGGCAATGTTACTTGTATTGCAAGAAGAAAGTTCAGTCTACACTTGCTTTTAAATGTACCAAGAATATTCATATAAAAGCCTGATTTCTTCATACCTCCTAATAACTTTTTTTGGACAAAGCCACTTAAGGTTGTTGAATCTTCTCAAGACCTACAGTTTCTGTACGGCACAGTTTACCCTTCCAGAATTCACAATGCCTTCATTTAACTTGTGTTATATTGTCCTGATTAAAGAGCGAAAATTGCACACCGGCACTTGAAAGCTCAGGAGCACGCCGATGCAATTCAAAGCCTTTACACGGCTAAGTGTAGATAATTGTACTTTAAATTGGGCGGACACTGTACATTTTAATTTTCATAAAGAAATAAGTGGTTATTTGCCTGACTCCCTTATTAGCTGTATAATTAACCCTCAACTATAGAGCGCTGCACTGAGTGCTAAAGGATGTAATGGAAGATGGATATATTCAAAAACACACTCTTCCATCATCCTGTCACACACACCTTCCTACGTTCCCCTTTGCCTTCTTTTAACTGCCTGCTGTGTGGATACAGGAAATACAAGTAATTGTTTTTGTAGCAAGGGGTTATGTTTTGCTCAAGGGCAACACACATGGTAAATGTTTGTGTTTAGAGTTTTATGGTCTCTTGTGCTTCTTTGATTGCTTTAGCGCTGTGCGGCTGTCAACGAGCAGAAGGACACGATGTTCACATTCATGTTGCGAGCTGCTCAGCAGCCGGGACAGGTAAACAATCCCATTTTGTTCTAGTCTTCATGATCTGAAGTGGATGTACATAGTTTATACATAGTTTTTATGCAATAGAGTCACACAGTATGTGCTATCTGTTTTCTTTCCTGTACAGGCTGCCAAAATCAAAGCTCTGTCTGAGCTGGTTCCTGACTTCACAGAGAAGAAGAATATCTATTCACATTTGGTGAAATGCTATGGTAAGACCATTGTTTGCATCAACACTGCTAGACATTTGTGACCCTGGACCACAAAACAAGTCATATAGTTTATACATTATCTGAAAGTTGAATAAATTGGCTTTCCATTGATGTGAATATGGCAATATTTGGCTCAGATGCATCTATTCAAAAAGCTGGAATCTGAGGGTGCAAAAAAACCCAAAACATTGAAATATCAAGATAATCACATTTAAAGTTGTCCAAATGAAGTTTTTAGCAATGCCTATTACAAATCAAAAATTAAGTTTTGGTTTATTTACAGTAGGAAATTTACAAAATATCTTCATGGAACATGATCTTTACTTAATATGCTAATGATTTTTGCCATATCATTTTAACCCATACAGTGCATTTTTGGCTATTGTTGCAAAATACCTGTGAAACACAAAACCAGGTCCAGGGTTTGGGCTCAGTGAGATTTATTTATTTATTTATTTATTTATTTTATTTTTTCAGCATGGATGTCTGAAATTTATTAAAAGTGACATTTATAAGAATTTCAAATAAATCCTGTTCTTTTGAATGTTCTATTAATCAAAGAATCCTGAAAATAATTGGTTTTCACAGCAATATAAAACAGCATGGCTGTTTTCTGCATTGATAATACTAAGAAATATTTCTTGAGCCGCAAATAAGCATATTAAATGTTTTCTAAAGAATCATGTGACACTGAAAGTAACAAGTAATGATGCTGAAAATTTAGCCATCACAGGAATAAATTATTTTTTGAAATGTATTAAAATAGTTATTTAAAAGTAAAAAAATAGTTTACAATATTACTGTTTTACTGTTGTCAAGAGTCTCTCAAAAATAAATCTTTGAACAGTAGTGTGTGTGTACAGTATGTATGGCATCAGAAACAATTAGTGCTGTTGTGTTACTCTGTAATCATCTAGAGCAGCACATGTTGTTCTGCTTCTGTCATTGAATAGTTTTAATGTGTTTCATTATAGCATGATCAGTGTTAAAAGCTACATGATTCATTTGGTGGACAATGGCATTAAGACTCCATTCATCCGGCTGGCCGGTTCGAGTCACCCACTGTTTAGGCACATAGCAAAACTAGTCAGTTAATAGTCTGTCAATTAAAAATGCAACAAGCAGAACGCATTGACTGACTCACAGGAGGCACGTTTGCCAATACAAGCACATGTTTCCTAATGAGAGGCTACTTTAGCCAGCGTACCGTGAGAACTTCAACACGTTTCAGTACTTAGAGACCTCTATGGCATTATTATTTGATGAGAACTGATATGTGCAGAAATGAAATATTGCATGTTTTTCTCCCTCACTCTCAACAGGTTTAGAGAAGGACTTCAGTTCAGCGAAGGCTCTGTATGAGCGCATGCAGGCTGAGGGGGTGAAGGCTGATGAGTTGACTCTCAAGAGACTAGCAGTAATATACAAGGAAGCTGGAGAAACTGTTCCATTCGAAGAGCCTCCGGTAATCATCAGTATTCATTAACATTATATATATAATATGTCATTTTAATTTTAGAGCATTTAAAAAATAAGAATAATAATAATAGGAACTATTTAAATCAAACTTTGCATTTTTGAAAAAAGCAACAAACTAATTTTTCAATTATAACATTTTTCCACAGCATCGTATATAACAATAATAAATATAAATGTAATCATAATTATGTAATAATGTTACAATTAAATAAAGCACAAAATTTACTAATATGTTTACTTAAAATTGCCACACAGACTTTGTTGAACCCTTGTTGAAGTCATTACGCAAGCAAATTGTTCATTTAGAGTTTTGAATCAATTCAGTTCAATGAACAGTTTGAACTTGTTTAATAAAGCGTAGCTAGAACATGAATGCCATTTTTGGCTACAGCTGTATATAATCCTGAATGCATTAAATACTGTACGTCTTGACCTTGCATACTCTGAAGTGTAAAAGGAAATGTTAAGGTTCTTCAAAAATATAGCGTATATTGTTTTCTATTGTCCTCCTTACAAATGTTTGGGATCAGTAATTATTATCATTTTTATTTTATTCAGCAAGGATGCATTAAATTGAACAACAAGTGACAGTAAATTCTTGAAGTGGGACAAAATGGTGCAATATTTAAGAAAAAAAAACCTTGTACTTAGACAAATGAAATTGCATTTATAAATCTTATGTGCTAAGCTACTGAGCTACGGTTTGATACAACCTCACAACCTTTCTTTTTTTAACAAAATGTGCCGTTTACCTTGGACTGTGTAATATCATTTCAGCTTTATCTTTATCAGTATTCAAGATGTTTAACAATTTAAAAAACATTCTCATATTAGCAGACAGATTACACTTTTTACATGAGACCAACATTTCCATAAATATAAAATATCATAATGAAATATTATCAAAATCTTCATCTGACTGAGTTGACACGTCTGACAGTGGTGGTGGTAACCTGAATTTGTAGTCTTTTTAACTATCAATTACATAGGATCAGTTAATTACTGTATTAAAACAAACAATGAGTATGTTATTGTATATAAAGCTGCTATTCAAGAATCACATTTAAGTATTTTGTTATATCACTGAAACAATCTGACGGTGTTGACATATCATGGTTCTGACACATGAAATATTAACATTAAGATTTAAAATATTCTAAAACTATAAAACTTACCTGTCTGACAGTGATTTAGAGGTTAACTGTGCCTCTGATATTACTTGATTTTATTAAATTTTAATAAATATCTGACGGTGTTGACAAAAAGGGGGGACGCAACTTTAAAATCTCATGAAACACATGTCATTAAAAAAACCTTGCTTTGATAGGAAGTGCTGCTTTTGATAAAACAAGCTATTTTTATCCATTTATTAGCATATGAACGATTGAACCCTTCTCTCTGGGCACACTGTTTTAGATGCAGTGAGAGGACAATAACAGTCGTAGATTTTGTATAATAATAAGAAAATAAATTGAAGGTGATAATTGTGTAAAATACGTTCTATTATTAATCCCTCATAACATTTAAAACTGAAAATATTTTTATTTTTAAATCTAATAGCAGTTACACTTTTTTTTTTTTTTTTTGTCCCACTCCTCAAGAATGACATGTATGATGTTACAAAGTTTAAAATAAATGCCGTTCTTTTAAACTTTCTATTAATCAAATTAAAATAAATGTTATTTTAATATTGTATTTTACCAATGTTTTTCAATAGTACCTTTTTACAATTGGATTAAATAAACGCAGCCTTGATGAGCATAAGGTGTTTTTTGAGAACATTAAAACAATACAGTATACTTCTGAACAGTGTAAGTACTATGCAACAAATTGCCCACTTCAAATCATGAGCGACCTAATTGAACTGCAAATGCTATGTACACATTGTGTGGGCAGTTGATTTTTTTTTTTTTTTTTCTGAACAGTGATTGGATGTCAAGCTGCTTTATTTAATAACCATTTTTGAAGTTGGTCAAGCACTAGCTGATTAGAGTCCAGATTCATGTCACACTGCTCACCTGAAATACCCTTACTTTTACAGTACCTTAAGAGTCCACCTCAAGCTCTTGTGTATTATTTACTATCTGTCAGAACCGTGCTCCGGTGTTTTCACCAGCGTTAGAGCAGCCTGCCAGCCATCTACAAACCCTTCCCCCTCACGCACCACTAAGCGCTCAGTGCACCTTTTAAGTTCTCACAAAGCAATCTCAGGTAGCACTCCATCCCGCTCCATTCAACTCCGCTTCTTCCTCCGGTCCCACGGCCACCGCTAATACCACAGTACAAAGAGTCTCCGGAGAGAGGCGATAAGGAGAGATTTGAGGTCCCGTTCACATCTGGCCTCATTTCTCCTACACAGCAGCTGTTATTTATCGACTTTAATTACCCCATTAATAAGGGAATATACATTGTTGGAGAAATGGTAATCTTCTAAAAGCACTCACCTTCCCAAAATAGAGAGCGAGTGCTGTTTACAGGCGCCTGTGCTTAATTACGGGAGGGGGAACGAGTAAATATGTTATTTGTGAATTAATACGGTTTATAAGATGAAACGAGAGCGTAGGATTTGTTTGGACTGTGTGGTTGTTATTAGTTTGCCCCAGAGGGCGGGAAACGCACAACTACACACAGCACCCATTAAAAAACAACACAACATGTACTCTGAGCGCAATTTGTCTAGTTTAGCCTTTTACTGACTAAACGTATCTAAAAAAAAATGCTTTGTTTTTTTGTCCCGCAGGAGTCTTTTCGTTTCTACGCAGATAAACTGAAGAAGCAGCGATCTGAGACCCTGGAGCCGGCCGACAACTAAAAACTTTTTTTTTTTAACATTCAACAGATGTGCACAGCTTGTGTGTTATACTGTGATTGGTTTTTTTGCCCTTCATAATGATTATTGTTTTTTGCCCTTCATAATGATGTCATGATATGGTTAATGTGTATATAGATATTTATGCAAATAAATGTAAACCCAATACTTTAGTGGCTTTTTCATAAGTTTCTTTTTAAATCTTACTTTTTCATTGTTCCTGAAGTGATTGTCACATGAGAGATGTTTTATCAAAATGCTAATTTTGATTTCCGAAAATGCAAAAATGTTCATAGAGGATGCATTATTAAACATGGGTGATTTTTGATATGCTCATATAGTCAATTTATGCTTAGTAGAAATACATACTATAAAATAAACATCTCATTTGAGCAATCATGGAAGCTGTCATGCATCCTGGTTTTTCCTGGCCCCTATTGTGGGTTATGAAAGGTTCATATTTTGGTTTTAGGAGTCCTAAACAACAGGTTGACATGCATGCAAGGTCAAAAAACACTTTGATTTTCTTATAATAAGCATTTACTTTTACCTTAATTGTTCAAGGACTCCCAAACAATTTTTTTTTCCAAACCCCTTTGATTGTTGGAATTCATTTAAAGCTGTGTCTGTGAGCTTTTAACGCTCCAAAAGCAGCATCTAGTGGCAAAGAATGAATTAGCATTTTCATTCATGCAATGTGCAAATGTTTCATTTTGATGTCAATAAAAACGACTCGTTTCAATGATTCAGAGTCGACTCTTCTGAGAGACAATAAGTTTATACACAATACTCTCTAAGATTTAAAACTTTGCAGGATGTTTTCATTCACTTACCGCTGTTAGACACTGCATGAAAGGTCGTTTTAAAAAAAAAAAAATCCATAATAGGGGCACTTTAACACAATTGCAAGAAAGTACATTATCTAGCTTTTAAAACACATGTATTTTTGGTGTGACTTACAAAACCTTCCAAAAGATTTTTGATATAGCCATTTTGGCACAAACGTTCTTAAGCAGTAAAATCTAAAAATTTAAATAAACATTTAGACTGCAACAAAGAGAAGCTGTTTATGGATATTAACCAAAGCAGTGCTATAATGTCCTGCCAAATTGAACAAAAGTGTGTTGGGAAATGAACAGAACATTGCTGCCATCCAGTGGCTGTCAGCTTTACTAGCATGGGTCGGACCTCTCATCACTGACATGTTTGATTTAAAAAAAAAAAAAAAAAGGAAGTTCAAATGAGCAGCATTGATTTGACCATTTATTAACACCAGCAGCATTTATTATTCTAAAAGGTTATGTAGCATTGCTGCATGTTTGAGTGTTTTTTGTTAGTGCAGCTCATACTCCTGCGGTTGGATGTTTCAAAGGGAGGTGGACGTCTGTTTTCTCCTGTCAGGAAGCTCAGGAGACTGTCACTCTGAGAGGATTTGTGCAAGCTTGATGCAGACGGCACAGTAAAAGCAGTTGAGATGCCATAGAGGGATGACATTATCTTTCAAGAGCTCTTAGCAAGCTCACTAGCATCATTACATTTTAAAATTATATATAAATGATGATATCAAAACAGACTGAAATATACTTCAAATGGATCTGCCATGTTTGTCTTTGCAGAAACTTATACTAAAGTCTTACACAATCATGTCCTTCTTTTTAACAAGCATAGTTGCTTATACTTTTCCCTGTCGTATATTTTAAGGCTACTCATCCACCATGTTTATCACCATCAGAGGGGTGAAGTTATGGTGATTAATATAAAACCACATGAAAATTGTATTAGATGAAAAAAGCTGATTACTGGATTTGATCCATATCAAGTCATAC
The DNA here is from genome assembly GCA_032359235.1 of Enteromius mattozi. NCBI lineage: Eukaryota > Metazoa > Chordata > Actinopteri > Cypriniformes > Cyprinidae > Enteromius > Enteromius mattozi. Next base: position 996,458 of record JAUMHE010000014.1, on the reverse strand, counting down.
ATAACATTTTTATAGACCTCGCGTTAGCAGAGACCCTAACAAATCTAACATCTGTGTACAAGACTTAATCCACAATTCATCCTCTCTTTCAACATGGAATTAAGCTTTTTCATGTAATTGTGCGAGACCTGCTTTAAGTAAATGGCAGTGTGGTAAACAATAAAACTATCGGATTGTGGACAAGTCATAATAATATAAAAAATAAAATAGCTAAATTGTATGAGATGATAATTCTGAGTAAATGTCAATTATAAATCATAATCATGGCAAGAAGTCTTAATGATGACTTATTTTGTCATTTTGTTGTAGTTTTTATCTCATAATTTTGACTTATGTCATGACTTTTTATCTTATGATTTTGACATGTCATAATAATGTCATGATTATGCCTTTGAAAGGTCATTATTGTGACTTTTCATTCTTGTTTTTTCTTAGACTTTCATTTTTTATCTTAATTATGACTTGTCTCATAATTTAAAATTGTTGTCATGACTCTCATAATCTTGATAGCTGATACTGAAACATCAAAAGTCTATATAGTCAATAGTCTTTTTTTCTTCGTAATTTACCAGAAACAGTTCACCCCAAATAACAGACATCTTTTTTAAAGAGACATCTGTTGTGTAAGACTGGAATATTTCCAGAATAAATGTGACATTGACCCTGTGTTATTTAAGTGATTGCTTAATACAAATAACGTTTAAAACGTAAGATCAGTAGTTTTTTTTTTTAAATTCTTATTATTTCTCTTCTGGTTATAGTTTCTCACTCACTCTCAAAGACACAAACGTATTAAACATCATTCTGCATTAAAAATATGACAGTAGACATGAGGAATCAAAAGATTTTCTAAATCTTTAACAAAGCTTTCAAAGCTCCTGTAGTAGAACGCTGTTCAATAATAATATTATACATACAAAAAAATTGATTTCCAAAAGAAAAAACAGTAAACACATAAAAGAAATCTACATACTGTAGTAAATTTGTTTATCCACCAAACATGAGTTCTGATGGTTTACCAGAACTCTAAGTAAATATTTAAACTTAAAAAAAAAAGTGTGGAAACGTAGTACATTACTGCCATCCAGCGGCAGTAATGGGTAGTAAATTGACATAATATTTTTGTTGTGGAGAGAGCCATATTTGGTCTTGACAACTACAGCCGGTTTATAAGCTCTGTGCTGATTTGTCCTCTTCACCAATCCTGACTGGACTTCTGTTTAATGAATTTGAGTGACAGATAATAGAGCAGGATGAATACAAAAGCAACAGCAATAAGCACCAGGTAGCAGGAATACAGTGGATACTGGTTCATGTCCATTAACTCCACAATCTAAAAAGCAAAGTTGAAAATTGAATGGCATCCATGAATAGAAACCACATAAATGTGCATTTTATATGTCAGCGTTCCTCACCTTAATACCATCGAATTCTACAGTGAGGTTCCCAATAGTGATAGGGATCCTAGTCCCACGAAACTGAACCTGCAGCGTTCCCTCAAAACCCCAGCGCATGAAGGATATGTAAGAAAACCAAGACGCCACTGTTGGGGATGAAAATCAATGTTAATACTTGCAGATTTGAATCTAGCACTGATGCTGAATGATGCTTTTACCCATCCACATGTTTTCCAGACTAATGACAAAGCCAGCCGTCAGGTAGAAGACAGTGAAGAGTGCGTTGCCCATGAAAGATGAAGTTTGCAATGTTGGCAGGGCTGCCGCCACAAACAGGGCCATGCAGCGACTACAATACACCATCAGCCACACCAACACGAAGTTGAGCAGGAAACGGTCAGGAGCGCTGTTGAGTCCAGCCAACCAGTAGATGGGCACACCGTATACCAGCGTAAAAGCACAGTGCTCTGGCAGCTCACCAAGGACCTGAAAGAGACAACGGAGCTTGAAGTATCTCATTTAATGTCAAGAGCTGACCAAGTCCAGTAGCCAAACAGGAGCTAATATTCAACTCATAGCCTTTCCCTGTAATGTCATTCACCCCAGTCTGAACTGTTATGTAAATCAAATGTAACTGATGTTCAAAAGTTTCTATTTCTAAGAAACATTTATTTACTAATAAATAGAACGGTTAAAAGTCTACTAAATTCAACAGACTTGATATAGAGTTAATATAGAGTGCTTAGATTTTAGACACAGTTACTTTTTTAACACTACAGCAGCGTTTTGTTCTCTAATGAGTGTTTTTGAATGAATGAATTCAGGGAATGATTCAATGAATCATTATAGTGCCCCTATAGTTTTAAATCTGAAAGTGCACTGGGTATCTCTCAAAAGAAGGAGTCGACTCTGAGTCTGAATCGAACTGATTGAAACGAGTCGTTTTTAAAACGAATCCCAAACCGTTTCATGATGACCTCCACATGAAACATTAGCATATTTCCCGCCCACATGTTGGTCTTTTCTTTGCCACTAGCAGAGCCATAGAGAATTATTGATTCTCAACGGCTCTGGCCACTGGGTGCTGCTTTTGGGGTTGGTAAAAATAGCCGATTCCCAGGTAATGCTGTAAATAAAGCAGGTTTGGAAAATGATTCGTTGAGTGAATGGTTTGGGAGTCCGTTGAGCAAGGTAAAAATAAATGCATATTATAAGACAATAAAAATGCTTTTGACCTTGAATGTCAACCTGTTGTTGGGGACTCCCAAAACCAGAATATGAACATTTTATTAGCCATTATAGGGGCACATTTGTTTAGTCATTTGTCTTATTGTAGTGTGTTTTTTTAATTAAAGTATTTATTAATATATAAGATTAAATAGCTCACCCAAAAATGATAATTTGGTCATTTACTTTCCCTCATATTCCAAATCTGTATGAGTTTCTTTCTGGTATTGAACATAAAAGAAGATATTTTAAAGAATACTGGTAATCGGATAGTTGCTGGTCCCCATGTTTGTGTTTATATATATATATATGTATATTTAATTTAATTATTTTATTTGTAATTAATTTAATAATATTATTACTTTTTCCAGTTTAGTGTTTCAGCTTATTTCAGTTGTCCTGAAAACATTTCTAATTTTCATTACAAATCAGTTTTTAAGTTTAAGCTCATCATAAAAGTTTTTCATCTTATATTTATACTTTGCTTTAGCTTTATCTCTCTTAGCAAAAACATATTTGTAATAGTTTTACACGTAGTTAACAATAACAACAGTGTTGTTTAGTCCCTGAATTGATCAGTGCGTTTGAACAAAATGACAATTTAAATGCCTCACTCAGAAAAACTACTAGCATAATGATGTAACTACTACAGCACAAACTAAAAGTCTGTCTAGAATGTGTTAACACTGACAGGTGATAATATCTTAATGCTAAAATGCTAATAACATTACACATTATTCAGTAACGCATTTCACAAAACCCGAGTCAAAAAACGGATAAATACTTCTACACCACTATCATTCCTCAAGCTCTTACATAATGCAGTTTATTTACCTTGGCAAAAAAGTATGAGGTGACTGAGTACATGCCATCTTCCAGTTCATGATAAAGCATGGCTCTCTCTGAATGACCTGTGAAAAGCGACGTATTATGCCACTGGACTCAGAAGTACACCAAAATAAATAAATAAACCTTCTAGAATTCACTTACACTTTGCAATGACGTCCAGCACCACGGCAAAGGGTGTCAGAGCTCCTATCATGTACAGCAAAGCCACTGTATCTTGGACAGAGAGTCCCTGATCCCCAGCCCCGAAATAAAGGAAACCGATGAGCAGTGACATCAACAAGGCTTCCAGACCATGAACCACCAACGTCACTAGATCTCGGAAGTCATTATATACCTGCCGTCTAAATAAAAATAACAGGGGTGTAATGGAAAACAGACTTTCAGAAGACAAAAATTTACAATTTATTTACTTGATTAGGATCGTGAACTGTTTCAGTCTTCCTGGCAGGCAATCCTTTTGTTTGGAAACTGTGATCACTGATTCCTTCTTCGGGACAGGAGGAACACTGCTGGGGTACAAACTGTATCATCAGCTCTTATGCTTTTCATTTTAATTCATACAGTATTAGAGCTTATCATAAGAAAAAGCCTCAGTTTATAAGAACAAATACAAATATAATTATTGAAATTTACCTTTGAGGGTCATCCAATGCCGGAAAACTGCTATCTTCTGACTTCCACATAAAATCCTCTGTGTTCTTCACCTGCTCTACAAACTTGGCCGCTAACATATTGGCTTTCTCCAAACATTGCGCTTCTTTTTCAGGACTGCGCCTATCAATGCTTATCAAGTCCACTGCATGAGAAATTCACAATTCAGATACAACTTGACCATACGCTCAGCTATAGACATCAGTTCTCTGTCTCACTCACCGTAGTAGTCAGAGGGGTTGCAGTATCGTGGACATGGGTACCCAAGAGAAGTAAAGTAAGATACCATGTCCTTGGCATGACCGCAGTACACAGCTGAGCCAGAAGACAAGAGCACCACCAAGTCAAAGAGCTGAAAGATATCTGAACGAGGCTGATGGACGGACAGCAACACCAGCCGGTTCCCTCGAGCCAGACGGTACAACGTAATGACCAAATTATGGGCTGTGAAACTGTCCAGACCCGAAGTAGGCTCATCTAGGATGAGAATACCTGAAAACACATATCAAACATAAGCAAATGCTATTTTAGTATGATGAAATATTATTATAGTTTTTATTATGCTTCCATTTTTATTTTTAGTAATTGAATCATTTTTTTGTGTTTTTGTCATTTTTATGAATTATTTGTTTTTTAAATATATGAGATATAGTTTGTATTACTTTTATTTCAGTTTTATGTAATTTACTACATCAAGTTAAACAAAATTAAAATGAGGGGTGTTGTCTTATTAGCTGAAATTTAAACATTTATTTTCTATATTTTACTTTATTTTAGTTAATAATTAGTAATATGGTTCAAGTAATTAAAATATTATAAGATTTTTAGAAATATGCATGAAGTGGTGTTTACAACCCATTTTGCTTTCAAAATCTATTTCAGTGTGAAATAGCTTATTTAACATTCTGTACAGTAAAACTTTATATAACAGGAAATTAGTAGGTTGTAAAAAATTGAAGTCGCTTAAAAAAAAATCCAGAGGTGAGGAATGCCATTACTGTGTTGCATGGATGTGTCGCGGTTCTATTAAGCAAAAAACATCGTGCAATATTGTGTATAAATGTAAGTTGCTTTATATTAACTTATTGCTTACTGAAAAGCTGCATAATAGGCAAATAATATTTTGCATTGACCTGATTATTGGCACTCTTATTCTAATACTGCCTAATTACGAAGACACCCTGTTTTTATTTATAGTAATGTCTACAGTAAATCCAATGACGTAGTAATAAATAGACTTTTCAACTTTTCTAAGCATTTCTTCACTTAACAGTTATGTTGACGTGTTAAGGACTCACCTGGATTCCAGAGCAGCTGTACAGCGATGCTAACCCTCCTCCTCTCTCCACCGGAAACTCCCCTCACGTAGTCGTTCCCCACGCGCGTGTGAGCGCACTGCCTCAGGCGCAGCTCCGCGATGACATCGTCCACCTGTGCAGTTCAAACAGACAGGTCTGACAGTTATCATCAGTCACGCTCCCATGACCTTTAACTAGTTAACTTATATTATCTGAGTTGCTCACCCGCTCATCTCTCTGTTTCTGGGTGAAATGCGCAGGCAGCCGCAGTTTGGCCACAAACGCCAGCGTCTCTCGTACTGTGAGATGCGGTAACAGACGGTCATCCTGCCGCACGTGAGCAATGCATTTCTTCACCAGGGAACGTGTGGAAGGTTTCCCGTTGATCAGAATCTCTCCTGAATTCATTTTGCCACCCTCATCTCGACATGTTATGATGTCCAGTAAGGAGGTCTTCCCACAGCCTGGGAACAAACTTAGTTCCTTTCTGTCCTCCTTGATGCTTTTATTCGCTTAAAGTGCTTTGTTAAGAACTCATATATACCTAAAGTTTGACATACCTGAGCTACCAATGACAGCAAGCATCTGGCCACTGTGCACACGTAGGTTTAGGTCCTGGATGACCGTTTGCTTGTTGCTGTGCATCTCCCAAGGCATCTTAAACTCTGACAGCCTCTCATACCAGGGTATCTGTGCGGCTATGTCCACCTGTGGGAACATATAAATAGATATCACATTGTACATCAACCTCAAAAAGCATCTGGGCACTTTTTTTTGAATGCCATTGCATAATATGTGAGGTCTTCAGAATTTTTCAGACCAAAGATCACTTGTTTGACAGGGACACTATGCATAAGTTATTTCATACACATTATGATTCAAATCCATTAACATATTTTGGCTGTTTTTATCTGCTTTCTAAAAAAATTCTAAATGAATAAAGACATTCTTTCAGAATCTAAATAGTACTTCAGTAGAAGACAAACCGGGAGAAAATTGTATTTTGAAGAGATTTTAAAATAGAAAGGATACAGACAGAAAAGACTGACCTCATAATTGAGATTGCGGACTTCCACTTCATTGCGACCTCCGCTGTAAGTAAAATACAGGCTGCTGTCCTCCTCTGGAGATGAGAAAAGAATGTCTTGACCCTGTATCTGTTGAGACATATTAAAGTGCATTTGTCAGTATTCAGTATTATAGCCATATGTTTGCCAACACGAATACGTATACGTAAATACTTGAAATGCGTTCTATGCAGTTACGACTGATTTTTTAGTCAATTCTTTTAGTTTAAGGTTTATCAGGCTTAATTAAGATTACGCTTCTCATAAACTGATTACATTTTATTTATCAGATTTTCAAATGTTAAAAGATAAGAGAATTGGAGTCTTCTACGTGGTTCAGGGTCCGTTTATGCAACAGAGACTTTTGTACAGCATCACCCTGAATGAACTCGTCGAAAATCAATAGGATATAAATAATCCTATACTCTTGTTATGCATGTGTAAGCGAAGACAACAGTTATGCAGCAGAAACAAAATAAACGTTGTCTGAATATAGTTTACATTTTAGTGTTGATTGCTTGTGTCGTTTTAGTTCATGGTGAACTCACCCTGTTCTGTTTGTCATTTGTAGAGCCGAAGCTGTCTTCTGAATGGAAAGCACTCTGGTCTGACATGGTGGACGTTGTAGAAAGGGGTCTATACCCCTCTGGTCTGCCGTCCCGCTTAGAGAAGTACCTGCTCCTCTTGTTGTCCTGGGTAAAATTGTGGAGAGGTGGCAGAGAAGCAACTCTATATATCAAGTGGAGCAAAGTTCCACTGATAAGAGTCACTGTTTATGGTTGCAGCCTCATCAGTGCAATATGAGCTGGAGCATTTAGACAGCTGAAGACGTGGATCTGTCACATTGAGAATACTGAAGCTTGTTTGAGAGACAATGAGTCAGTTATATTCACTGCAGGATGTTTTGCAGAATAACGGGTTAAATGAATCTTTCAAGGTGTTGTCAGAGATGGAAACGTCCCAACCAGACCACGTTGAATCGTCGTGTAGCCTCAGCGTCAAAAATGTGTCGTATACCGTGAGGTGAGATTGACATTGACATTACATCAAAGCAGTGAAATGGTTGATTGTCTTAATTAGTCTGTGAGAGTTATGCAAAATGTAACGCCTGGTAAACTCTTCAAACACATATATTATTTTGCAGCACAGTTCGAATGTGTCCAGGAGCTTCTTATGTTGAGTTTAGCTGCTAACAGACAACAGTGCCTAATACATCTGCTGTATATGATCAACAGCTGTTGTACTTTACATAATAATCACTCAAGATCATATCAAATGTCAATATTTTCGAATTTAAAGTTTCGTTTTCTAATGCCCTCCAGGAGAACCCGAAACCTTGAAAATATCACACAGCTATTTTAAATTAAAAAGATGTTTTTATGTGCCGAAATGTTAGCAGAAGACCTTATTTTAAATTTCTAGACAATGCAAATTGTTTTGTTGAATAACCTCTTATTATAATCCAGTAAATCAAAGGCCAGATTTATCAAAGTTCTAATTATAGTTTATTAAGTGTGCAATAAACATGAAACGATCAGTGAATAAAGTTGTGTAAATGCCATAAGCAATCAGACATTAAATTACAATATAAAGACTTTCTCTTTGGTAACTACTAATCTTTTATTAAATCTTTTATTTCAAGCGTCATATAAAATAGTGACAAACTGAAACCACTTCTTGTGGGCATCGCGTAAACATTTTTTGTTTGCTTGTGTGTTACAGTGAGCGTGTAGGACCCTGGTGGGACCTTTCATCTTTCAGGAAAAAATGGACAAGGCAAATACTGAATCAAGTGTTATTTCATGTGGACAGTGGGCAGATAATGGGAATTCTGGGGAACTCAGGTAAGTGATATTTAATCTGATATTTAATATCAGAGCCCACAGCCTACTGTAGTGATACTATAGTGATTTAGCTACAGTATGAGTTCATTTTTGCATTTCACAATGATATTGTAATAGTGAATGGAAAAAATTTAATAAATGTTGTTTTTCTGTTATTTACTTTGAGAGTTTGAGAGCATGACTGCTAACAAAAGAAGCAGTGCAAAATAAAAATGTTCTAAATCATATTCTCACAGATATTTGTTCACTGTACATGCATTATTAAGACAGGAATTAATAAACACTAAGCATTAGAATAAACAAGGCAACATACTAAGCAACTTACATTATGTAATCATGAAAATACAATTTCTTTTTTCTTTTTTTAAATGTACTTAAGTGCATTATATGAAAATTTTGATGGATGAACCGTGTTATTATTAATAATTTTAGCCAGCACTAGTCAGTAAGTGAGCAGACATTTAATATGTATTTATCTGCAAATAAACATTTTAGCAAATAAACTTTAACTGACATTAGCAATTAAAATAAATTAAAATATGTAAACATTTAATTTCAGCATCTTCTCTTAACACTTCTTAAAACTTTTAATTTTAATTTAATTTAACTTTGTGTACTTAAATAAAACTAAAACAGAAATAAAAATGACAAAACTGACATATACATATAACAAAAACTATAAACAATGAGAATAAACAAAATTATAAAACGAACTAAAATTAACATGTAAAAACAAAAACTGATAAAAAGTACTATTAAAAATTACAACAGTGTCACTGGAATGAGCAAGACAATTATTTATATATATATATATATATATAAATAATAAAAACGTGCATTACGTAAGGCTAAATATATAATTTCTTTAAAAGTCAATGTCATATTATGTCATAGTAAAAAGGTGATGTGTCTCAAGATGTCAAGATTCAGAAATCATCACTCTTTTTATTATTTTTGTACAAAGTTCACTACAGTTGTAATTGAGCAAAAGTACAAAAGTACTTTATTTTTCATGGACTTGAATCACTTGAATTATTCTAAGCAGCACTAGTCAATAAGAATGCAGACATTTATTACCAATTTTTTAATACTACTATTTAAAACATTAAACTTGAATATAGTTAAAATAGTTAGTAGTAATAAAGTGTGAACAAACATTACATTACGTAAAGCTGAAGATTTCTTTAAATGTCAATGACGTGATGATATATCAAAAGGTTACTAAGATTACTGATACAGATAATGGTAATTCTGTGAAAGTGACTCAAAAGGCAGAGTAACTATGATGCTCAGAGATTTAACACATTTAATATCAGAGCTCACAGCATACTAAAGCGATGCTATAGTGATTTATCTACAGTATGAGTTCATTTGTGCATTCACAATGATATTGTAATAGTGAATGGAAACATTTTAATGAATGTTGTTTTTCTGTTTATTTACTTTAAGAGCATGACTGCTAAAAAAGAAGCAGAACAAAATAAAAACATTATAAATCATATTCTCACAGATCTATGTTCACTGTACATGCATTATTAGTAGTCATTACAATGAGCAGGGTTATTGTGGTTAACTAAAACCATTAAAAACATTTTGAAATTAGCTGAAATGATAAAAAATTAATAAAAATGTGTAATTTCAGGATCAACACTTCTCAAAACATTTCATTTTAATTTAATCTAACTTTATGTACTTAACTAAAACTAAAACAGAAATAATTAAAAAAAATACATAGACATACATATAACAAAAACTATAAACCATGACAGAAGCACTAAATTAAGAACTAAATTATCACTAAAATTAAAATCCCAAAGTAAAAGCAGAAAATGTATAATTAAAAATTATAACAGTGTCACTGGAATGAGCATAAAAAAACTTGCATTACGTAAGGCTGAAAATATAATTTCTTTAAATGTCAGTGTCATATTATATGATGTCATATCATAAGGTGATGTCTCTCTCAAGATTCAGAAATGACCACTCTTTTTATTATTTTTGTACAAAGTTCACATCAGTTATAATTGTGCAAAAAAAGTACTTGGTTTTTAATGTACTTGAATCACTTAAACCATGTTTTTTATTATTCTAACCAGAACTAGTCAATAAGAAAGATTAGTACAGGCATTTATTACCGAAACTTATCATACTGTACCGCTATTTAAAACATTGCGCATAACTGGCTGAATATGTCATTTTTTAAATGTCAGATTACTGACTACAGATAATGGGATTTATGGGGGATTCATGTAGGAATGAAACTTCCATGATAGGAAGTTTAGACTGGAAACAAAGTTGGAGAAAGAGTGGGAGGACAGGATCAGTGAAGGCTCTATGGTGGTATATGTCAGCACGCTGCTCACAGTCCTGCTGGCACCGACATGATTCTCAAGTTTTAACACGTTATATTAGATCCTACAGCATTGCATAGCGATAGAGTCTAAATATTTAGCTACAGTATGAGTTCATTTGTGTATTTCACAATGATATTGTAAAAGGGAATGGAAAGTTTTAAAAAAATATCAGCGCATGTCCACTAACAAAAGAAAACGTAAATATATAAATTATAAAAAATATTCTAACATATCTTTCCACTACTGATCACTGTATGTGCATTATGAGACATCTATGTTAGCTTTTAACCAGTTACCCAAGAAAACCAAAATTTATTTCAGAGCAAACTTACAATGTCTATTTTGGGACGAATTAATCTTGTTAAAATGATAATTGTTCCCCAAATTAATTATTTGTCATATATGCTCTTCCTTGCATTACCACTTTTACTTCTGAAGAAGTACAATAAGAATGTAGAATCTTTATTTGGCAAGGAAAGAAACCCATTTTTAATTGTACTAAACTGTATTCTGCTAAAAGGTCGGGGGGTTCTCTCTGCCATTTTATCACCAAAACTTCAAACAAACCCCATGGTTGACACCTAGAGCGTCTATCTGGTATAATACTAAATTAAAAATAGATAAGAAGCCTTTCTACTGGACACAATGGGCCAATAAAGGGATTTGGTTCTTGAATAATCTTTATAAAGCAGAAAATGTGGTTTCAATTAATCATTTAAAACAAAAGGATCACCTGCAAATACCTGTCTCCTTGCGACCATTAAAAATGGCCTTGACCCACGAACGGATATACAGCACATATTTGTCACAACTAGTCATAAAAAAGGAGGTTGTTTAGCTTTAATTAGAGATGCAAATGCACCTAATTTAAATGGACTTAAAATGGCAAGGGAAAGAGATCTTTGGGAAACTATCAAGAATGAAATGTGGAAGCAGGTTTATCCAAATGGCATACTTGTGTCCGTGAAACTCAATCGAACTGATAAACTAAATAAAATCTTTAACAGGTGTTACTGGACTTCATGCAGGATGGCTAGACTTAAATTAAGAGGGGTTAATTGACCTTGTGTCATATCTCTGACTGTCTTTGTTCAGTGTTTACGTAAGTCAGATTTGTTACTGTCAATCGTTTAAATCGAGCTTGGATTCTTGTCCTTTTGTGTTTAAAAAGCAAAATGAAGTTAAAAAAAGACACTGAAATGATTAAGCAGTTCTGAAAGAAGGCAATGTACTAACTAAACGTATATTATTTATACTATAATTTCTTTACATGTCAATGTTATATGATAATATATCAAAAGAGTAATAAGCTTACTGATGTCTCCCTCAAGGTTCTGGAAAAACCACTCTGTTAGATGCTATAGCAGGACGAATCGGGAATTCTGGTAAACTCCTTGGAGAGGTTTTTGTAAATGGAAGAAAGCTAAAAGCAGAGCAGTTCCAAGACTGTTTCTCTTATGTGCTCCAGGTGAGTTTTTTTTTTGTTTGTTAGTTTGTTTTGGTTAAAAAAAAATGAATCTAAAAAATACTGACAACTAAAGATTAGTACAGACTTTTAATTTGTATTGATTGACAAATAAGCAAACATTGTATTACCAAAACGTATTATACAACCATCAGTACATTACACTTCAGTATACTAAAACATCAATTTACGTTGCTGATAATTCAAGTGTTGAAAACAGGTGAAAAACTGAACTATATAGTATTTAAATATGAGAAATAAAATACCGTTGTATAAAGATGTTATAAAAATAAAGTGCATTCAAACTCCATCACCTCCATAGCTCCATCCCCTCTATATCATCCTGCGACAATATCACAGATTACACAGTAATTACACAGTAAAGTACAGATGTAGATCTTGTAAAACACTGAATACTGTACATCTGCAGCACACTGTGTGCGTGGCAATCTAAATATCACAGGCCACATGTGAACTTTGGTCAACTGCAGAAAGTATATAAAGATGAAAAGCATTTGGCTAGGTAACTATAGGTCAAGTCTGTCACAACCAAACTTAAACAAACACAGCAAAGTTTGCAGAAAAGTTTATTTGTAGAGTTAACTCTGAAATTAGCCGTTACACATGAGTTCATTACATTATTCCTCTGAGCTATTCATGTGTATCTTCCAGAAAATTAAAAAAGCATGGAGACGGCTTTTATTGCAGGTCATTTCTACAGATTAAATTTAGATGCAAAGAAGCTATAAATCTAATCCAGCAATTAAGTATGTCTCATGAGCTAAAGGTATGTGAAGTTAAGAAGAACTAACTTTTCATTTTTTTCTCTCAATAGTAGAAGTTATAGTAACTTTGCTTCTAGTTCAATTTCAGCAGTGTGAAATTCACTGTATGAAAATTACAGATTTAAACAGACATGATGCACAAACTCTACAGCCTTCTCACTTGATAAAAACATAAGACCTAATCTGAAGACACGGATAAGAATTTCAATTTATGGGGCAAAGTTTACAAACTATGAAGTGTTGTTAGTGTCGATAATGTGCACCATAATGCATTAACAGCTAACTCAAAGCACAGGTCCTCTAATCACTGGTGCATGCACAGCCATCATTTTTGCGTTTTCTTTTCTTTTTTTTTTTTAAAGCTATATGACTTTCTTTCTGAGGATCATAAATTGAAATGTTTTGCAGAATGAAAGAAAGTCACAGATTTAGAACAACATGAGGGCAGAAAGTTGGTCAGCATAGTTTGTTGTTATTATGACATGTAGATTTTAATATATCATTATATTGACAATAAGCAAGTTAACATTTAGTACATTCAACATCATTCATTCCATTTAATATACATGCGTTTTAATCTATGTATTTTAGCATGCCAACAATCAGCTTCAAGAATCAAACCTCAAATAAAGTGGAATGAAATCAGCAAAGTAGCCTTCAGATGCCATGTTCATTATAGCAGCCTCTCTAAAAAATGCTGCGGTCTATATATAAATTTCATTAGTTAAACTTTTCACACAGTCACTTGTTTCTCAAACAGTGCATTACAGTAGTATTTAAGCAGTGAGTTATCATTGTATGGGAAATGCGTTGTTGATGTAGAAATAAATAGGTTTATTTTGAATGCTTATGTAATTTTTTTTCTCTCAGAGTGACAATCTCTTGAGCTATCTGACTGTGGAGGAGACTCTGACATACACTGCTCAGCTTGCTTTGAGAAAACACTCTTCTGAGGCCATCCGCAAGAAGGTGAGCTCACTGATATTTGACAGATATGGTCATCATAGTTGATTAAAATGAAATGCGTACAGAAAACTTAAATACCTACAGATACTGTAACTTTCATACAGTTATGATGGACATATAAGCTAATCCCTGTTTGGTCTGTCATAGGTAACTGCAGTCATGGCTGAGTTGAGTCTGGGACATGTGGCTCACAGTGTGATTGGAGGCCGCATTTTCCCAGGCATTTCTGCTGGAGAGAGAAGGAGGGTTTCTATTGCCAGCCAGCTACTTAAGGACCCAAGTGAGCTGCCCTCTGACCTGCCTGAGACATCTTTATAATAACCCATAATAGCATGATGTTTGTTTATGTATGGAGTACAAACACAGTGTGGTGTGTTCATTCCTTGCTTGCACATAAGAGAGACAAAATGTTATTTAAATGCAGAGCGACCAGCATAGCGACCCAAAGTCCCTCGAAGGATTATTGAGGAATGGACAAATGAGTGAAAGGAACTGAAGTAGAATATTAAAAGTGACAGATGGGGTTATCACATTTTTAATATTAAGCCGAGGTCTATGAGGGTCCCTTTGGATCCTTTATCTGGGTCTCCTGGGACCGTGGACTGTGGATTAGTCGAGGCCACTCCAAACTGAACACAAACCAGCAATTATAAGTGGCTTTCATCTGCTGCCTTCTCCAATCAAGCAGTAAATGAATTCATCAGCCAATTAATTTGACAAAGGGAAATCTGTTAATTGCTTTAATTACTTGAATTAAGAAGACACCCAAAGTTGTCTCTCAAAGGGCAGAAAGTGGACTTTGTAGAAAGTTACTCATTTGTTTTATTTCTGTTCTGTTTTATTATCTGTTATAATTTCTGTTATGTCACGGCAGAGGTGATTCTCCTGGATGAGCCGACCACAGGACTAGACAGCATGACAGCTAATCAGATCGTGGTGCTGCTGGCTGAACTGGCCAGAAGAGATCGAATTGTCATTGTGACCATCCACCAACCCCGTTCAGAACTTTTCAGGGTGAGTAGACGTACTGGATGCCTCTGGAGCTCATTCTGTTAAAACACTTAGAACTGTAAAGATGGCCCTTAGAGTAGCTAATGCTCAGGGCTGGTAACCTGAAGACCTATTCTGACACTTTTAAAATGTTGCATATTTTACTTAAGCTTTACTAAAAAGTACTTAAAATAATAATTGTTTCATTTTTAAAAACTACTAATAAAACTGAAAATAAATAGTAAAATAAGACAGATTAAAAAAAAAAGAAAAAAAGAGAATAACAAAATAAAAGTGAATACAGTCAATAAAAAGTCAAATACAATAAAGTTAATATACATTGATTTAAGAGATTTTACTTAACACAAAATAACATGTTTTTTATGTTTTGTCAAATATAAATAGACACAAAAAATGATATTTTGACATTAACAACGACTTAAAACACATTTACACATTTAATAAATAAATAAAACGAGGAAAAGCAAAAAACTATAACATATAATAATAATAATAATAAAAGCATCTGGCTTTTGCCTGCATTAAAAATAAATAAATAACACAAGATAAAACAGTAATAAGCAATAGGAACAAAATAAAATAAAACAATAAAACAAATATTTTTATTAACTACTGTTAACAGATCAATAAATACTGTAACACATGTATTGCCCATTGTTAGTTATTGCAATAACTCACATTAACTAATGAGAACGTTGTTTTACCATAATAATTTAATACTACAATTTAGGAGCCCTTTTTTCTGAAGAAAAATCTGAAGAAAAAGCATACTAAAACTATTAGAACATTTTATATTCAGCGCAGTGAATTATATTAAATTAGCATGAATTATAATAGCCCTCATGATGCAAAGTCAGAAAACTGAAGGATATATATCTCCAGATCTTTAACAGAATAGCAATCATGAGCCGAGGGGAACTGGTGTTCTGTGGGAATCCTGAAGAGATGGTGGATTTCTTCAGCAGCTGTGGATATGAGTGTCCTGAGTACTGCAACCCTTTTGATTTTTATGGTACGACCTTTGAAATTGTCTGAACACCTTTTTTTCTAAAGTTTGAACATGAATAAATTTGTTTGTTTTCAGGGTGTTCCTACAGTTTAAAACAATTAACTTTACTGCAAAAATTATATATAAAAATATAAATAAAAAGTCTTTTGTTGAGCGATCATGCTTTTATTTGACAGTTGATCTGACCTCTGTGGACACACGCTGCAGCGAGAGGGAAGCTGCCACCTACAGCCGCATGCATGACATCACATCAGCCTACCAGAGCTCAGAGATCTGTAAAAGCATGCTGGGAAGGATCGAGCAAAGCTGCCAGAGAGCAAACAAACCCATGATCCCTTTCAAAAGCAAGGAGTCCCCCAACTGCCTGTCCAAACTGAATGTTCTCCTGAGGTAAAACTGCCATAAAAAGGCTTATTTCCAGCTGATTTAATAAAAGGACACCTTAAAAGGGTGAAAATATGCCTTGAGAGAGCTATTTCTAGCTGACCTGACTATTAAATCAAATAAAAGCTGTTAATTTAGATGTTACCACTTGAAGCACATGGTTTACCTAACAAAACACTATTCATGCGTTTCCTTCTGTCTTCTACACACAGACGGACTGTGCGTAATATGTCTCGTGACAGGATGGGCATTCTCATGCGCCTCTCTCAGAATCTCATCTACGGCCTCTTTATTGCTTTTTTTCTCATGAGGCTGGATAAGGATGTGACAAAAGGTGCTGTGCAGGACCGAATCGGCATAATCTACCAATCCATGGGTGCCTCACCTTATACTGGCATGCTGAATGCTGTAGCTTTATGTGAGTATCTCATTCACATTTGACATAACTCAACACTATCTATCTACATAAATTAATTAATATAAAATATTATTATAAACAGGTAATTGGTACAGACAAGGGAGAAAAAAGATTTATATTCCAGTATTGAGACATTGTTTGAGGTTTAAAACCAGTGAGAAATCACTGGATTTCAACAATGCAACAAGCAGTGTTGTCATCGTTAACTAAAATTCTTAAAAACATTTGTTAATTTAAATAAAATACATGTTAACTGGAAAGAAAAAAAACTAAGATGAACAAAAATGCACAACAAAATTACTAAAACTTAAACTAAAATAAAAAAAAAACAACAACAACAAAATACTAGTAAATTTTAGGATACTATTTTAATGATACTAAAATAACACTAGGTATATCATTGGTTAAGTCAGTGCTTTAGAGAAAAAAATCCTGTCGTTTATATATCAGTTCCTGGCTGATAAGAGATCACATCTCATGAATTGCTTAAGCATGCCCATAATTAATGCTTAACCTTGAACTTAGAGCAGTTGTGATAGTACAAAAGACATGTCTGCTACTGTATTTTCACTTTTATGCATTTTAAATAAATAGTATAGTATAACTGTGGAAAATAGTTATCTGCCCTTTTCTTCCTGATTGAAAATGATATCTTTGAAAACAGTTCCTGCTTTAAGGGCCATCGCTGACCAGGAGAGTAAAGATGGCTTGTACCAGAAGTGGCAGATGTTTGTGGCTTACATTATCCATATCCTGCCCTTCAGTATTATCAGTGTTTTTATCTTCACCTCCTTCTTGTACTGGTAAGTATGGGTGTGTTTGTGTGAGTTTATCGGGTCAGGGTAATTGCAGTTCAAATCCGAGGGGAATGTCCTTAGAATCAAATACAAGTTACTGGTTTTTGGATCTTGACCTCATGCTGTTTCTCGGTGTGTTTTGGTGTTTCAGGACCGTTGGCATGAACCCAGATCCTGTGCGCTTTGTGTGTTTTTCAGCCGTAGTCATGGTTCCTCACATCGTAGGTGAACTTTTAACACTGGTCTTGTTGGGGGTAGTTCAAGACCCCAATATGGTCAACAGCGGGGTCGCTCTACTCAATATAGCTGGAATCATGGTGGGATCTGGATTTCTAAGGTAAAGAAATGACTTTGTTTTATTCAGCATTACCATAATGTGTATTGAAGACATTGTTCTGCAATATATATTAGATAAAAAATATAATACAATGTCTGCTTTATATCAATACACAATGTCAGAATATTAAAATGATAGTTTTCCCCAAAATGAAAAATTGCTTAAAACTGACTCTCAGGCCACCCAAGATGTAGATGAGCTTGTCTCATCATCGGACCAGATTTGGAAAATTTTTTGCATTACATGACTCGCTCACCAAAGAATGCTCTGCAGTAAAATGGTGCCATCAGAATGAGTCAAAACTGATAAAAATCTACAACTCAGTACATCTGTTAATGTCTTATGAAACAAAAAGCTGTGTTTATAATAAACAAATCCGTTAAGATGTTTTAACTTAAAACTGTTGCTTCTGGCAAAAACATTTCTCCAGCTGAAGTTGTCTAGTCTGAATCAGGAGTGAAATATGCACAGATCAAACACTGTTTACAAGCACAGTCCAAACAGTTCTAAACAAATATGTTGGTGGATTTTGATGTTAGAGGACAACAGACGATGGATCTTTTCACTGGACTGTTACGATATTTCGACCAGAAGTGACAGTTTAAAAGGTTAATCCACCCAAAAATGAAAATGTTGTCATTAATCACTTACCCCCATGTTGTTCCAAACCCGTAAAAGCTTAGTTCATCTTTGAAACACAATTTAAGATATTTTAGATGAAAATCGGGAGGCTTGTGACTGTCCCATTGACTGCCAAGTATTGAACACTGTCAAGGTTCAGAAAAGTATGAAAGATAATCAAAAATAGTCCATATGCCCTCAATGGTTCAATCAGTATTTTATGAAGCGAAGAGAATACTTTTTTGTACGCAAAGAAAATACAAACTTTTTTTCAACGTTTCGTCTACTCTGTGTCTCTCTGCATCACCTTATTTTGGGCCATTTTTGAGAGTGTTCATTACTTGGCAGTCAATGGGACAGTCACAAGCCTCCTGGTAGACCTCTGTATAATAAGCGATTAATGATAAAATTGTAAGTTTTGGGTGGAATAACCGTTTAAAGTTACAAATGTCTTTATGGATTTGTTTATTGCAAACATTGAGCTTTTTGCTTCACAAGACCTTAATTTATAGACTGGAGTCGTGTGGCATATTGTGATGTTTTTAAGCAGCAGTTTGTGCTCCCATTCTGATGGCACCCATTCAATATACAGAGGATCCATTGGTGAGCAACTGATGTAATGCTAAAATTCTCCAATTCTGTTAAGTTCTAAATAAAAATTTAATCAAATGTAGATTTTTTAACTGTTCCTTTAAGTATAAATTTTCATGAAAATGTTTTATTATCCTTTCAGGAGTTTTAAACAAATGCCTGTGGTGTTCCAATGGCTGAGTTATCTGACCTTTCAGAAGTACGGCTGTGAGCTCCTGATCGTCACTGAGTTCTATGGCCTGAACTTCACCTGCAGTAAGAAAAATCATCTTCTTCAATTTATTGCATACAAATTAACCCAATTAAATAGCTTCAGGAGCTATTGTATTTTTTATGGAAATAAGAATTTGAAGCAAGAAGCCAGTAGCTTTTAGTTTACATCATTACCCATAGCATGTCAAATATGATCTAATATTTGATTTCATGGAGTCTTTAACAATTAATGTATAAGTTGTCTACACGAATGTCCTCTAACTAACTGTTCCTCTCACTCAGCGCCTATAGCTGGTTTGCCAGGATCATGTCTGGTGGACAGTGGGAATATGATCATAGATCAGGGTTATCCTGGAGCTCTTTCACGTTATACACAAGACTTCCTCTTGCTCTATGCCTTCCTCCCTGCGCTCGTGATACTGGGCATCATCAGCTTTAAGATCCGTGATTACCTTGTCCGTCGCTAAGGTCCTGAGTGTGTGTGTGCTGACGTGAATGTTGTTTTATGTTCTTTATTTTGTACATAGAATATTTCTGAATCATATATAGGGTAGTAGCATAAGCTAAAATCCATCAACCTTTTCCACAGTTATTGATCCATTTTTTCCACAATGTGATGCACGTTAATAATCTCTAATATGACTGTAAATAATCTGTTATTCACAATGAATGTTTAATAAAACGTGTACCTGATGTTTTTAAATTTATTTAAAATGAAATGCCACTGGCAGCATTTGAATAAAAAACGGCTACTTCCTACCAATGACTGTTTTGCTTATTTTCATACACTTGTGAATTTGTCAAACGAATGCTTGTATCAATGCTTACATCATACTTCAATTCAACAAAATGCTCATGTTCTGTCCCTGTCAGTTCTGACTTTAATTTGTTTTTAAACTAGTTATTTGCTTCTTAGAATTGTCCCTTACAAAAATTAACCTTGGTTTTACTACAAATAAAACCAAAAACCTAGTCTAACCATGGTATTTGTAACAGGTACAGATGGTAATCAATGTCAAAAAAAACAAAAAACTTTTCATTTTCAAAAGGGTTCTCTGTTACTACTATTAAACCATTTTAAGTTTTCAAATTTATGTAGTTCAAAACAAATACTGTTTAAAAGTATCTAAATTTGTCAATATGAACCTCGCGTGGATAGAGAGAGCGTTTCTATAAAACGGGAATACTTCATTTCCCATAGTACACCAGACAGCTTACATCATCAAACTGTGACGTTACCCCTCGCAACGACAATCAAGCGTCTCCTTCAGTCGACAAGCATCGGTGCAGGAATAAACGGAATCAAAACTCCTTTCTTTGACGTCTTCAGGCGTAAATTATTATTATTTTTTTTAAAAAACAAGAGCGATGATGTCAAAAGTAAGGTAAGCTACTGGTTAATCTATTGTACTCATTATTGTTTTACTCATATTTCAATGTTAGTTAGCTTACGAGCTACCCAGAGAAAGAGAGAGTCGAGCTATTGTATTAGTAAGCATGCGGATGCTGCTATTCAGATCATGGTTGTCTCGTAGCTCGGACACTTTATGGGATATTGCTGCAGCGGAAGTGCGCAGCAGAGAAAGCAGGACTGATGAAGAGGATGCTGAAGAGGACGCACACTTTCCCACACAGAGAACAGTCTTCTTCATCGGCAGTAAAGCAGGGGTATGCGTACGGCTGGAGCATACCACTCTAAACACTTAAAGCTAGGGGTTGATAATGTTTGACAATGTACTGTATGTGCTAGTAACAAAACAATTCAACTTTTTAAATATTTCAGCCCGCACAAAAACATTTTACATTGCATCTCTATTTTAGGGTAAGACAACAATATTACTGCGGTTTCTTGATAGGTAAGTTTATGTTGTTATACTGTACATTTGAAGAGTTTTCCTATCACCTCACGTTTCTGTTTTACCCTGTAAACCAGAGATGAGGCGGCTAAACC
The DNA here is from genome assembly GCA_032359235.1 of Enteromius mattozi. Taxonomy (NCBI): domain Eukaryota; kingdom Metazoa; phylum Chordata; class Actinopteri; order Cypriniformes; family Cyprinidae; genus Enteromius; species Enteromius mattozi. Next base: position 975,223 of record JAUMHE010000014.1, on the reverse strand, counting down.
TACTCTTGCACTGGAGTACACTTTTGGTAGACGTGCAAGAGGGCATAATACGGTATTGTCCTCTGTTTCCTATGGAAAGAAAAAATCTATTTTTTTATTTTAACTGATCTATAAAAGTATATTTTTCTCCTCTTTGCAGCCTAAAGACATCACGCACCTGTGGGAACTGGGAGGAGGAATTTCCTTATCAGACCTAGTGCAGATTCCCATCACTCCTGACAATGTCAGGTTAGACTCATAAACACTGCGCACTCATTCAGGCTGGATTTACATTTAACTCAAATTAGAAAATGTGACTTTTTTAATCTCACAATTAAATCTTTTTTTCTCAGAAATATCTGAATTTTTATTCCGTGGTGGAAATGATCTTCCATACATGTTCCAAAAGCCAAATTCAAATCAGTTGTGCGTTATGTTTTCACAGTTCTTTGTCTGTGGTACTTGTTCTGGATCTGTCTAAACCCAATGCTCTGTGGGAGACTATGGAGAGTATGCTGGATTCAGCCCGAAGTCAGGTGGAAAAAGTGTGTGCCTTACTCCAGAAGACAGGAGAATCCAGAACCGGTAAACAACGAGTCCCACGAGTCCTTCCCAAAGACTATCCGGTGTGAGAAAGTAACATAATTGCTACAAATGAAGCCTGATATTCAATGTTTCAGTCTATTACACGAAACAATCTCCTTTCGACAGGACAGAGAGCTCATCAGCCCTTTCCCTGTTCCCCTTCTCATAGTGGGAAGCAAGTTTGACATCTTTCAGGTAAGATCCACCACTTTCCACCATATGCACTGAATATTGCTTTCTGTTTTAATATAATTCAAAACAGTGCAATATGCAATAATTACCATGCCAAGCATTACCTTTTTCAAATTACATCTTAACTATAAACACTTATCTGCCTCCGATCAAATATTAAATACAAGTAATTCAAATGTTCCTAATATTATATGAACCAACACAATTTCTATCTATCCATCTCCTTCTAGGACTTTGATTCTCAGAAGAGAAAGGTGATTTGTAAGACTCTGCGCTTTATAGCCCACTTCTATGGAGCCTCTTTAATCGTAAGACTGATGTCATACTAAAGAATTTCAGAATGTGTTTTAAAAATGTTCATTGATCAGAACCTACAGAAATTTGTACAGTAGCTTCAGAAAGTCAATATCTGAGGAACTCTAAACTGACATCACCCTTCTATGGCATAACTAAGCTTTACTAAATCACCCATTTAGCATTTCTGTTTCTCTGGTTAGTGTTCTGTTTATATGTTTTCTGACTGTGCACAGTTCACCAGCAGCAAGTCAGAAGCCACAATGTCTAAAAGCAGGAGTTTTGTTAATCAGCTGGCATTTGGGACTGAAAGACCGTAAGAGCCTTTCATTGTTCTCTTGTGCTTTAAGGAGTAGTTCACCCAAAAATTAAAAATTCTGCCATCATTCACTCACCCTCGAGTAGTTCCAAATCTGTATGAATTTCATTGTTCTGCCGAACACAAAGGAATATAGGAAGAAGGTCTGTAACCAAGCTGTTTTGGGTCACCGCTGACAGAAAAAAAAAAATCTATGAAGGTCAGTGGTTACCCAAAACAGCGTGGTT
>JAUMHE010000014.1:950989-969977 GCA_032359235.1 Enteromius mattozi | reverse complement strand
TCAATAAATACCGTACCGTGCCATTCATACCGAGGTATTACCGAACCGTGAAATTTTGATACCGTTACATCCCTAGTATATATATATATATATATTGCTAGGATTTTTTTGATGAATAGAAAGAAAACAGCAAATTTTGGAGAAATGTTCAATTTTAATTCCTTTTAAATTCAGTTCCTTGCTGAATAAATGTATTCATTTCTTTTAACCCTATTTCCATTAACCCTAAACTTTTGAACAGTAGAAAAAAATACATCAGTGTATATTAAATAATAGTAAATCCCCAGAAGTCACTTTGGGTAAAAGTATCTTCTATGAGTAAATGTAATTAAATACATATGACTCAGTATCTCAGCAATTGTTTCAAGGAATAGTTCACAAAAAATGAAGGAAGAAATTACTGAAATGAGATTTATGTTGAATGCTCAAGCTTCTTTTTTCCATACAAATGAATGTTGGTGGTGATTTAAACTGCAAGCTATAAATCGTTCTGGACACTGCTTTTCTTTGATTGTACTTTTTAACCGTTATCTATGACATTTCATGGCAACTTATGCTTGTGTCAAACAATTTCTGGTTGTGTTGGCTGCATTATTTTGCTTCATGCATATTGCGTGCATGCAGGAGCTGCATTAGATGCCATATGTTTGCATACTAATCAAGAATCTATTATTTTCAATGCATGAAAATTTCATAAATTGATGACAAACAAGGATTGTTTTTTTTTTTAACTTTGTCTGTGTTTTTGTGTTCATGTGAGCAGCTAAAGGTAAAGCAAGTGTAGGGGTGAAGACGGCTAAGCTGTATGCATGGGTGGCTCTGCAGACGCTGCCAGAGGAAATGGTCATCAGTCCATGTCTGCTAGACTTCCTGGAGAAAGCGCTGGAGACCATTCCCATCACACCAGTGGACAGGAACTACACAAGTCAGATTTAACATTTTTCTCTTTGCTTTCTAAAATAAGAAAACACAATTCTGTCAGATGTTTCTGTCTGCATACTTGATGCTGATGTTCATGTGTGTGTTTGTGTAGCTCTGAATGTTCCCGAGGAGGATGTAGGTCACTTTGATTCTGTGGAGCCTCTGGAGGAGTCTCAGGTGTCTCTTGTGTCTTCTGCTACATCTCCATACTCTTCCTTCCCTGTGGATGTGGTAGTTTATGTCAGGGTGCAGGTATACCAGTGCTCCTTCAAGCAATACTCATTAGTAGTAACCATCTCAAAGCGGCTGGCTAATTTCATGTTGTTTGTTTCTCAGCCATCTCAGATCCGGTTCAGCTGTCTACCCATGTCTCGAGTGGAGTGCATGTTAAAACTTCCTTCTCTAGACTTGGTGTTCTCATCCAATAGGGGTGAGCTTGAGCCCACCACCCATCCATCTGAGGGCCAACACACACCGTCCTCCACACCTCCTTCGGTGCACAATGCCAACAGGGTGCCTGGAAGCAAAGGTATAAATGTAGTGTACTGAAAATCTACACCGAATTACACTACCATTCAATTTTTGGGGGTTAATAATGGTGTTTCTTTTAGTTCTTATTAGTTTGAGGGTGTATTGGCTAATAGAACCATTGAAACTGCTTCCGTCCCTCAGGTCCAGGCAGTCCTCTAGGTCGGAGTCGCCACCACAGCAGCCAATCCGATTTAACAGGCCCACCCATAAACTCATCAGGTCTGAGTTTCACCGCCTGCATGTCAGATTTTTCACTCTATGTGTTTCATCCTTATGGAGCTGGCAAACAGAAGTCTGCAGTTACTGGCCTCCCACCTGGACCAGGACCGCTGGGTGAGAGCCCCATGCAGAGATAATACTCAGAAATATTGTGACTGTTAATTTATAACACCATATTTTATGCTGTAAAGAACATTGTAAGATGACTTTGGTTTTGTTTAGGAGCAGTCGACGAGGAGGCCTCTTCAGTGACAGGCAGAAAAGACTCTCTCTCCATTAACCTGGAGTTTGTAAAAGTCAGTCTTTCCCGGATGAGACGGACAGGATGTCCAGCATTTATTGATACTTTCATTACCAGCAAGGGTGGGAAGATGGACACAACTCTTATCAACATCTCGGGTGAGGAATTCAAAATAAAGTGCTGGGGTTTCCTTCAGGATGTCTGATTGTATCACCCTACTAAAACTTCTTCCATATGTCTCATACTTTAGCTTTATGCATGAATGCTAAAGTGTTACACTGCTGTTCAAAGGTTTAGGGTTTAGTAAGATGCTTTTTTTGAATCAAGGATCAATTTAATTGTGGTAGTAAAGATGTTTATAATGTTAAAAGAATTTATATTTCAGATAAATGCTGTTATTTTGGACTTTCTATTTATGGAACAATCCTACAACAGTTCATCACATTTTCATATCCACATTAATGATAATCAAAATGTTTCTTGATCACCAAAGAAACATCAAACGTAATAACATTTCACAATATCATTGTTTTTACTGTATTGTTGATCAAATACATGCAGCCTTAGTGAGCATAAGAACAAATTCTAACCCCAGACTTTTGAATGGTAGTTTGTTTAATAATAAAATGCAATAAAAGAGAATCTCTCAGATTTCTTAATAATTAATTCATGACACTGTTTTTTTTCTTCTTCTTTTTTTTCCCTCTACTAGCGGTGTGTGATATTGGTTCTGCATCCTTCAAGTATGATATGAGACGTCTTAGTGAGATTCTTGCTTTTCCTCGTGCTTGGTATCGCAGAAGCATCGCCAGGAGATTGTTTTTAGGAGACCAGACCATTAACTTACCAGGTTAGACACATACACTCTCATCATTACAAAATTTCAACAGTTTGTAATCACTGTTACATTGTTGCAGAGATGCTTCACAAAAGTAGCATTTAATTGAAATATTATAAATTAGAATAAAGTTTTAAATAGGTCTTTAAATACTTCAGTAGTGAGTAGCTACTGAAGTGTGACAATCATAATACTGTTTTTTTCAATTGTTGGAGTATTGAGCACACTTTCATTTCTGAAGTCCAATTTTGGTTTCAGAAATAGCCAAAAAAACAACGTTAAAAAAAAAAACACATTTCATCAGTTGTTCATTGGAGAGATAGAGGCTATTTCATGCACAGCTGTCTGGAAAGAAGAAAGCAAACTGGATATAACCGTGACAGATGCCTGCTGGACAACAACAAGCACATCAGAGTTTCTAGTTTGAGAAACAGACCCCTCACTGGTGCTCAGCTGGCAGCTTCATTGAACCGTTCATGCCAAAACAACAGTTTCATCTACAGCAGGGACAAGATGCCTTTTAGGCAGAATGTCTTTGACAAAGCTACATATAAAACTAGAAAATAAGAGAAAAAGGGTAGAATAGTCAAAAGGAAAATAGCATAATGAATTGATGAATCTAGGTTTGAGGTATTGGTTAAAAGAGATTTAAAAAAAGGTTAAAAGAAAGGCCTAGATCACCTAAAAATACAAAATTGCCATCATTTACTCACCCTCATGTCATTCCAAGCCCATAAAACTTAATCTTTAAAAACACAAAAGAAAACATTTTTAATGAAACCTGAGAAGTTTGTATCTCTCAATTGAAAGTTAAGTTAACCAAAATGTAAAAAAATCCAAAAAGGTCATAAAGGGATCATAAAAGGTAGGGTAGGCAAGTTTTAGCTAATTAGCTTTGAAAGCAAGGTCCCCCATCCCTGCATAATCACTCTGCAAAGCCATGCCTCCCCAAGATGACCTCACGCCTCTGACAGAGCAGAGACTAACCTGTGATACGAATAGAGACTGTCTTGGTAGGCGTGAGGCATGAATGCATTGCTGTCAGATTATTGCAGTCATGACTCATTCACCAGTGACAAAACATTACAGTACAAAGCACATACTATTAAAATAATAGCACCTTTCATTCTTGCTGGAAGGTGCTGATGACATATCATATCTGCACAAACAGTGTGCACAGAGGTATGCAAATACATATTTTGACAGGCAGGTAGGACAGCATATCATAATGTGCAGACCACACATTTTCATTGGATGGACATTTTGTGGTCCTAAGCCCTACACAGATGATACAGATGAATCAACCCTTTTAATCCAAGTCTTGTAAAGGGAGATGATTGACACACATAATGAACAGGTTGCATTAAAAATATGTCTTTATTTTGTGGTTTTGAAGATTAGCTAAAGTCTTATTAGTTTTTTAAATGTCATGCTGGCAAAAAATTATGACTTTTTATTCAAATTTTTGGGTGAATTATTCCTTTAAGACATGCTTTAGGAAGCATGTGATGAAACATCACCTAACTTTTGAATAGTAGTGTTTTTCTGCTCACCTGGAAAGTGTTAGTAAGAGCAGAATTTGTGTTGTAGCCTCAGGTCCTGCCACGCCAGACTCTGTTGAGAGCATTGCTCAGCACCTGTCTCCTGAGTCCAGCCGTAAAGCATACTGGAGAACATGGGACGGCCAGTCCACTCAACACCCCTCCTCTTCCGTCTTCACTGATGCCACACCAAGCCACTCACACCTCAAATCACCTGCCACCGGACGTTCCCGCAGCGTGTCTGACTCCTCAGCGCCGCGCCGAGGTACGCATGTACATGCTGCTGGAGCTCTGTTGTTGATGTGCTGTTCTTGGGCTTACATGTAAAAACCAATTATGTGTGTCTGTGTGTTTCTACAGACTCTGTTACCAAGACCTCCACCCCATCGTTCCGCAACGGAAAAGCAGCTGCACAGCAGGGTTCACCATGGGAGACGCTGGTGGTGTTCGCCATCAACCTGAAACAGCTTAATGTCCAGATGAACATGAGCAACGTCATGGGCAACAATACGTACGGAAGATTTGATTGGTGGAGCTGTTAACATGCTTAATATTTCACTGATGTATAATTGTGAATGTGTGTTTGAACAGTTGGACAACAAGTGGGCTGAAGAGTCAGGGCCGTCTGTCAGTGGGCAGTAACAGAGATCGTGAGATCAGCATGTCTGTTGGACTGGGCCGCTCCAAACTGGACTCCAAAGGAGGAGTGGTGGGTGGCAACATTGATGTCAACACACTCGAGATGGTCTGTAAGTATACATTTTTCAAGAGAGAGAGGTTACTACCTCATAATCTGATTTCTCTATTTATTACACATAATTTGATTAATGTTATAGTGTTAAACCACTTGCGATGGCTATCAAAACGGACTTTAATTTTGTTTTAGAATTTAAGTTTTAGAATTCAAGTATTTATTTCTATAGGTGAATTTCTGGGCATTTATGGTAATAGGATATGTTGTGTATGATATGTTTATAGGTAATGTGTAAAATTTTCTAATTTTCCCCTCAATTTTAAATGCTTATTTAAATGCATCTTCTGTATACATGTATTTCTTTTTTTTGAGCTTGCAATTTTGAATAAAAATGCCATAACAGACTTAATTCTGGTGAAATGCAGGACTTCTCCAATCACATCACAGTCTGCTTAAACTCCATCTCCTACTTGCCTCTTACTAGACTACAAGCAAAGATTTGCCTCCAATAGATAAAAACCAACAGATAACTGTCCTTCTACTTGCATGTGTCATAATACAGAAGAAAAGATCTGCCCATACTTCGCCCATTTTAACTACACAACTTTAACTACAGCTGTATACATTGCATTTCATTTCATTCCATTTTAATTTTACTTTAGATTGATATTCAGAATTTGAAATACAAATAAAAGGCCTTTTCAATTCTGCATGGCACACAACGCTGGTGTCTTGCCATCCTCTTTAGTGACTAATAACTGGTTGTTCTTTTAGCTCATATTTCAGAACATCCAAATCAACAGCCCAGTCATAAGATCCAGATCACTATGGGCTCCACAGAGGCACGGCTGGACTACATGGGCTCCAGCATATTGATGGGCATCTTCAGTAATGCTGACCTGCAACTTCAGGATGAGTGGAAGGTGAACCTCTGCACGGTCGACGCCAGTCTTTCTGAAAAAAGGTAAGAACTGCCAGTTATATTAGTATAGATTATGTAAAAGATGACCACAACTGTAACCAAAATATCCTGATGTGCATCTCCTCCAGTGAGATCTTTGTACATGGGGACCTGCAGTGGGACATATTCCAGGTGATCATCTCCCGCTCCACAACCCCTGACCTGATAAAGATTGGCATGAAGTTGCAGGAGTTCTTCACACAGCAGTTTGACACCAGCAAGCGAGCCCTGTCCACCTGGGGCCCGGTGCCATACATGCCTCCTAAAACCCCAGTCATCAACACAGACAAAGGAGCAGCTGAACTCTGTTAGTGTGCTCATGACTATTCTAGATTTAACAGAAAAATGTGTTAATAAAATGACAATAAAGACCAACATAAATGTCTGCTTCTTTTAGATATGGATGCAGCTCATCACAGGCATTGGCCCAATGTGTTGAAGATGGTGGCAGGATGTCACATTTCCCTCTTCCAGATGCCTCTTCCAGAGGATGCTGTGCAGCTGGGTGGCTCCATGAGTCTTCATGGCAATCACATGACTCTAGCTTGTTTCCACGGGCCCAACTTCCGTTCCAAGTCTTGGGTGCTGTTCCATTTGGAAGAGCCCAACATCGCCTTCTGGACTGAAGCACAGAAGATCTGGGAGGATGGTACAAACATAGTGCTAACTTTTTATCCATCCGTTTAAACATAGGAGCTTTCATAATTTGAGACTCACAGGCTGTGTTGTTTTTCTAGGCTCCAGCGATGATTCTACATACATTGTTCAAACCCTTGACTTTCACCTTGGGCATAATACAATGGTAACCAAGCCTTGCGGTGCCCTGGAGAGCCCAATGGCAACCATCACTAAGGTTACCCGCCGCCGCCATGAAAACCCCCCACATGGGGTGGCTACAGTCAAAGAATGGTTCAACTATGTCACTGCCATGAGGAACGAAGGTAAATATTGCACACTGAGCTGCCTTGCTGTCTATTGCCCAATAGGCGACCATCTTCTAAGGCATGAAATAGAATCTCAGAAGTTAGAGAGCAAACCTGCAAATAAACAGTGCTTCTCATGAAGGGATGTTGCAGTATGCTAGTATTGACCATTAAAATGACATGGTCATATCATGTTAACACTACACATATTTTACTAAAGTAAATAATGTTTGATTGACACTCCAACATAATATAAAGTGGAATAACAAAAGACAGTGCATTTTGTTACTACTGCTGCCACACAAAGTCATGCAATCGAAGATGACAGATGAAAACAAGACACTCGACCTATAACCAAAAAAGTTTGCTTGCCAGTTTTTTGGTTCTTTAAAAAAGACAAGCTGTAGACTCCCTAGTCTGCATGAAGTGCCAGTCAGCAGTACATTCTTATGTTTTTTTCTTCCTGCACTCATATTGTGAGTGTCAATCTTTTTTCTTTAGGTAAACATGAATTTGACAGCATTTTTCCCCCTACATTTCTTGAGATGTTGCAATAGTATCATCATGGTTTAGTTTGGTCTTCAGAAAAATTTTCATGGCATTTTAGAATGGAAAAAATTGTTTATTAGGCATATAGATCTAAATTCACCATTTACTGTCAGAGAGTGAATTAGCATTGTTTTTTCAGCCCTTTCTGCTGTTTTTGTTTATACCAATTATATACAGTATATCATATAAAATCCTTTATTAGATTGGGATGTGAGGTTCATCATTTTATAAAACTTCTATTTCCTACAGTTTTTTTAAATACAGTTTAGGATGTACAGGATATAAAACATTCATTGGTGTTGTTTCACATTGGTGTTGTATTCTAATATCACAATTTACCTAAATTTAACTTTTTCAGGTATGTCATCCTGTACATTCTAAATGACATGTTAAATGCATTTTCAAGGTTTTTACAAATTAAAAGCAGAACACTCCAAAGCATACAGCAGTTTTTTTTTTTTTTAATTTATACTTTTCAAAGTGAATATATTTGTAATAGACATTGCTTTCATTGCTTTTTTAAAATTTCTCTTTTTCCACGTAGCTCATTATGAGACTGCACTCTCCACAAAATACACAGTTAGAATTGAGCAAGAAAACAAAAAAAAGCAGAGCAGAGCCAATGCAAAGCCAACTTGTTGCCTAAACTTTATCACCTCTTTATGATTACTATATTTTCTGTTCTTTTCCATGCAATCTTTTTTTTTTTTTCTTTTTTCTTGTGTCAGAGCTGAACTTGTTGCGTAACGTGGATGCAAACAACTCTGAGAGCGGTGCAGCTGCAAAGAGCTCCAGTCTTCTGAGCGGCTTCAGGGGCGCCTCCAGCTACAACCACGAAACAGAGACCATCTTTGCCCTTCCCAAAATGCAGCTCCAGTTCAAATCCATCCACGTACAAGACCCCGAAGAACCTTCTCTCAGTGGTACGGACTTATAAACTGCCCCAATTTAATATTCTAGCAGACTGGCAGCTTAGCTTGTTATAGTCTTGAAGGTAAGTGCTGACTCTGAGCTGTGTTGCAGATTCCAACAGTAAGCCCAAAGTTGAGTGCAGTGTGGTGACCGAGTTCACCGATCACATCTGCGTCACCATGGATGCAGAGCTCATCATGTTCCTGCATGACCTGGTGTCAGCATACTTGAAAGAAAAGGAGAAAGGTAAGCTAATGAAATCAAGAGTCGTCCTATTTCCTTTCTTTATACGTGTCCTGTCACTGTATTGAAGCATATTGCTTGTGTTCCAGCTCTCTTTGCCCCGCGTATCTTTGCGTCTCGACCCGGTCAGAAGAGCCCCACGGCGCAGCAGGATGAGGGCTCGTCAGAGAAGAAGGAAAAGGAAGAGGGAGTGAACTACACTACAGTGGACTGGAGAGAGTTCCTCTGTAACACATGGCATCTGGAGCCCACGCTACGGTAACACTGCAATCACATGACCTCTGATCCTTCTGACCTCTCGGTTCGGTTACATTAACACTGACAGTTTAATGTTTGCTTGTTTTTAATTTTTTTTTAATCGAGTCTCTTATGCTCAACAAGGTTGTATTTATTTGATCAAAAATACAGAAAAATTTTAATATTGCAATTTCTAATATTGGTACTTTAAAATAAATTTATTTTAATTCATTTTTGTAAAACTAAATATTCATTAGCCATTACTCCAGGCTTTAGTGTCACATGATCCTTCAGAAATCATTCTAATAATACAAATTTATTATCAGTGTTTTTTTCTTTGATTCTTTAATGAATACGAAGTTAAAAAGAACAGCATTTATTCAAAATATATTTCTAACATAAAATATTTTCTATTCTATATTGTAGTATTTTATAGTATAGTATACTTTTGAACAGTAGTGTGTATTATAAAACAGTATTTTTATTTTAAATATTTTTAACTTTTCACAGAAATATTAAGCAGTACAACTTTTCCAATATTGATAAAAAATCAATGATTTCTAATGGATCATGTGACACTGAAGACTGGATTAATGTTGCTGAAAATTCAGCTTTGCTTCAAAGGAATAAATTACATTTAAAAGTATATTAATGTTACTTTTAATACAATTTCACAAAATTATATTTTTCTCTATTTTTGATCAAATGGATACAGCCATCTAACTTTACACTTCTTTAAAAAAAAAAAAAAACATTAAAAATCTTTCAGATCCAATACAGCAGTGTATGTGTTAATAGACAGTTGCAAAGAGTTCAGGGTGGTTGCTCGAGTTAAGCTATGTGGTATTTCAGGTTTTCTGAACGGCTGGTTGATAAAAGTATTTGCTAGACGGTCGCTAAGCCTCGCTAATGCTAGGAAGTGGTTAGGGTGTTGCTAGGATATTGTCAGGGGTTTATATGTGGTTAAGTGTGGTGTCATTTCTCTATACAAATGTGTACTTCACCATCATCAGCACAGCACAGACTTCTCATGCATTTGATGTCGGTAATGAATTCATTTGACGTGATACTTTTCAGATTGATCTCGTGGACGGGCCGTAAGATCGATCCGGTGGGGGTGGACTACATCTTGCAGAAGCTGGGATTCCACCACGCCAGGACTACAATTCCCAAGTGGCTGCAGAGGGGAGTGATGGACCCTCTGGACAAAGTTCTGTCTGTTCTCATTAAGAAACTTGGCATGGCACTGCAGGACGAAAAAGAGAAGAAGGGTCAAAGAGACAAAGACGAGCATTAACTCGAAACACTTTAATGTATTAATGCATTTCCGCTATCTGGAGCCATCCGTGTGAATTTCCTTACTTTTTTTTTTACCTTGTCTGAAACCACTGGATTTATTGCAAACTACTGTACAGCACACACACAAACACATTACAGTCATCGCTATACTGTGTGAACATTCATGTTTGCCTTGGTTCATATAGCCATAGCTCTTGAACGACTGAAAGTGTTTTTTTTTTTTACGTTTTAATTTTCCGATCATGTAGACGTCGAATAGCTGCTGCTGAATGCCATTTGGACTTTTAACATGAATTTAATGCACTTACACGTCACTGACACTAACAAATGAGCAGTGATCTTAAGCTACAGTATACAGGTGTGCTCTTGAAATCGGTTTACATGAGTTCAGTGGAGCGGTAAGCATCCTGTGTTCTTTCTCTGAGGTGATATACTGCTGACTATTGCCAATCAGACTTTTTAAATTGTTTTATTTAACATTTTAAGAGCAAACGATACAAGTAAGCCCTGACCAGGTGGTAAAGTGTTCTTTCAGCCAGCAGAGGAAGTGTGAACATCCCTAAGCCTAATTTATTCCTTTGAGAGTGACCAAATTTCTGATGTCTGTTAACACATTTTGAGGGATATAGTAGAAATGCCTCAGATATTCCTGTGAATAAATCAGAACCTCAGATTGTGCTGTGTAATGTGAATTGGCCTATAAAGCAAGGCTCTAACTTAAATAGACAAACAAAATGTAAATATCTTAAATGCAGAAGCTGTTACCCATGTTAGGCCTGTGGTGATAGTGTTTTTCCTTTTTTTGTTTTTTTTTGCTTTTTCATAATGTGCAATAGACCATTGTATATACAGAGGTAAATATGTTCAATGTGCTGATTTCTTAACTGAATAAAATCATTACTACTAAAATGAATGATATTTGCAGGTACCTTTGTTCCTCCCAATTGTTTCACAAAAAAAAAATTATGAATCTGGTTCATGCATACAAAAATGGTTACTACATTTGACAATCTGTAGAATACAATGTATCACATGGTATAGTACAAATAGAGCACATATTGCACTGTTTACTATATATAAATATTCGCAAACAGTGCAATATGTGCTCTAAAACCTACCTGAAAAACTATGGGCAAGTGTACCTCTGAACAGAAGCTGTTTTACCAAAAACTGTAATACCAGATATTTGATTTAGTTAGAAGTTAAATGATAAATTAAATCTATTTATGGCAGCATTTTTGAAAGCATCCTCATTTTAGAGCATTTTTACACAAGAGTATAAAACTTTGAACAGTACTGTAGCTTTTTTGAAGCATCTTGGAGACGTTGCCAGTGCCACAGTCCTTCTGGATTTAGTTTAATAACGCTTACATAATATATAAATATAAGATAAAACTACTTGAATGAAAATAAAACAAAAACTAAAAATATAAAAATCTTTTTACTGTACTATACATAAATTATACTGCAATTACTTTTCCGTGACCTTCCATTTGTGATCAGTGTATTACATTTGCAGCTGTGACTTTAAATGTCATTTTTTGTTTTAAGATTTAGACAGTTAAATATACACATTACCATAATGATGCCTGGATGTCATACACAATAATAGCAAGCAGGACACAGCAAGTAACGTTAAATATACTACTATTACATATTATAACTAAGTTATAAAGTACAACAACTTCGTTACATTACATCATTTCCTGTTCAGTACTTTCAGTTCAATGGATGATAGATTCCTTGGAAGAGAAATGATAGTTTTTGTTACATCACACCCTTAAAGGAACGCCCCCCTGGCAGGCAAAACGAGGCTTTGCTCCGCTGACCTCCAGTCATTTTTACGCAGTTTGCATTAAGCTGTAATGTAGTAAAACGCAGACATTAAAAGGTGAAATTCAGTAAACACCTTACTGATGATGTATATTTTGTACAGGCCAGCAGATGAAGCCAGAATATAAATGCAACGTGCAAAGTTTCACCTTAGATGGTTTCCCATAGAAAACTGTAGGAGAACACAACCATTAAATGGATTGCGTTCATATTCCGGCCTCATGTGCTTGCCTATGTAAACTACGCAGCGTTAATGTTCAGTGATTACTGAATTTGATTTTTAAATCTTAATGTTTTAAATATATTACGGCACTTTAAAGTGTTTCTACAACGTTTTTGTCGCGCTGTTTAATGATGGAAATATTGCCGCTGAAGTGGCCAAAACTCAAATTTTATGCAGAACACAACATCCCATATAATGGTTGCTAGATATCTTACCTGTGGGCAAGTAAAAGGCCTGAATTGGTTTTAAACCCAGTCTATCATCATCTCTCATAAACTGACCTTTACCCGCAAAATTTGACCCAACTTATTGTGAATTGTGGCATAAGCAAGATGACATTTTTTGAAAAACAGATAAAAAACAAAAACAAAAAGCAAACATAACATCAGATAACTGCTTTAAAAAGCTTTATTTCTTGCAAGTATCACAAGAAGCCCATCATGATTTGCCTTTAAAACTCTGAATAGGTAGATTTAACATCCTAACATTCTGGTTACTCAACTCAAAAATGAGCTACAAAAATGAACCAAGCTATAAAAAAAAAAAAAAAATAAAAAAAAAAATTGTGCTGCTCTATAGTTAAATGAACTGACTCTAAAATCGTAATTCAAGGGCTACCCATAGTGTCTTATTTAAAGATACCACTTGTTAAAAACAAAAACAAGACTCCTGGCACCTGTTACTAACAATAAATCCAGTATTATTATAATTTTGGTCTTTCATATACATTTTCATATACATAACTACTAAAAAAAAAAAAAAAAAAAGATCTATGCTGAGATTCATAAAGGTGTAAAAGAAAGTTTCAAGTTTGGCGTCTGTAATGCTGTTTATGAGGTGTTCGGTCTGTCGGCTCTGTCGTCTATTTGTCAGTGCATGCACACACACACACACGCGCACACACACACACACGCGCACACACACACACACGCGCACACACACACGCACACACGCACACAGGAGTGGAATCTGAGGAGGCAGAGTGAGTGGAAGGGACCTGATTCAGCAGTTCGGACGAGCTCTACAGTGTTAACACGCTTCCCTGATCAGACACGTACAGTGCTTTCAGCTTGGCAGAACAGTCACACGACGTCAATATCACTCAATCATTTGGGGCAGGAGCTGAGGAAGGGGAGGGCGGGATAAGTTAGAGGAGAGGCAGGTTCCATAGTTCGATATCCCACTACACCTCTGCGGTCTTTCTGGACCTCTTCTTGAGAGGCTCTTTGCTGCTGGTTGTGGCCGTTGCTCTGCGCCTGTACTTGCGTGGTTTGGTGGATGAGGGTACTTCAGCGTTGTGCTCCACCGGGGTCTCCGCCTGAGGCCGCATATCAGAGTCTTCATGTTCCTGGCAGCAGAGCTGGCCCGTGAGCGGGTGCGACCCCAGCGCCCCCTCCTGGTGAGCCTTGCAAAAAGAGTTAGGGCACAGCTGGCAGAAAGCATCTGAGTTCTTTCCGCACACGTCACAGTGATGCCATGGACAGTCCCAGCGACCTGGAAGACAACACAGAGCACAAAGTTAATATATTTTTATATATATGCTATTCATAAACAAAAAAATATGTGACTCTGGACCACAAGTCCAGTAAAGTTATTTTTTTTAAATCAAGATGAATGAATAAAGCTGAATAAATAAGCTTTCCATTGATGTAAACCTTTAAAGTCATACAAATAAAGTTCTTAGCAATGCATATTACTAATCAAAAATTTGATATATTTACAGTAGGAAATTTACAATATCTTCATGGAACAGGATCTTTTCCTAATATCCTATTTTTTTGGCCTAAAAGAAAAATCAATTTTCACCCATACACATGTATTGTTGGCTATTGCTACAGATACACTCGTGCTACTTGTGGTTTTCCAGGGTCACATATACGCGCTATTCATAAATGAATCTATTTTGCATTTATAGAGGAATGGTTACCAAACGGTCTCTTTGTGCGGTCCAGACAGGAGAGGTGATAGGCTTTGGTGCAGCCCTTCTTATCGCACAGAACCAGCTCTCCTCCGTCACCGCAACGGAAACACTCGTCCTCAGACTTCTTGCCTTCATTTCGGGATTTTCTTCTCTTGGGCTTTTTCTTTTGATGCTTGGCTTTGGGCTCAGAAGAATGACCATTCTGAAGTTGGGTGAAGAGAGCATCAAGGTATTTTGATTGACATTAATACTTAGTAGATATGTAGTTTTTGGTCATCCAAATCAACATGTACAGGTGTTATAGGGACAAGATTAGTGTTAAGCATGTGATGAAGGGCACAATTGTGACAGCTCACACTTTACAAAGTTTAAACGTTCTAAATTGCAGGCCTAAACTATAACCACTACACCACCCCAGCAAGACAACAGTAATGGCAGAGGCAGCTGAAATGAAAGGTTTTACAGTCACTCACCTTGGGTCTGTCACCTAGGAAACCACTGCAGTTGGGCGCTCCACATCGACACACAGTCTTTTCATTCCCCAGACAGTCCAGGTTATAGTTAAAAGTCAGCTCTGTGCCTGAAAACATTGTCACATGGGAAAAACTGATTTGGCAACTTCAGAGTAAATAGAATTTATTAAAAATAAATTAATATATAGATAAAGCACACAACGGGCACGGGCTGACGCGTGCGGTGTGAAACCGACGTAACAAGCACATCTGGCCTCTGCCTGCACAAAACCGCATGTGACATCAGACGTCATCACGCCCGCTGTGAGTGATTGCGTGTTATCTCGAGATCAGACGAGTTATGCTCGTCTCCTGTCCTTGAAAATATAATTGGCTGAATCGTATAAATACTGGATTAATATCGTGTGGGAGGGTCGAATCGAGATCGCGATCTTTTAACGATTAATTGTGCAGCTCTATTTCAGAGGAATAATTATTTCAACAAATGCTGCAAAGCAGATTCTAAATGTTTAATACAAAAAGTAAACCAGAATGAAATGCTAGTTAAAAATAGGAGGGGGAAAAGTTAAAATATCACCCAGCCTTGCACAAAAAGCCATCAAATTTCTATATTTTCAGAGCATGAGCTCACCAGAAGGGATGTCACAGACAGCAAACAGGCCGACGCGTGTGTCTCCATTAACTGTCCATTTCTGAGTCTCACAGTTGGGCTGGCAGCTGTGGTTCATGAAGCGAGAATAGTTCCCTTTGGGTCCAGCATCTATGATCCGATCCTGTGCACACACAAGTAGAATATTACACATGATGAAGGTAGAAATGTATCACATACCATTAAGCTGTCACAGGCTGTTGTCTATGGGATGAGCTGTAGTGTTGTGTTCTGTAATGTCACATAAGGCTGTTCTGTGCCATTCCCAAAACAACACGGTTTCTCTGGCTCTGCTGTATCAGGTCCAAATATGCCATCATCAGACATGAACCCAGCACAGGAGGAGCTGTCAGTGCTTGTACGCACACGGTGCCTTCATTTACCTTGTCGATAGTGAGCATATAGAAATGTGTGATGTTGTTCTCCTGAGCGTATTTGATTCTGGCTCTGCACTCCTCCTCGTCTATCAGTTCACCCACATATTCATTCACAAACTCTCCCTGAGTAACACACAAAAAGGCCAATCAGCACTTACATACAGTAAATCTCATCTATTAAAATGTTCAAAAGCCAGCACACTTACTTTCTTAATGTCTCGCAGTGACACCAGGCCCCAGCCTTTGCCTGCAGTGCGGATGATCTTGGTCTCGGGGTAGAGGCGTTTGGTGAAGTCCTGGTTTTGGCAGCGGTCTGCAGCAGGACACACTTGAGGATGGCACTCGTACAACAGCATGCGGTTCAGACACTCTGACTCAAAGCTGCAGGGGCGCTCGTCTGACGGCTTACAGTTACACTTGGGGATCTCAGAGATGTCTGCGGTGTAGACCTGTACTCGCCCACAAGGCTTATTCACCTAATGGAAAACAAAACTTAAATTTGTAACCCTTTATTTTATGGTTACACCTATTAGTTGCTTATTAGTACACATATCACTAGAATATTAGCACATAATTAATTAAGCACCTTTTAATGCCTTATTACACATCCCTAATCCTACCCAATACCTAAACTTAACTAGCTTACTATTAATAAGCAGCAAATTAAGAATTTATTGAGGAAAAAGTCATAGTTAATAGTTAACCTTAAGTGTTACCTATTCTAAAGTGTTACCTAACACACTTTCAAATTCAATGGTATTTGCAGGTTTTCTGAAATATGAGAATCTTATAAATACCTTGATGTATTTGTATGGAGGAGGTTTTTTGTTGTTCTCTTGAGCCTCTTTGGCCTCCCTCTCCATTTCAATCTCCTTAAAACGAGCTTCAGCCTCCAGCAGGGCTGCACAGATAAATACAGAAGATTGGTTCCACAAATGCACTGACAATACTGATATAAAAAAAGAAAGAGTGATATTTTTTTTACCATTCTTGAAGACCTTTCCAATGCCAGTATGCTGATATTTGCTTCCCCTGTCTCCCTCCATGTAAGGAAAGACTCTGCCCTGGTGTGTCCAGAAATAGTCTTTAGAGCCAAAGAAGAACACGGGGAACTCTCCGATCTCATGACGCAGGTGCTGGATGTTGGTGGGGATGTTTTTAGGGTGACGGATTTCTGCAGGCCACCATCTAGAATTTCAAAGGAGGTAAAAGTTTAGGAAAAATGGTGAAAAAAAAATCACTTTTGCAATAATGTAGTTTGTAGGTTGACAGTACATTGTCATGTATGTACTGGTTGACAAGGCTAACAGATTATCTGATATTTGGCATTCTATGTTTGTCTTTAATGCACACAAGTGTTGACAGCGAGACTTTTATTTTGACAGCATCCGAACAGATGCACTGAAGCTATAGTAATATTTATTTGCAGATCATAAAAACCTGTGTGCTCTGTGTAACGGTTCGTCTGGGCTGGATCACAATGAAACAAAACGAGAATGGTGGAACAGTGGCTTATACCGATTAAACACAAAGTACAAAGCTCACTGCCAGGAGCTAGCCAGGGCATTGCTTTGGGGCACTAGGTGGTTCCTTTCCACCTTGTACCATTTTAAAAAGCTTAAGTGACATGGTTATGATCAATGTAATTATTTTGCCCATTATTTTATGTCTGATCAAAATCTTAATGTCATTCTTTAGCCCTAGAAACCACTAAAACCGCTAAATATACTAAATAGTACAAATAGTTTGTATACTAAATAAAGCTAAAGGTGTGTGGTGCTGATGGAGACTGACCTGTAGTTTCCCAATTTGACCCAGATGACATCTCTGTATTTGGGTTTCTTCCCTGAGCGGCAGTCATTACAGAACCAACTGCCATCAGGCATAGCGATGTTCAGACAGTCAGGGTGAAACGCAGCTGGACATGACTCACAGCACAGCAAACGGCCACCTTCAACACACACACACACACACATTTATATTGTGCTATCATGAGGTTCTAGGGTTGTTTCCATTCATTGGAATGATTATAAAATGTTTACTTTTGGATGCCCCTCATTAAAAAAGGAATAAAACAGCTTAAGTGTTGAATAATAAGAGTGGAAGTCATACCCTTTGAGCAGATGAAGCACCAGCTGACGTTGACGTGAGAGTGGTGACTGTAGCCTTTCTTAGGCCTGAAGTGGTTCGTGCACACAATGGCAGAGGAAGTGATCATCTCACTCCCTGCAGCAGCACACAGATCTCCAACATGATATGCCACGGGACAGCGCAAACAACGCATCATCTTTCCTGCAAAGGGACAACAGAAAAAGTGCTTTATGTATTAAGTGATTAAAAAAAAAAGAATAATAATAAAAAAATAAAAAAAAGAAGCTTAAAATAGGTCCTTCATTTACAATATCTTCATGGAAAATTAAACATGTATGCGAGTTTAAGTACCTACCTTTGGTGGCCTTGCCAGCACCGCGGCCGCTGTAGTGGCAGCTGAGACAGGTGTGCAGGGGGCAACGGAAGCCACGGTTCTCAAACACAGTCAGAGCGTTCAAACGCACACAGGCCTCATGGTAGAAACGCCCACAGTGAAGCACACAGCAACGCCGGACCTCTCCTTCAGACTTCTTACAGGTGAAACACACATGCACCCCTGAAAAACATGAAAAAAATTATAGCTCTCAATAGTTAGAAGACTGTTTGTTTTTTTTCCACATTATCATGCGTGTCTTACCTGATCTGCAGGAGGAGCAGAGCACCTTTTCTGCTGACCGATCCAGCCCAATACAGTGCAGGTGATATGAGGCACAGCACTGTCCTTCACACATCACCAGATCCTCCCCGGTCTGCTCACACACCTGTGGAACAGTAACACAATCACGTGTAGGACAGCTTCTGATTAAAACCAATCGTGTTTTGATCACATCATTACTGCTACTATTTATTTCCTGTTTCTATTTTGTTGTGATTTGAGTGTGCAGAGCTCACACTGAACAAACTGACCAACATAAATAGCCAACTGGCCATTGCATTTACATGCTCAACAACTACTGGTACTGCAAAAAGGCTAGTACCATTACCTTAAAATGCAAGTATTGACATAACACCAAACAACAGGTAATTTTGATAACACTACAAAGAGAATTCACTCACCAGACACACACTTTCTTTCTTGGCACCTGCAGTTCGTTCGGTCTTCTTTGAGTGATGAGATTCATCTGTACTGTCACTGGGAGAATCGGGTCTCTGCTCACAGAGCAAACTCTGAAATATGCATCCAGAATATATTTACTAATGAGACATCTTGTAAGAACAAGTGACAAACCATTTACTAGGCTTGGGCGGTATCCAAATTTTGATACCGTCAAACCTCCTCCCTATTTTACCCCGGTATACGGTATTACCGTGA
>JAUMHE010000014.1:893962-905008 GCA_032359235.1 Enteromius mattozi | reverse complement strand
AGTATATAGTGACAGAATCATAGTTTCACGTTGAAATATTCCATTAAGCTACTACTGGAAGTACTCTTTCCCATCCATCCCTGTTTTTTACCTACAGCCACTTCTAATAAGTGCCCCTTCTATTTTCACTAGGTTGTACTCATCACTTGAGGAGCTTTGTCTATGTTGCTGTCTCGCCCCCTTCACCCACTCCCTCACCTCTCTCACACACTTTTTGATAAATTTGTAATCTATTTTTCGTGTTTCCATGGTTACGCAGTGGGCTTATGAGGGTTTTATGCCGGCATGCCAAGACCTTGAGAAACAATGAGCGCAGCACAGGCTGAGAGGCTCTTCGGATAATAAACCCAAGCGTACAAACTGGAAACTGGATCGAGCACAAAGCGCTCACACCTAGGCTGATTCACCACTTTCATGAATGCACCTTCTATTCACAAATTTTCTTTGTGCTCCCTTGAAATATATCCTGAAGAAATATCTTGAGTGTGGGTGTTGATCGTCCCAGCATTGGCTCAGGGTTTTACCTGACATCATGTAGTGTTGGGTTTCTCTTCTTTGTACTGCTTTGAAAGAATACTAACCAGTGCTTCTTTTTCAGGAAAAACGTAAAGGCATCTGCTATCTGCCAGTACTCCATTTCGGATATCCAATTGGCCTTTGAGGGGCCTTATATGGAGAGCAAAGAAGACTCCAGCTCCAAATGGACTCAGTACACAGGAAAGGTGCCAGAACCACGACCCGGCTCGGTACGCCCAACAGTAGATATACTGGATTACAGTAATACTGATCCCCTGTTTCGTCTTACACTGGCCTGATTATCCTCATCCCTGAAACACTGCCTTCTCGCTGACTCTGACGGGGAAGCACAAGTCAGCACTTCATAGGTTGAGCTACTAAAGTTCTCTAATCACTGTGTGCTTTATGCACAAGTCTCTGCTTCAGAGAGCACAGCGAGGTACAGGTACAGCGTTGATCTGGTTTCATCCAGAAATCAGACGCTGATGAGCAATTTTATTGAGTGCACATAGAGAAAATGGGCTTATTTCATCAAAGCGTTTTGCCATGGAGATTAGTAGCAGGCAGAAAATCTTTGCTGATTGGCTGCATTGTGAATTTTGAATCTGTGATATTGCTAATGAGTGAGTCTGTACGCAAGTGAGCAGCTTTAATTGCTGTTCGGAAGTTTTCAGAAATTTAAATCATTTTGGTTTTCCTGGCCTATTTTGAGTTTTTCAAAATAAAGCATTTTCTGAAAGCTTTTTTTCTCAAACGCTTGAACAGTGCCTGTTGGATAATTGAAATGACAGTTAAATTATGTCAGTTTTCAGTCAAGAGGCCGAGAATAGCTCAATGTCCTACATTCTCAACAGGTTCTTGGAAATTACTGTGCAATCCCACTGTGCCAGAAGAAGTGAGAATTTCAGACCCTGTATTGTTTGTGTTTGCTATCCTTTCAAGGATGTCAGACACAGTATTTGTATATGTACAGTTGCAAGAAAAAGTATGTGAACCCCTTGCAGAATCTGTGAAAAAGCTTAACAAAATAGTAGAAATTATACAAAATGCATGTTGTTTTTTAAATCAGTACTGTCTTGGGTAAGATATTTTACACAAAAGATGTTTACATATAGTCCACAAGATTAAAAAATAGCAAAAATGATTCAAATAACCCCCCTTAAAAGTTTGTGAACCCTTGGTTCTTAATACTGTGTGTGGTTACCTAATGATCTACGACTGTTTTTCTTTTTTTTTTTTGGTGACTCTTAATGAATCTTGTTTCCTTTTGGAGCATCAGTGAATGTTTGAACCTTTTTAAATAGTTGTGTTTGAGTCCCTAAACTGTCCTCAGTGTGAAAAGATGGATCTCAAAATCATACAGTTACTGTTGGAAAGAGTTCAAATATGCAAAAGATGCTGGAAAACTGAAGAATCTGCAGAACATGGAGGATTTTTCTGAAGAACAGTGCTAAGTTTAACTGTTCAGGACAAACAAGGGACTCATGAACAACTGTCACAAAACAAACAAACAAACAAAAAAAAACCAGTCGTAGATCATCAGGTAACCACACACAGTAATAAGAACCAAGCGTTCACAAACTTTTGAGGGGGGTTATTTTAATAATTTTTGCTATTGTTTGTCTTGTGGACTATATGTAAACATCTTTTGTGTAAAATATCTTACCCGAGACAGTACTAATTTAAAAAACAACATGCATTTTGTATAATTTCTCCTATTTTGTTAAGATTTTTCACAGATTCAACAAGGGGTTCACATACTTTTTCTTGCAACTGTAGCTATTGTCAGAAAGTAACGTTATCCTACTTTCTCTTCAGTGCATCACAGATCAACTTAGAGCAAAAGGCATCAACTCATCCACCAACCTGCCAGACGATGTACTTCACTTCGTCCGTCGCCATCCACTGATGTACAAGCAGATCCTTCCTCAAGAACAGCGCCCCCTGCTGTTTAGGAGGAATGTGGACTACACCAAAATTGCTGTACACAGAGTGACTGGTCTAGATGATCAGATATACCACGTACTCTTCATTGGGACAGGTAATGAATGTTACAGTGACCTTTCTTTAGCTCTTATCTATCAAGCACGTGGCGCTTTATTGAGTGCAGCTGAGTTATTTTGATGTTCTTACAGATGAAGGTTGGCTGCAAAGGGCTGTGAAGGTTAATGGTCAGCTGCACATCATTGAGGAGCTGCAGCTGTTTGAGGAACCCCAGCCAGTAGAAAGTATGGTCATCTCTGAGAAACAGGTGAGAATTGAATTGAACATCCTGGAAGTTGAATTAAACTAAAATGTCTCTAAATCCATCATTACCACAGGTTGTTCTCAATTTAAAGTCTCCAAATCCATTACATTCTGTTTGAACTGATATGAGTATGACTTGATTTTATGCACAGCCCACGATGTGAATCTTACTACTCACTTGAACCTTTCAGATGAGTGTGTATGTGGGTTCGCCCACCTCGGTGGTGCAGTTGCCCTTGTCCACATGCAGCAGATACTCCTCATGCTTTGACTGTGTGATGGCACGTGATCCTTTCTGTGCCTGGGATGGACTGGAGTGTGTGGAGATTACATCACACAACAGAAGGTATGAGTGCGTGGTCATGGATACTTCTGCTGTCCGTTCTAACTTTTTAATGAATTGATTGAGAACCATTGTGACTGACAGTGTAGGTTCTCTGTCAATAGAGCTCATAGCATGATTTTTTGTACGTCATGGAACTGCCCACTCCAGTGCATCTTGGATAAGTGTCTGGCTCAGAGTTGGTGAACTCTGGTCATTGAAACATTAATATATTTGTATAATTTTGGTTGTCAAACTTTTCTTTTTCTTTGGCAAATTGGCGTGCATCAGTGGATATTTTTAATTGTGCATGATAATTTCCCCTATTTTACATTAAAATGACCTTTGCCACCCTAATTCTCACTTAATCTTTAGCAATAATTAAATAATAATAAAATTTATATTTTATAAATATTGTTTATAAAATGTTGCGATGCCTAAATTCACTGGTAAATCTTGTTTTCAGTTTTTAATGTTTTAGTTTTTTATTCAAACTATCAGACATTTATTAGTTTATGGCCATAGTATGGAAATAATCAGTGTTTATTGGTATTGGCATGATAATATAATATTTGCATGATAATAACTATTAATAACTTCTGTCTACAGGGCCAATCTGACACAGGACATTCTGAATGGAAACCAGGGCTGTGATGAATCCACAGCAGATGGTATGAAAAATAATTCTTATAATAGTCAGTGTTGCTGTGATGATTCAGTGTAGTTTTAGTATTCAGTGTTATTTCTGTTTTTTTATAGTGTTTATTTTTATTTTGAATTACCTTTTATTTTTATATTTTTAATATTAATTTCAATTTTAGGGTAGGTTTTAGTCATTTTATTATTTGCTTTTGTTATTTTTTATATTTCTATTCAGCTTTAATTCAGTTTTATTTACATATTAATAATTTTAGCATGTCGACTTCAAGTAATTTTAGACTTTTTCAGTTTATTTCAGCTTCACTTCCTTTTACAAAAATTATTCTTAATAGACATAATTTTAGTAAACAACACAGTGAAAATGTGTTTAACATTTGTGTAGTCAATGTGTCCAATTATTCATGAGTCACAGTAAGTGGTAAAGGTCATATGAAGTTAATATGAGCCAATACTTATCCAATGAATCATCGTTTCTGCGGTAACATGATCTAGCTAATTAACCATAAATTATTGCAGTGTCATTATAACTGATGTGTGCGTGTCATTGCTCTGTCACAGACCAAGCGTTACACCGCTCTCGCTCTGTGATGGCGGGTGATGACGTACTGCTTCAGTGTGAGCTCAGCTCCAATCTGGCAACCCCTAAGTGGATGCTAAATGGAAAGAAACCACTGCAGGGTTACGGACTGGACTCCGGTTACCGCGTCGGCACTGATGGGCTCCTGTTCATCGAGGCACAGCCTTACCAGAGCGGAGACTACTACTGCTTTGCCCTGGAGAATGGTGTCCATGTTCCTGTAGTGATCTACAGCTTGACAGTCCGCCAAGAGCTTCCCGCACCTCCTCCCGTGGAGCCGACGAGGCCACGCTTGACCACAGCAATCTACTGGACCATTCAAACCTCCCCAAGTGACTCCCCGGAGGACTTCGATCCGACTCCAATGTCTCCTCACTTCGAGTTCCTGTCCGTGAGGAACATGGAGGCCATGTACCTGTCCCTCATCACTATCCTAGGAGGCCTGTGTTTTGTTCTAACAGTCGTCCTGCTTTACGTGGGATTCTGTTTGCAAGGACGGAGGGGTAAATATTCTTTACGGGCCGCAGCTCGCGCCGAAAGAAAGCGAGGTGCCCACATGGAGCTGAAGACCATCTCCAGCCACTGCAACGGGAAACTGGACGCTCACGACGGCCTGCTGCAGATCGTGCCCGGAGAAGCAACTACGTCACCCAACAAAGATCTTCCTCCTGCTCCACCTCTACCACCGCCTCCAGAATCAGAGTACGTCAATGGACTCTCTGCCACTTTACCCAGTGTCTTACGCAAGATGAATGGCAACAGCTATGTGTTGCTGAGACAAACAGATGGAGACACCATGTCTCCGCTTTATTACTCCTTCACAGAGGAGCTCAACAGGATCCTAGAGAAGAGGAAGCACACGCAGCTGTGTAGTAAACCTGACGAGAGCTCGGTGTGAAATCGAGATGCGTTTGAACTGCTCGAGAGTTCAAGCACAGTGGCGTCGTCTAATACCCCTTCTTCACTTTAACTGGATGCTGATGAGTAGCCATGGCTGCTTTTATGGGAAGATAAACAGAGCATTGGAATTCCTTTAAAAGTAGCAAACTCCTTCTCCATTTGCATTTCAAATGTAGAGCTTTCAACATACTGAGGAAAGCCCACCGGTCAAGGAAGCAAGGAATGGACACATACAATGGAAATTCTACCTCAGCAAACTGTATCGCACAGCTTGTGGCTTATTTCAGCATGCTTGTGTTAAATTCAAGTTGGAGTTGGGGATGTATAGTTGGGGACACACAGCAAGGGAACCCATTTTGGGGAATCAAGTAAATGATTCAGTTACAAACTAGTTGGAAGAAACATTTACAAGGCAGCATTGTAAAAAAAGCAACAAGATGAACTCAAATGCAGCGAATCGTATGAAAACTCTAGTGCTGTCAAGCACTGAATGTCTTTGATATGTCCTTTATTGTAATATTTTCTAATTTATGCCAACACTGACCTTATCAGTAACAGCTTGAAATAATAAGCATAATTAAAAAGAGCAGGGATAACAGACTTTAAAAACAATTAGAAATGCACTTGATGGTACTAATAGTGTAAATATGGCATTTATTGATAGTTTCACAGGGGTGGGGACCTAGGAAGATGACAGTATTAACCACTGAGATGCACTTTATGGACCGGTAGCATTTGTTTTCTGTGAGGTACTGCTTATTGTGACAGATCCGGAGAAGACGGAATGGATTACAAGGACAGGACCGCTGCAGAATATGTGAAAGCGACAATATGAATGCGAGAGGGAAGACTATGTGCACAGTATTTGAGCAATGGACCCCTAAATGTCTGGATTGGCTTGACTTAAGATCTGTTATGTCTCAGATCTGTATGTCTCGTGTAGTATGATAAGTCCAGATGCGCAAGAACTGACATGATTCCTTGTCGGAATCCTTCATCGGAATTCCGGAATCATTGGCCGCTAGGTCTCCATGGCAACCACAGAGCAGAGGTAAAGCTGATGCTGACCTTCTTAGATTATCCTTTTGACATGACCAATTATTACAGCACCTCTTACAGTCAGGTCTCGCAGTCTCAACAGGGATTAGCGATTTTAGCACAACTTCATGAAATTAGGCTTCTGCTGCCAGTAAATAAACTAAATTCAATTCTAGTCAGGACATGATGAACAATGAGTATTGTAACATGGTGATATCGGGTGGTTTAATTATCCCCAACACTTCCAGTAAGTCCATTACACTGTTGTGTAAATGTTCGTCCTGGAACTGCTCCAGCTGCTCCGACTGCCCACACTTGCGTGCAAGAGCATTTTGGCGTATCTCCCACTACTTAAGGGGAGCGGAGCACCTGGTTCTGTCTGTTTAGATCAGAATATGCAGATTGCAATGGAGCCGAGTGGAGAACATTAAGGCCACATGTTCAGAACAGAGCTAAGATGAGCACTACTGATAGTGCATTTTGCTCTCTCTCTCTCTCTCTCCTTTACGCTTTGTGTTCAGATGTATTGTTTTAGTCTTGTTAAGTAAAGTTGAACTTTGACTCTAAATTAAATTAATGTCATTATTTAAATTTATCCTCATGTCATTAAAAATCTGTATCTTATTTTTACACAAACGAAGACAGCTCTTTCTATACAGTGAAACTTTGTAACTTTGTTGTGACCAAAACGGATAAAATTAACTTTAAAAAAACAACTGTTTTCCAGTAGAAATATCTAAACATTATTAAATTAAGGTAGATATACAAATAAGTGAATTTAAGCTTAAATCAAGAAAAATAAACTTTTCCATTTAATTAAGATTAATTTTCTTACCCCATGCAGATATTTGTTTCTTGTTTAAAGAATATGATATAATAAATAATATGATTTTATTTAGTTGTCTTGTTTAAAAAAAAACCTATGTAATTTTGCTTCTCAAGTAAATGTATCTTGATTTAAAAATGTTCTGTTTCTACAGGAAAACAAGATGAAAAAGTAAGAAAATCATTTTTGCAGTGTAGACATACAACTCATATTCCAAGTAATTTAAAGCCAGGTTCAAAATGCATTGCCTTTGACGCAAAAACAACATTGTGGGAGCAGACCTTTTATGATGAATATAGCACGGAAATTGTATTGTACCTTTGTCATTTTTTGAGCTTGACAGATTGTTTCCTCCCATTTTTTTTCTCCATCATCTCTCTGAATCCCCTAACACCACTTTTTTTATTTGCATTTGACAAATGGCTTTCATGTCCATGCATACACCTCCATCATAGTGTCTAATGAGAGCAGAATAGATCTGCATACACATCTGACCACCACTCTCCCAGAGGGTCACAATCTGTGATTAGATGCTTGTCCTCATGCAGCTCATATGGTCTGTTCCTGCAATGTTTACATCCCATGAGTCTTATATTCCTACGAGAGAGGCGCTCCTGCGGATTCTTCTAACATGCCAGGACAGGTTTGTGGATGAGAAAGATCTCGTCTGCTGCCCGCATTCAAAGTGAATTTAAAGTGCACTAGAGAGAACAAGATTGACAGAGAAAGATCAAAGGAGAGTCGGGAGAATGCATTGAAATAGATTGGGAAATGGTCATTAAGACTTTTAGTATAATTTAGAGCAACTACACAGAGTCCTCATCAGCGCCGTATCTGATTCCAGATTCAAAAATGGCATGTTAATGTTCCTAAAATGCCATTGGTTCTCCTGGGTGTAGTAACTGAACACAATGCTCTACTAAAGAGTCACTTTTATGATATTTTGTAATGTTGTGTAATGGCAAGAGCTACATAATGATTTCAGTTTTAGGAAATAATCATAGCATACAGGTTCAGAATGACATGAGGGAGGGAGAATAATGAAACAATTCCCATTTCTGGGTACACTAACAAAACAGAGAACCTTTAGGTTCAAACCTTTTGGGTTTATTTTTTTAAAAAGAGAGCACAGTCCCAAAAAGTGAAATGCTGAAGACAACAATGAAATATTACATTTTTAGATATTTCAGTCCTCACACAACAATATCTCTAGTCTTCGTTGAGGTTTATGGGAGAATTGTTATTGATTTGAGTGTGTGATTTGTTGTTATACTATTAAGCCATTCGCCATTTTTAATATGAACTTAATACTTAATGAAAAATGAAAGGGGTTTATGCCCTGTATAGATGACCAGAAGAGACATATATTGAGTTTAATTAGTCCCTTCAGTCATGCATACTTTATCATACTTTATTCTAGTATACAATACAACTGAAAAATGTGTCAGTGGAAATATTTATTTTATAGCTTTGTACAGTTTTGTGTATATTTATTTTCGTAATGTTTCAAACTGGGATTTTCTAAATTGTGGTTGGTTAATGGTGCATGGTTATGCATTTTTGAGAACATTACCAAAAAAATATACAATAGATATAAAAACGTAATATAAACGTGATGCTGATTATAAAATAGAAATGAAATTAAAACCAAATAACTCTAATAAAGCATGCATTAATGCCATTTCTATTATTATAGTATTTTCCAAAATTGTAAAAACTGTTGTATATGTGCTCAAATGTTACACCACATTCCAAATAAGATGGTATGCCTCCTATTTCTCATTTTGTGTTCAGAAAATATTGTTAAACCTCCTGCAGAGCCAACCATGTCTCAGAGTCACTTCAGTGCACAGTTGTATGCCTCTTCAGTCGTGGGTAGGATTGTGTGGGCTGCCTCTGGAACTGCATTTAATGAAGCTGGTTAGACCTGTGCCTGTCACCATGGTGAAAAAGACCATAGAATTATTAATTCGCTTCATGTTTAATTCTCTACCACTCTCTACATTCAAGAAACATTCTCTACTATCTTGCCCTGTGTGCGTTCAAACAGCCCAAGGTGTACATTTAATGTGTATGTCTCTGTTCTTTTGTCCAAGAGTAAAGTGTTACGCTTTGTCTTTAATTAACACAGTAATACTACAGTGAGGTAGTAGGGGAGGAGGCTGAGAAGTGTGAATTCATTATGTTCAACATCAGAAACTTGTAAGTCTGTTTACATTTTACCTAGTAAATTCTTTTAATAAACAGTATTGTTGCTTCTATTAGTGTCCCTTGCTTTTTGGTATTACATGACATAAATGCATGAGTCAAGCATAATAGTTAAATTGAGGTTAGCTTACCTGTGTGTGTTGATGTGTAGGTGCTACAAAACAGGTTGTTAGCACTCGATACGACTGGAACAGGTTCTGTGGTCAACAGTCTTTTCTCTTTGTCATTGACTTCAAATCTGCTGCAGAGATTGAATTGAAACAAAGCACTCTGTGACAGATCAGTCCAGATTTTAACAATGAGAGGGTGTGGGAGGTGTTTCATTCATAAGTGTAGTCACAAATCACCAGTTCATGCATTAAAAAGGAGTAGGCTATTTATTGTTTTATTAACAATGAGTAATGTGCTATAAACTTAATTTGGTCTAACAATGCCCATCCTGCATAAACATGCATTAATTTGTCACCGTCACATAAAGGTTCAAAATGTTTTTACCGGTCAGTCTTGGAACCTGAGCCATGGAGAGATACAAATCACTAAAGAGATTCAAACATTTACAGCATCATAGTAAACCGTTACGTCACATGACAACAGACGGTGCAGGGCTATGCTGGCCATTATGTTGGTTATCACCTGGTAGAATGATACAGGATAAGAGAGCGGGAGATAAGCGGCGTTTGTACGTGAGGAGGAGTGTGGTTTTGTGTTGCTGGAGTCGCTATAGAAAGTGAGTCGTTAAGACTGCATTCTGTTCTGTATTCTACAAAAAGGTTTCAGTGACACTACAGTTAGAGACACCTTAATAGGTTAGAGTCGACGCCATATTGAAGTTAACACAGATGAAAAAAGACTGTGAGGTTTAGATGTATAAAAACAATAGAAGCTCAATAGAAACCATCACAGAATTTCTAATGGTTTCCCTTAAAATACCATTATGAACCATTACAAAATTCCTATTTGTAGTGTGTTTTAAGGCACTTTTCCAATAGGATTTAACATCCCACTGATAGAATTCATCACATGTAGACACCATAAAATTAATACAATTCACATTATAACCATTAAATCCATTACATTTTCTATTGTGTTTTGGGCAGGGAACGGGACGCACTGTATAAAGTTTGAAGTAACGTAAACTACAGCTATTAAAACTGTTTTGTTGGCATTATATTAGAGGTATTTCCCCCTCAAAAATGTTTTGTTAACTAGTATGTTGTTAACAGTACAATCCATGGAACGCACCCTCGAAGCCTCGTTTTCATTCATCAACAAATATGGCGATCCCTGTGAAACAATACGCACTGTAAGGGTCCTAGATCGTGTAATTTTCACAACTCACAACTTTTGAATCTCTTTTAAGGAGAATTTATCAACTTAAATATTTTTTTTCAGAAAGCACTCATCAGCTGAACAATGATATGTTGTTAAACAACAGTAGTCCCCCACAGCATTGTATTCATTCCTATCAAAGATTACTCTAAATACTGCTACTCTGACTAAGGTCTATATAAAGCACAACAGATGCAAAAAGCTTTTTTTTGTCAGTGTGGTGATTCTGCATGAGCATTGACCCACTGAAAAATCACATCGGCCAATCTAGCTAAATGACTGGATTTAATCTCCTGTGAAAATTCACCAACAACAACAGAGGCTGAATGTTAATGTTACTGTCTATAAATCCACTCTCTGACACTAGGTGGCGATTATGCAACAGCAGAATTAGCATTGCTATTAACTCTTTCCCTGCCAAAC
>JAUMHE010000014.1:865973-889432 GCA_032359235.1 Enteromius mattozi | reverse complement strand
AACCTAGTAAGTATAACAACTAAGTACAGCTTACTAACTATATCTAAGTAAGGTGAACTATTCGGTTTTACAGTGTACTGCATTTATCTTTATGTCACGGTTATGTTACCTACAATGTCAAAACTCCTCTCCCGGGTCCTTATTCAGACTGTTTAAGAGATTTTCACATTTCCCACTATTTAACAGGAAAGCATATGACTACTACTACTACTAACCAGCAAAACCTCAACAGAATGGGCAATGCAGCAACAAGAACAAAATGAGTATCTCTGTCCTTTAAGAAATACAGACTGTCATTGTCTTGCAAGTCAGCATGTCTTCCACTCGAAAACTGCTGCTAGTACAGTAGGCTACTGACACAGAAATACACCAATTCACCGTATTCACCGTATTCAGAAAAAAACAATCCTGCAATCAAACTAAAATCATTGAAACACTTTACACTGTTGTTACAAGAAATTCAAAAAGTCTGTGACAAGAAGAATATTTGTTTATTAAACCCATTGCTTGTTTTTCCTCATAAAAAGTGCATGCATAATCCCTCCGGATCAAACAAATGTTGCCATCTACTGGGGAAAAATGGCTTTGCAAAATTCCCAAAACCCCTGTAAATTCAAAACAATTGGGGAAATTCAAAATTTAACTGAATGAAATGTTAAAACGACGCATTTTTATTTCTTTTCTTTTACCAGGACAACCATAGAATACATCCAAAATAGAAAAATAATATGCACTTGGCTGCCTTGCTCTCATTTTTATCAGGTTTGGCTCTTTTACACTCAGCAGAAACCACCCACTGTAATCATTCTCATCTTTAGTGGGCTAACAACAGGAAACCATAAAAATAATTCACTGCCTTCCAAACAATTCCAGCAAAATAAACTACTGCAAAAACACACAGTATCTGACTCACACATTACAATCACTCAGATATGAAGTAGCCAGGACTCTGAATGGACATGACCTCAGTCAGATCAAGCCTGTGCATCTTTAACAGGGTAACTGCCTTGGTTTTGTTTGAAATGACAAAGAACATGGCCCCATTCACACAAAGCTACCCTGGTAGGATTACACAGAGATCACAGAACAAAACATCAAGATCAAATCAAATAAAAAAAAAGAATATTATTCAGGAATCAAGTTGATATGCATGCGCTAATTTAAGTGCATGCTCAGATGTGACCAAAACAAACAAAAGACATTAGAACAAAATATGATTTTTGATCACTGTTTGTCACGGAACAAAGAAAGATATCAGAAAGCAGCTTCACATAGGTCCTAATAAAATCCTAATCGCTGTTTCTAACATTTGATTTAAACATAAATAACACTTTTATTGCTAAATAAACTCTGCTAATAAGTCACATACTGGCACAAGTCATGTATTATTTCAACAATGAAATATGCTGATATAGCAAGACGTGTTAAAATGACTAGCAACTTTTGAAAATAAAAAAAAAAAAGGCCAAAAAAGCTTAAACGGATTAACAACCAAAAACGTTTACACAAATCAAACAAATTATTTCAACTTGACCTTGTTAAGTGTAATAATTTGATTCTGAAGAATAATTTTTCAAAATCAAATAATTATTTTTAAATATAGAATTATGAGGAAAGGAGAGTTTACCTCCACTGCCATTAAAACTTTGTACACAGAAACCCAAAAGAAGAGGAAAATAAAATTAGCTTTAGAATTGTGTTAGTTTTCAGCTTATTTACACATTTGAAGGGAGATTAGATGTGGATGAGCTGGAGAGGGACGTTCACTCGTCTGAACCATTAGCTTGAGTTTTTTGGTCACGGTCATCTGAAGAGTCACCCTGCGTTAAAAACAAAACTCTTTATTTAAACCATACTCTACAGTTTCACAAGTTCTGGTCATACACTGATGAAAGAAATAAAGGTTCATACGTGTGATAAAACGCCTTGTAGTTCCTTCATGATGTTGTCGAGGCTGGACACGGTGCTGTGGAGCTGTTGTTTGTAGCTGCCTTTCTGCTGGTCTGAGGCTCTCAGGTTGTTCTCTGTCTCTCTGAGACTGCTCTTCACCTCCTCCAGCTCCTTCTGAAGGCTGCGGCTTGCTGCATCTAGCTCGGTTATATGCTTTGAGTCCTCCTCTAGAAAACCAAAAAATTTTATTAGCAAATTTAATTGTACTGAGGGTAGAAAATTACAGAGTAATTATACATTTAAGTACTGAGTAATATTAATTAACTACATGTACTTACTGTATGGTTAGTGTTAGGATTAGGGTTTGGCTTTGGGTTACTTGCATGTAATTATGCATAATTAACTGGTATTATAATAGTAAGTACATGTAAAATGTAAAAAAGACACACTGACATAATGTTACTGAAAAATGTAGTTCATGGAATAACATTACAGCTGTATAAGTTCTAAAAGAAAGAAAAAACACCTTGTGTTTCCACTGCCATCGGTACCCTTACTTGATACGGGTGGTGTATGAGGGAATGTAGTGATCAATGGTAAAGCGTGACAATAAGCACAACTCGGCCTTTTTTGTCAGTTTTAATGAACAATAATAGCCATTATAAAAGTGTAAGAGGCTTAAGAGCTGTGCTGTACTACGGTCAAGTTCAAAATAAATAAAGTGTATAACTTTGTGTATAGCCAAAACTATATGACCAGGAACAAATAAAAGATGCATGAGACCACGAATGCCTGTTAAATATAACGTTACCCAAAATGAATTGTATATCATGTTTAATCATTACAGAGACATCAGAGCCAGCGACAAATGTCAGAGGGACTAGCCGAGCTTGAGGCTGCTCTGAGCAAATACATAAAGCACTGAGCGCCCGGTGATCGTCAAGAGCTACGAAATCAGCATGTCAAATAGGTGCTCTGTTTATAAACAAACTGCAAATTTGAATTTTAAACAACTATTCTCGCCTGAAAACTACACTTAATGACACAATAACAGCAATATTTTGAAAATTAGCATGTTTTTGGGCAAGTCCACAAGAACAGAAAAGAACACATATTGAGAAACGACTATTGTCTGTGTGAAAATATAAAATCATAAAATACATTGTTATATATTTTTTTGTTTTCGTAGTCTGATGTAAATACGTCAATGTAAATAAACTCACAGACAGCAGTTCCGAACGAGTAAAGAGGATCCCATTGTTTAACGCAAAAGTGACGATTCTAGTCAACCAATCAAGGTTCTGCAGTGAGTTTAGCTCCACCCTTTGATTTGCTAGGTACCCTTACGAAAGGGTACCAAAAAATGGTATGGTACAGTTAGCTATTTTGGTACCAATTCACAATGGAAATGGACATAATTGCGTACTGAACTGTACCAATCAGTGGAAAGTCAAAAGCAGGGAGCCAAATCAACGAAATCACTGATATTCGAATTCAAATATACAATAAAAATTAGACAAAAAAGAGGTTGTTACCCATCTTAATGTCCTGCTGCATGAGCTTCTGCTCAATTTCCTCTCGGGTTTTCTCACTCTTCTCCAGCTTCTGCATCATGCTCCCCACATCCACCATGGCTCCCTTGTAGACGATTAGGCTAGACGACTCGCCGCTGTCCTCTGTTTCCCGCTTCATCTTCAGACTGGGCAGCAGGCTTTGGTTTCCTGTCGAGCACACAGAGTGATTCAGTCCACTGTAACGTCATGCACTGTACGCTAGTGTTACGAATAAGCCTCTCAGTTCTAGACGTCGTTCTCTTTGCACACCTAAAAGGTTGTCTATCAAAGCATCCAAGGTCAACGTGGGGCTAGGCTCGTCTTTAGGTCTGTCCGTTAGCTTGCGATAATGGCAAGACTCTCTAACCAATGGTTTGTTTAACAATTTCTTCACCTGAAAAAACAAACAAACAAACAAGATATGTTAGTCTGTTAGAAATATGCTATATAGCTTGCAACTAAGAAAGTACAGTTAACACATTGTGTCCTGATCAAGCAAGATCCAAATAAAAGAACAAGCAACAAACAACATTGCTAATATTTTTTCATATCATTTAATATTATTATTAACCAATTAAATATATTTTTACATTTAATAAAGAAAATAATTATATCAAATATATTACTGTTATTATTATTATATTATCTATTGCTGTCAAAAGATTTATCACATACAAAATAAAAGTTTTTGTTTGCATAATATGTGCGTTTTCTGTGTCTATTATGTTAAACTCACACACATACAGTAATATATTTAGAAAATATTTAGATTCATATAATTTGTCTTATAAATAAATATATTTAATATAAACATAAAATTGTTCTGAAATATATACATGCGTGTGTGCATTTACATATACACATAATAAATATACAAAGCACACACACACATATACATATACATATACATATACATATATATATACATATACATATATATATATATATATATAAATCATGTAAAAAAAACAAAAAAAACAACTTAACTTTGGATGAACAACAATAAAAAATTTTATTACATTGAATTAAAAAAACAAAGAGTAAAAAGATAGAAGAGATTACATTTTTCCTAAAATATTAGCATAATAATGAGTAAATTAATGGTACTTAAAGCCTCCTCAAACCTTCCCAAGTAACAACTAAACACAAAACAGTGCACAGAAGCAGCACCTGAGCTCTGGAGAGATGCAAGCCCAGTGTGTACATGATCTCCTCCAAGTCCTTTTCCAGAAGGTAGCCGCAGTGACTCTGGTCGAAGTACACAAAGGCCATCAGCAGATCCTTGTTAAACGTCACCATCTGCTTTTTCTTCTCATCCTACAGACAGATTGAAATGATAAAGCACTCCACTCCTCTCACTATTAGAACCTTTTGTCTCACAAAAGGAGATCTGCTGTTGACTCACTTTATCTTTAGATGACCTCTCTTTGGACTTCCGTTCGTCTCGCCGGTCATCTCTTCTGTCTCTGCCATTTGAGTCTTCATCATCTTTATCTGAAGAGTACAAAGGATCAGTTTCTGGATCAAAGCTGATCAAAAGTATGTTTGAGGATCCGGGTGCAAACAGTATGACCCTTACCGTCGTCATCATAGTCGTCTGCGTCTTCTGCCTCCAGTGGGTCATATTCATCAGCGTTGTTGTTACTGCTGCCATCTTCATTATCATCATCATCTTTGGATTCTTCTCTCTTAATACCTCTCTCCTTCTCCTCATCCTTTATACAGGACATATTAAAAATATCCATATTTTAAAAAAAGGTTAAATTCATTCATTTGAACAAATCACAATGCTTTTAATGCATTTAACTAACATAAATCAAAAAATCTATCCAAACATGGTCCCCACACTTTCTGACCAATCAGTATGATTCCTCTATGACTTTCCAGTTGCTCCTGATACCAAATAAATATTTTCATGAAAAAAACAAGCTTTAAACCAGGTGTAACTACAATCACTGATCAATATTTGCTATGGAAATGTCCGTAACTTTTTAAACTTTTAATAATTTCCATTATTTTCTAGAACACAGGTTTTAAAATGTCCTGATAAGTGCTGTCAAAATTAGTGCATTAACTAACTCAGTCTGTCTCCCTCATGTAATACACCCAATTCAACTCGTCAGCTCATTATTGAGAATTTCAGACCTGAAGTAGGTCATAAAATATAAAGAGTTAAAAAATAATGCGTTTTGCATTCAGCAACGGTGGTAATAACAGTCAAAGCTTAATAACCCAGCTGCTGAGATGTCTGTTAGTCAAAGAACAAAAGAAAAAAAAAAGAAAATAAATAACTTTTGTAGCTTTAAGGATTTATCTATAGTACATTTAATTAAAATTTTTTACTAATAAATGTTAAAATTGATAGCTCACAATTAGTGTAATTAGTGAATGGCTATAGTCAATGGGTAAATATTAGGGGGAAATATATTTTATAGAGACATCAGTGTGTCAGTGATTCTGACCTTCAATCATAAAAACAACGCACAAATGATTATAAAAATATTAAAAACATCCTATCTTTATATTGTTTCTACATTAAGGAACGAATGTGAAATTATTGCAATGAAAACATTACTATAAAAATTTTAAATATTAGGTGGAATTAATCGTGATTAGTTAATTAGTTATATATATTTTTTAAATAATTGACAGCACTAGTCCTGATATTTCCAGGTTTCCATGGTCATAGAAACTCATTTGAAGTGTTTCCCCCACCTTCCTCTTCTCATCCTCCTCTCTCATTCTCTTTGTGGTCGGCTCTCCATTTTCTTCTTCCTTCTCCTTCTTTACATCCCTCCTTTCTGAATCTTTTTTGGCTTTCTCTCTTTTATCTTTCCTCTCATCCTTGCTCGGAAGAGAAGCTAGCGCTTTGTAGATCCTGTAGCCGAAGTCTCGTTGAAGCATCTCATTGAATAATTCAGCAAACAAAGACACCTGAAACAGACACCAAAAGACCAGTGTTATTTAGCATCATTGCAATGGTTTATTAATATTTATACATCTTTTTATTTAGTATTGATTTTAGTTTTTTATTTAAAGCTGCAATCCATAACATTTTGTGTGTTCAAAATATACAAAATGAATATAATAAGTGAGTGCATCATGAATCCATTTTCCAAACCGTAATACCTATACCTAGAAGTTTTTATATTCAGACTATTTCAGACTGGTACTGGTGGAACTGTAGTACCTGCGTGATTTGTCACAGACAGAGTGAAGTAGCTACAATATTCTTCCACAAGACACACGCAGTTCTGTTTATTAACTGCTAGAGCATCAAAATAATATTAATTTTTTTTTTTTGTAACTTTTGTGCTTTTTAATTCATTTTTTTAAGTTATATTGTTAAACTAAATAAAAATGAGAAATACGGAGATAGCAACTGTTTTTCTTTAATATTTTAAAAGTAACAAAAGTCAACTATTTACAAACATGTGACATGAGGTGAAGTCCAGCAAAGTGTCCCAAAACTTTGCAGTTTACAGGTGAATTGTTAATTCATCCTCACCTCAAAGGAGTGCTCTTTATTATCTTCCAGTCTGTAGTCCAGCAGCACACTCAAGGACATGATGCTGCAGTCAAATTTGCCGTTCTTGGCAGCCCAGTTGGGATGGACAATAATGGTGGGCTCATCTGGCAGAACATAACGTCTCTCCCTCCGCTGACGTTCCTGCTCCTCCTGCCGCTTTCGTTCCTCTTCCTGAAAGGAATATTTATTTTTTAGTATTGATCAGAAAGGCTCTCTATAAGAGCAGGATTCTCTGATCTTTTCTCACCTCTCGATCATCCTCCAGTCTGCAGGACTCATCCTCCTCTACACTGGGAGGTTCAGGCTTCTCCGGCTCCTTGGACTCCTCCACCTGCTCCTCCACCTTCAGCTGTTTGGTGAGGCGAGCGATCAGCTGAGACTTCAGCCCTTTAGAGCTCAGTGAACGGCTCTCCAACTCCTTACGCAAGTCATTGACCTGTGTGCAAATTCATTTCATCAGCCCTTTGAACTCTCCATGATGCCACATATTATGTCTGCTAGTTTGTTGCGTTGTTCTCGTATAGATTTCTATGGCTATTCCAGTTGATTAAAAGATTTTTTTTTAAACAATTTTGTGCCAGGTACAACTCTTTAAAACTATGATTATACATAACAGTGCACAAATGTTCTAAACAACTATTATTGGACAGACTGGTCTGTGAGCAAGGTTTCCTCTACACAAGCACAAAAATAATTTAAAGAGGAGAAAATTACAAAATTTGCAATGTTTATTGATTTTTCTAGTCCTAGAGAGGAGCATTTTTAAAATTCCTCTTAAGATGCATCAAAAACAACAAACTCAATATCAAATTGTTACTTTCTATCAAATACATTACCATTAAATTCTTTATTGGTTTTGATTTAAATTGTTTTCCTTTATGCTCACCAAGTCAAACAAACTACAGTAAAAAACTATGATACTGTGAAATATTATCACAATTTAAAAATGATCCATTTTCCATGATTCTTTGCTGAGTTCAAATGAGCACCATTTAGTTTAATTAGTTGCAATATAGTAAAAATCACATTTGATAAAGTTAATGTGTCCTTGCTTGGTAATAAATTTACAATGTCATTCCAAAAATGACTACTGAATGATAGTGTGTATTGTTCAAAGGGGTAGCCTATATATTTTTGTCCCAAAAAATGTGCAGAATAAAGTTTTGAGGGACTGTGACTAGCTTTTCTTTTACCACAGCATTTAATAGTTCTATAAAGAACATGAAGACCCCACCAAACATAACATAGGCCTAGAGAATATTGATGTAAAATAAATTGATGTAAAATAAAACAGTTGAGTCTGCTTGTGGGAATCTCACCTTCATGGATTTCGGATCAAGCTTAGACCAGTGAGTCGGCGTAGTGACTTCCTTTGAATCATCTTCGTCCTTATCTTCCTCCTCCTAGTCACGTTATTTTAAAGAGAGAGGAAGAGAGAAAAGAAAACAGCATGTTAACATACCACCCTCAGACTGAAAGGAGTTTTCTGAAACAAAAGCTGATCCGTGCAAGAAGCAAGGTCACAACTGTCTCTCATTGTCTCCTCCTACTGAGCTCTTGACTGGGTAAAAAACAAAAATCCACTGCTAGGATACACGGAAGCTCTCTAGCTTTCAGAAACAGATCCATATCCCACTCATCAGCCAATCAACCAGTTCTGTGGAATACAAAAAGATAATCAATGACAGTGGGTTCAAGAGATGGACATGGGACAGATGCACTCAGGGAAGGTCTCCAAACCCTATGTCTACGTTTACTGCTCCCTTTTTTTGGCCCACGTAATCTCTTTTTAGCTTGTACTTTTTAACGCCTAGCCAGAACTGTCCTCCCTGGAAAAATCACATCCACAAAGGGTCTAGGCACAGTCCAATCAGAGAACAGTGTAAATAAAAAATAAATAAATAAAAAAAAAGAGACAGACAAGAGACAGAACTCAGAGAGAGTTCGGCAGGTACTGAACAGGAAAACAAAACGATCTAAAAACACACACAAACATCATAAACACAACTGGTTTTCCAGATTCCAGCATTGGTTTCCCGAATTGGTCAATTTTTCAGTTTGGATTCGTTGGAATTAAACTTTAGGAAATTTAGAGTTATCTCAATCACGGCCATCAATTGTGCAATCGAAGATTGAGCTGGAAGCTGTTTTACCAGTTGAAAGGTGTCATAAAGTAGGACCTAAGCTCTTCCGCTGTGTGTGAGACTGCGTGACAGAGGGAGAGCAGGAGGAAATGGGGTGGAGGGTCAGGGATGAGACAGGGATGAGAGGAAGGGATTGTAAAAGTGGGTTCTGTATGATGCCTGTGATACTTGTCTGTTTCTTTCTGTGTTTTCTGAGTGTTTTGTTTGTCTATTCCTGTGCCTGTGAGAAGCGGAAATGAGAAGAGAGGGATTAGCGTTCAGTGCCTGTTCTCCATCAGCCTCCTTCCGTTCAGCCAAGAGTTTCTCTGCCAGCTGCTCCTTGAGTCCACGGGACAGGCCCTCCCACTCTGAGCGGGTAGGAAGACAATGCCAAACATCCGGGAGAAATAAAACCACTGTCTCCACATGTGCGGGGACTGTCCGCCCTTTGTGAGTCTCCTCAGGGCGGTGATAGCGTATCTCTGCAAAACGATACCTGTCGCAAAGGAAGAAGCGCGTTGGAAAGAAACATTCTGTGAGACATCACCCATTTCCCCCAACACACACCTACACACAAAGCTCAGATCCCCTCGACCCCCCCCGAATGAGACACGTATGAGAAAATACAGTCTGTGGAACTCCACGGGGGTTTCTCAGGATGAACGGCAGCCACGCATCAGGGAGGTTGACAGACAATTTCAAAAACGACGAAGAGCCCGCCCCCCTGCGCCCGTCAATCTGAACCGGTTGCTCGTGAAAGATAGCTTACGAACCCCCGGGGGTGTGAGAGAAGGACAGATTCAGACACAGTGAAAGCAAGTTAAATATGTAAGATATTTAACACAAGGCAAAGGTCAGAGAGAACAGAAAGTAACGATGGCGGTGGCGGCGACTCCTCTGGCTCTGCTCTCGGAGCAAAAGAATCAATGCATTCACCACATAGATATAGTAGACTGCCACACACATTAGCGTAAACATTGCAAAACAAAATTTGACAAATCAAAATTATGAACACAAAAGCATCGAACATGTCAGGAGATACACTGCTGTGTCAAAACCATGCAGCGGGTCACAGACTTTTACATGTTGTCTGCCGTTTCGGCCTTTTTTTAATATATTTTTTAAATAGTAAAAGATGCACACATGGAGATTACAAGGAGATGCATCGGCACAGACCGAGAAAGGAGCTGTACTTACCACTGGGTACATAAACTCAGATCAATGCCTGTCAGAGCCTTACAACAACGTATGGCTGTCTTTATAAGGACAGAGGCATCGTTTTCTGGGTCAGCTCCATCCAAAGTGGGAGACCAGTGACCCCCGATGGCCATGGCCTCGTCTTTGCCCCGCATCCCCACCAGGAACTGAAAACAGAGGAGTTCAAATGGGTTACGAGACGCTGGGGAGCCACTGAGTGCTATGAAGGTGGCGTATGTGGTGGACACAGGGAGAGACAACATCAGATGAGCTTATTCCACACAGCAAAGCCTTCAGCAATGGAATAGGACAGAGACACATCACAGTCAGCTCCCCAGCACCGACAGAAACTCCCCACATTAAACACAGGAGCGGACAAACATCTTTCAGTATGCAAGGGAACAAGAAAACTAGTTATCTAATATCTGAAGGTCTTTAAAGTTAAATCCCATTCAACGTTTGAAGTTAAATAGTTCAATAGTTGGTAAGTGACTATTTAAATATGGTGTAAAAACATGGGGTCAGATGTTTATTTAATACTTTTATACAGCAAGAATGACTGTAAGGTTATTTATAAAATTACAAAAGATTTCTATAAATGCTGTTAAATACATGCAACAACCTTTTGATATAGAATCCTAAAAAACCCATTAAGCAATACAACTTTAATTGATAATCTGAAATGTTTCTTGAGCATAAAATCAGCATATCAGAAATATTTTTGAACATGAGACTGGAGTGCTAAATTATGTTGAAAATTCAGTTTGCCATCATGTAAATAAATTGTTTCAAAATAAAATGTTAAATCTATTAAAACAGAAAACAGTTATTTTAAATTGTACTAATATTTCATTTTATTACTGTTTTTACTGCATTTTTAATTTTAGAAAACGCAACAAACTCATACATACAAAATAATCTTCAAGGAGGTTTAATTATTTTAATATTGCATTATTTTGTTCTATTCTATTATTTATAATTATTAGCCATGTTAATAATATAATTATTATATATAGTAATTTTAATTCTAACTAATAAATTCAAATAATTGTTAAATAAAATTGGTAAAAAGAGTGTGTTAAAAAGCAAGTTAGCTTTTGCTGTGTTATTAAAATAAGCACTAAAACTACAAAAGCGTTGGTTTTGAGACAACACTTTCTGACACATGCGTCATTGTGGTCAGAACAAGCTGGATGTGTTAAACAATTTTGTATTTAGGTTCCCAGCAAGACAGGAAACTTTACTGCTGGTGAAAATTGAAGAGATGTCTATCTGCAGACATAGTTTTTCTTCTCTTTTGTTCAGCACTTGGAGATGCTTTATTTGCAAAGCAATATCCTACATTAAAAGTATTATATTATGCATTTCTTCATTCTTGTGCTTCTCCAAATGATGGGAAATGTGGAGGCTTCTCATCATCTGGTATTTTAGGGTAAGCTCGGTAACTATTCTTTATTAACAGTGCAAAGGTAAAATAAATAAATTGTACAGTATTCATAACTTGAAGTTTTACCATATTTTTTTCAAGCTGTCAGAAGCTAGATGAAATTTTCTGATACATATACAAACACAACGCCCTATATTTTATTTGAAATA
Source organism: Enteromius mattozi (assembly GCA_032359235.1). Classification (NCBI taxonomy): domain Eukaryota; kingdom Metazoa; phylum Chordata; class Actinopteri; order Cypriniformes; family Cyprinidae; genus Enteromius; species Enteromius mattozi. The sequence continues at coordinate 877,544 of JAUMHE010000014.1, read as the reverse complement.
AAATGTTATAATGATATGATTAATCTCAGGATTGTTTGTTTTGGTTCAGCTCACAGAGCTATTTATTTTTCAATGAGCCATAGAGAGAATGAATGGGACAAACTTCAAAAACCAGACCCACAAAAAGGGTCAGTTGTCAATGTTTTTCTATACGCTCACTGATTAGCAATTTGCTGGATTACAATGGACCCTTTTCACCTTTCTGGCATTCTCAGTAGCAGAAGTCATCATATTTCTTTTTTAATTTCCATTTGATCAGTATAGCAAAACATAAGCTTCACGAATATCACAAATATTCACAAATGTGTCAAATTTTCCATTACGTCATTGTGTTAAAAACACTCACAGTGGCGTTTTCTGAAATTTAATACATAGATAAAACTATAGTCTTATAAATAAATATAACATTAAAAAACATAAAATGACATTTTTATCTGTGGAAATGTAACATCACAGATTTTGAAAAGGGTCCATAGTAATAACATCTACAGTCCCCGACACAGTAATGTTGTCCATTCCTGTGAAATAAAGCAAAAGCGCAAAACAATTCTCGTAAAATAACACCTATGTTAGTAATTACGTAACAAGCTTATTACACAGAACCAGTCAGTTTGCTGCCGTTAGTCATGTAATTTAGAGAGCTATACCTTGATGAGGCGGGCAGGGTGCTGGAAGGAGTCTCTCAGCTCTTGCGGATCTTCTGCCAGAGCACAGGACTTATGATACAGCTCATCTAGACTAGGGTTGGCCAGCAGCATTACCTATATCAACCATCAACATTAATCATGAAAACAGTCAAAAAAAACAGTAAGCATTATCCTGAAAAAGAATTTAACCAAAAAAAAAAAAAAGCTCCTATGTGGGGGCTTTACCTTTGCGCTGTACGTGTGATTGGCATCAGGTGGGTCCAGCACAGCAGTGTTCTTCACCAGAGAGTCCACCTCTTTATGCATGATGTGGAAGTTACAGTAGTTTCCAAAGGTGAAAGGTCGTGTAAAGGGAAAGGCGTCTACCCAGGTAAACACAGCGTCAAAAAAGTCACTGGGGATGTAAAGGCTCTGATACCTCCGCCGCAACTCCATCATGTCACAGTTGTAACTGATGAGAATAGAGTGTCATATGGAGTCATCCCAAACATAGACTTAACAGACATCTAAACAACGCTAAAAAGTGCATTATAATAAAGTATCTTAATTATAAACGCATATTCCAAGATCTTAGCGTGTCTTTTGATTCTGTGGTGCTCTTCACGCAAGTTTAGTGTCTGTAAAGGTTAGATTTAATTACTTTTCAAATGAATCAGTGTATCTATCAATCTAAAGCTAATAAATCCAATCCAGTGGGCCCAAATTTTTTTAATGAAATGGAAGTTGTGATAGTCTATTTCTTCCAATTGACATATATCCAGCTTCTCAAACATGAAAAAGAATGTAGGGAGGCATTTCAATTGGTTCACTGTTAATTGAATGGATCATTTACATTTGCTATGACTTCGATCTCATGTTAATAACAGGCTGCTGGAGGGGAGTGGATAGCATTTAAAAGAAATAAATCCACAAATTTAAATCATTTAATTGTAATACAAAATAAGATCTGTCGAGTTTGATTTAATGGCAACTTTGATATAAATGACTGAATGCAACAATAACAACAGATTCAATAGGCAGATAAGTGAATAAGTGATTTTAATTGGTTAGAAACCAAACCAAGCCAAACCCTACATTTAAACAATAAGTTTATTGTCTAATCCAAACTCAATTCCCACATCCCACAGTTTAGATGCAACCCTAATTAAACAAGTCATTAAGGCTTTTTTGAAAACCACATGGTATGTATGTTGTTGCAGGGTTGGAACTAAACTCTGCAAGGCTGCAGCCCTACAGGAACTGAGTTTGACAACCCTGATCTAATCTATTGCAGCATTGTCTTTTTACTACATATACTGTACTAAATTGCTGTTTAAAATATTACCAGAGAAAAATAATTGTGGAGAAACACCTTTTTATTCTTCTGTGTCTAGGATGAATGATAATCAACATATACAAAAAAAACCCAAAAGAGTGTCTAATTTGCAACAAGACATCAATATTCTTCCTTTACAACAATTAACTTACCCATCGAGAGAGAATTTGGAGAACTGCACAGTATATCTGGGGACGACTCTGCGCGGCCGTCTTGGAGAGCGTTCTCTGCGAGGAGACCGGTCTCTAGAACGCTTCCGTGTCGGGGAACGTTCTCTTGATCTCCTTCGCTCTCTATCTCTTTCCCGACTAGACAAACACAGGCAAAATAAAGCATGAGCATGTACAGCAAATACAGATTCATAATATCCAATATTCCCAGACCAAACTACTAAAGCAATTGTACTTGTTTGTCTGCATTCCTGCTGACCTGCGGTCATCCTTCCTCAGGATGAGTTCTGGTCGGTCGCTGCGGCTGGGGAAGCGGGGTGAGGGGTCCACACGCCTCACTTGTTGTGGTTGAGGCATCATGCGCACAGGGGGCTGCAGCAAACCCCCTGAGAACACAGAGTCTACACAAGACAGAGAGAGAGATGGGAGTGGATATCAGATCTGATCCTGTAAAAGTGTGACTCTGTGAAAGGTGGAGGGGGCTGATGTACCTTTAGGGGGAGGCTGGGGCAGCAGGGGCTGCGGGGGATTCTGCAGCAGTGGGGCCAGAGAGGCAGCTGAGAGCTGGGCCTGCAGAAGAGACGGAGGAGGTCCCTGGGCTGGGACACTGAACGTGGTGGGCGGGGGTAGAGACTGCAGCATGGTGGGACCGGGTTTCATCATGTTTGGGCCTGGCTGCTGGCTCTGGAAAATACAAGAGAGATGGAACAAAAGAGTTGGGTTTGTTAGTATGTATAAACACCAGTATTATTGTGCAAAATCACAACATAATTTGTACCAAGTAGTGCTTAATGCTAGAGCTGGGCTATACATTGAAAACTATACAGAGAGACAGATGTTCTAACATAGATGATGTCAATTAAAGATCTCAAAATTCATGTCTTCAACCTAAAATGTCTCACAAATAAAAGGTAGTAATTTTTTTAACTAATTGAATTTATACTACTATTTTTTCTTATTTTCAGCAAGCAGGTGTTAATTTGATCAAAAATTACATTTATAATGTTCCCAAAAAAAAAACAACTGTTATTTTAACAGAGTTTATTACTTATTTAGAGTTTACTCCCCTCACAGGAATAAATTAACACTTAAAATATAGAAAAATAGAAAACTTACTGCCTTTACTGTAATTTTATTCAAATAAATGCTGCTTTGGTGAGCATAAGAAACATTTTTGTAAAACCATTTAAAAAAATGGTACCAACCACAAACTTTTCATCGGTAGTGTGTGTATGTACAGTATGTAAGTATGTATGTGTATATGTATGAAAATATACCAAATACAACATAGTAATGACATTCAATTGACATCGCCTAGCTCTACAGACACCAAGCCAACATCTATTGTCTAAACACAAACAAATTACTGCACATTGATTCAATTCATCAAAACGATTACGACAGCTTTTAGCTAGGGGCTCTAAAAAAGACTTTAAATATAAAACATTAATTTAGTGCATAATGTTTATGTTTAGCGTGTTTTATATGATGGTGGAAAATGTGCGTAAATGAGTAATTATGGAGCACTAAACCCAGTGAAAAAAAAAGAAATGGTTAGAAATAGCTGGACACAGAGAAACAGAAGCACTGCTATTACCATTTGCTGGTTTTGGCCCCTGTTAAGAAACAGAATAGATTTTTCAAATCTTGCTTTGGGGGAAAAAAAAGCACAAAAGGCATTTTTTTTTCCAAGATAAAAACAAAAAGGCAAGCATTCTGGCCATTTTTAAAAAGGAGACAATGTCTCACATATATTGTTAGTTACATATAACAAAAAAAAAAAAACAGCAGTCTGCATTTGCTTTATCATCATGCACCTGCTCAGTGAGACATTTGTGTCCAGGAGTACACATCAAAAGTACAGGTAACTCATTAGGATTATAAATACAAAAACACCAGTAGTAACAATACCAGTCTTTCTTTACTTTATAGAAACTTTATTAATATATTTGCACCCATGCATTATTTTTATTTATTTTTTATAATTTACATTAATATTTAACCTTAAATTCTGTAATTAGCTTAATTTATTTGTAATTAGTATTAAGAATCATTATAAAAAGGTAACATTACTGGTATTAGGACTACTGAAGTGTTGCTTTCTCAAAATGTAATTAAGTAATTAGCTTGGGTAATTACAAAAACGTAACTAAAAAACAACTAAATAAACATGACTACAGCATCCCCCCAAGACAAAGTGCATTAATAACACAGCAGGTGCTGATTAGCTAAAGATGGAATCTATGGATTGCGAGAAAAATGTTTAATTACAAATCCAACACGCAAGCTGTGAGCTGTAATACAGGGAAGGGTGAAAAAGCATCAAAAGATACTCGTCTTGGGTGGAAGGATAGAAACCCAAGGACGTGTGACAAAAGCCTGTTTGTGAAACAGGAGAGTGGAGGAGCAGATCAAGCAGAAGACAAAGGGAAGGAGGAGAAAATTTGGGGCACAGGGGTCAAGTGGCGTGGGTTACATTTTGTCTTGAATCCACCGCAGAGTGTATGTCAGAGTACCGCTGCATTCCTGCTTCAGAGTAAAAGCTGGACAGCTGTGGGGAAACCTGAGGTAAGGGCTGAGGCGGCTGGTGCTACATGGAGATTGAGAACACAGGAATCAACAGTAGCATCAAGACACACTGTGGAGGCAGAACCATATTAGACTGTACTGCCAGGGATCCTTTCAGACCACGTGGGTTTACTTACCGTTTGGTTGGGCAGCTGAGGTAAGGTCTGGATGCGCTGGGCATTCCACTTGAAAGGCATGTTGGGATTGTAGACAGCTTCCACCAGAACACGATCGCCAACTTGGGGTGTTTTCCCCTTAACCGCACTACACAAAACACACACATCACCCACCTGACCTATAAAGTTCTCAAATACAACTGCACATTTACAATGTAATGCACCTGAGCTGGAAGAAGACATCCTCATCAACAAAGCCGAAAGTATCGTGTAGCTTGCTGACGACCCCGGTGAAAACACGCTGCTTTTGGGGTTGGGTCTGCTGCTGGTGACTGGAGCGCGGGGTCGGGTAGGATACGGTTATCTGTGCCGTCTGCTGTGGGTTGGACAAGCTTAGACTAGTGGGCAAGGCAACAGGGGGCTGAAAAATATACACACCACAAGGGTTAGAACATCAACTGATCATAGTTGGCAATGTTACGATACCATACTTTATTGTCAGACAAAGTCTGAAATTTGTCTTGCGTTACAGCAGGTTCACTCAATTACAAACACTTGGACAAAAAAAGAAATGAATTCAAAGCTCCGAAACAGATTTAAATGGAATCTCTTGCTTCATTTTACACATTTAAAAATAGTAAGATGTGCTTTGCAAGAAAAATATGCTGAATTTGGAAACACAGTATACCTGTGATAGCAGGGCTTGTTGGGGTTGTGGAAGCTGTGAGAAATAAAGGAAACAAAAAATTGTACATTAACTAGAACACATAAAGTGTTAACATATAAATACATTATACCTATTTAAAAATTAAAATAAAATAATATAATTATTAATATTTTCCACATGTTAACTACATAAATATAAACTCCAGATAATAATCTATGACCTGCTTTCACAGACAGGACTTAGGTTAAGCCTGGATTAGGCTACAGTTCAATTAACACATTTAAGTATTTTTTTTAATAAATGTGCCTTGGAAAAAAAAATTACTGGTGTGCATCTTGAGACAAAACATAGGCACTAATATATTTTAAGATCAGTCAGTGTATGTTTCTATCAGCTGAAACAGCTCAGCCTTATGTTTTAATCTGGGACTAGTTTTAAGCCCTGTCTGTGAAACTGGGGGTATACCATTTAAAAATTTAGGGTCAGTCTAAGTTTTTAAAAATGTCTTTGAAAGTCTCTTAAGCTTATCAAGGCTATGTTTATATAAAAAATAATAAATAAATCAAATAACATATTATTTTCTATTTCAATGTATTTAATAGCTTTTAAAAATTATATTAATATATTTTAAATTTTAATTAATTCCTCTAAAGCCATGAACCTTTAGAAATCATTCTAACATGCTGATGTTTTATCCATGTTGTTAAACTGTTGCTCTGTTTAATATCTTTGTGGAAACCAAATTTCTAGAATTGAATTTCTGAAACAACCACACCTACTAAGACTGGAAGAGAGTCCTCATAGTTAAATAATGCAGAAAGGCACTCATGCACTGCAGCACTCTTTAGAGGAACCACTGTGCTGACTGTAGCCCTTTTAGTTCATCTTTCATGATGTATACATTTATGAACCTGACAGGCTCATTTATCCAGAGAAACTTGCAGTGCAATCTACTGGCACATACATCAAACCCATGACCTTGTGGTATGCACAAGAAATCACACTGAAAAATACAGACAACTTTGATGATAAATAACTAGGGCTTTGGAAATGCCAAGAGGCAAAGTAAAAGAGGAGGTGTGGATTAGAGTGAGTGCATGTACCTGATGTGGGACGTTGTAAAGAGTTTGTTGAGGTGGAGGTTGTGGTGGGGGAGCTTGAGGTGGCTGCTGCTGCTGTTGCTGCTGCTGCTGCTGCTGTTGCTGCTGATACTGCTGCAGGGCTGAATTGATCTGCGACTAAAATAAAACACATCAGTGACTCAAGACTGCTCACTGCAGGCTGGGGGAAGGGCTCAGGTTGCAGCACTCCAACACTAAGCACTAGAAATGCAGATGAGTACAATTCAGAATGACAGAGGGAGCACTTTATGCACTGGAGTGACTAGAATGAGATTGGGTTTGGTGCAAAGCATACACTGTATAACTACTACTATTTTTGGAAGATAATAGGTACTGTACTAGAGCTGCGTGCTTAACTGAAATAAAACCAAAGTTACATTATGGCTTTGTGTGATTATCAAATATCAGAGTGAAGGGTGGTATTGTGAGTGGCTTGGTTCACAACGCTTGTGCACAAACTCTCTGCATTCACTCTGAGTTTAAGTTTAACATGCATTTGAGAATGCAACATTTGGCAAAAATCTCCCCATATTTGTGATGAGAAGTAATTAACAATATATGAGAAGCATTAAGGTAGACGTTTGATGGTTTACCATTTAAAAATGAAGACATTAAGACAGACATAAATTTTATTACTGTAATTTTACAGTTGTAATATAAAATAAATTTATTATGACTGCATTTTTCTAAATACTCTTTTTTTTGTTTAACAGTGAAATATCACAATAGTAATGTATTTTGTGGTTATGAGTAATGTTTATATATTTTATTTAATAATAGTTATAATTATTATTAATGATAATAATAATAATAACATTTTCATACTTATTATTATCACACTTTAAAATGTAATCACAGTTGTTTTTTTGTTTGTTTTTGTTTTTCAGAAAATTATATAAATCAAGCAGCCCTTTACTGTACTACCCAGCACTCAAAAAAAAGTAGTATGCATTGCAAACAGTAGTATGCTACTGTGCTGTTACACTTTGCAAAAACATTCTTGGCAATTCTATCAAAAAATGTTGATTCATTCATCACACTGGAAATGCAAATGATTGTTATTCCGTGTGAATCTGGGATAACTGCATTACAAAACAGTACACATACTATATCCTAATCTAGCATGTTCCAAACATAGCAAAGGCTTTATTTATTTATCCAGCTGCATTACGGTGATGGATCACAGCCAGGGCCTCACCTGCTGTAACGCAGCGGCGGCGGCTGCAGCGGCTTGCTGCTGGAGCGCTGCGGTCTGCTGAGAGAGCTGGTAGTTAGCAGCTGACTGTGTGTTGAGGGAGGCTGCCGCTAAAGCTGACTGCTGAGTGTACATAGGAGACGCTCCCAAGAGGGACGGCTGCTGTACTCCCAAAGCTACGAGAGACATGTGTCAGATTGTAAGGACACTGCAACTGCTGTAAACAACAACATGAAAACTAGCACAAGCAAACTTTGACCAGTCAATGAAAGCCAAACAAAAACATCTTGAGTTTTGACCTTCACTATAAGATAAAGCTAGAAATGATGAATGCATGTTAAAATGATAAGAATGCAGCGACAATAATTCAAGTATACTGCTGAATTATGATGACTTACAGTGTAAACTGTTCAGGTCCAGTGACTGTCCTGAGTGGCCGGGCTGTGAAACCGCTGTTGCGGCAAACTGGGCCGCCCACGGAGGGTTCTTCTGGCCCCCGAACTGGGCCATGGAGACCTGCTCACGTTTTCTGCTGGACCAGGCGGGAGATTATTTCCTGTGGGGGTCGGTAATTAAACTTACTATCACTACAAGCATAAAACTGGATGAACAGGAACTCAATTATAGTGGTTGTTTCAGTGGCTGCCCGCCAAGACAACACTACTGATAATCACAAGACATACAAAGTCGGTGGTTTTTATCTTTGTTACTTTAACGCCCCTACTGCCCTAGATAGACAACAATAAAAAGGCCCTCATATATAAACTACACTATATATTATTACTACAAATGCTGCAACTGACACATAAATTGGAGCTGTTAACAGATTAAAATAATCAAGCTTACAATTATCCTAATGTTTTTTTTTAATAGTTAACAGATTTAGGCTATTATTTCAGACTAAATAAATGTAAAATAAGTTATAAGTTGTGTTTCATGTACAGATAACTAAGAGCTGTGTTTAATTTCAATAATTCAGCATTATCTCACAGCGACTCGGAAGGACATGCTGCCTAACTAGGGATCTTTCCACACATTTCAACACAGCTAATGCAATCTGTCCCTTCCCTAAATAGTCTGTAACAAAATTATTGTGCTTATTTAATTCCTCAAACAAATAGCTACAACTTTGTACAGATGTCATTTAGAATACAGTAGCTTTAAAGGCGATCTGTGTAATTTACTTATAATTAAGAGCAAGATTAACGATGTATTTCTACAAAATAAAAAACTCGCACATGCTGTCTATTTAGTGAGCTTACTAGTTTTTGAAACACAGCCAATGCCATCTGTCAGCTCCACAACCCCAACAGACTGTTTACAACCTATCCCTGCTTTAAAACTCAGTTTAAGTTTAAATAAACAGCGAATAAGAAATATTAACTGCTTTAAGACCTTTGTTTGAAGACCCAGATAATCAATTTTATTATTTTACGATCTTTTTTATCTGCACTAGTCAAGCTTAGCACACCAACGTATTCTCAATGCAGCAAGCTAGCTAACGTTAAGCAGCTAACGCTGCAACACAACAACACTGACCAAACCATTGAAAACCTTATTATTATGTCTCTCAATCACTACAAAGCGTATTAATTTAAATTAAACAGCAGTCTCAGCGGTAGTATGTAAAGCACAGTTGTGCTGACTGCAGTGTTTTGTTTTTCAGCAGTGCTGTCTGATCCGGGCCCTCGGATGAGCACACTGTCTAGTGTTTTGTCCACGTACTTACTAGTCTCCTTCACACCTCAAAAGTGTATACAGTGTGCGCAGAATAACACACAGTCGAGTGCATGACGAAGCATTAATCAAATAACAAAACTACAGTCAGTATGTAAGCATGCAAGCTAGCTGTTGTTGTGGCTGCTTACCCTCCGTCGTCTCTCATTCACCGGTAGAGACACACTGAAGTCGGGATGCGGCGCATGCGCAGTTCGCTTGAGGCACTTCAGCGCAACGCTGATCCAGGATCGGGAACACGTGACAGTGCCGCATACTGAAGCAAATCCAAACAATCCTACATACATGTTTTTATTTTTTATTAGTCATATTATTACTTATTTATTTTACTTTAAATCATGTTTTTAGGAACTATAGAGTGTGTAGGTATATTGCATTCAGAAACTATTAAGACTCTTTTTATTTTTATGCTGTGTTGCTTGCAAAGGTATATAAAATAATAATAATTAGGATTTTCCAGTGGCTTAGTAGTAAACAGGAAAGTCTGTTTAAATGTTCTCAAACAGGGCAGTAGTCCAATTGTTTTGTTTTTTACAGTTAAACACACTCATTAACTGAATGAATAAAAATTGCTGGCCAATAAAATAAATATATAAATAAATAAAAATTAAGAATTAGTTTCAAACTAACATATACATGTTTAATGCATCACAAAAAAAGGTAATGCTTTTAAGTGCTTCAAAGGACTCTTTTTGGACATTTTTATATTAGATATTCAAATGTATAATTCTTGAGCAATTCATGAAACACGTTAGTTCATAAATACAGTACGTTGACCTTTTTACACTGAAAAACAGAGAATAAAATAAAAGATTAAAAAGAACAAAAATGCATGTTTAACAATTTGTATTTTAACCACGAGGGGTGAGAAAAGAAGTAAACATAAGACAAATATCTACACCAAGACAATCACTAATGGTATACACAACTGTTTTATTTCAATATAGGTCCACCAGAACTGCTGTATGGCAGATGTAGATGATCATGAATACAGACTTTCACAACTCATCTCATTCTCAAAGCCTCTTAAAAATGTGGAAGATCTGCATTACTTAAAGTGCTCATTTCAGATTTGAGAATGTATCAGGAACAAAGCATTGCATTTCTGCTATAAACAACTCCCACTTAATTACAGCACTCTCCAGACATCCAGGTGAAATTGCAATGTTCAATAAACATAGTAATTCAAAGCATAACCGTCTTTTCTTTTAAAATGAGCAAAGCTTTTAAGAATCCCTGTAACTCAGTGAGGGCCAGGCAAAACACGTGAAAGTGTGGAAAAGTGCAGAGCTCAGCTGTCTTGTACTTGCAATCACAATATTCCACTATTATATTAGAAACAGAACAACTTACAACTTTGAGCTTTGTTAAATATTATAATATATGCTAGATTCTGCACCTTAAATATACAGCTTCCTTATGGAGTTTCTGAATCCCACTATAATTATGACATAACAATAGCAAATTGAAATATGTGGACAGCAGAGCTGGGTCTTCTGCTACGAGTCTTGCAATTTCTTCTCCACTTCTGCAAACACCTTTGTGTTGATCTCATCCACTTCATCCTCAACCTTATTAAATGAAAAAAAAAAAAATGCAATAATGAAAGTCATGATCACTGTAGTTAAATACGCAAAAGATGTTGTCAGTAACAACTTTAATGGATTTATATTTCTCACCTGTTCTACCTTGTCCACCTCGGGTATATAAAACTGCAGCATGTTCTGGATGCCATTTTTTAGGGTAACTGTGGAGCTGGGACAGCCCGTACAGGAGCCAACCAGCTTCAGCTTCACTGTGCCATCCTCAAAGCCCTTGAATATGACATCGCCACCATCCTCCTGAACCGTGGGTCTTAAAGAAAAAAGACAAAGCACTAAACTCTGCTGGTCTTTCAGTACTTTACTAGCTACTAATTTAAATGTCCTTTTCATATACACTACTGTTCAAAAATTTGTGATCAGTAAGATATTTAATGGTTTTTAAAGATGTTTCTTCTGCTCATCAAGGCTGCATTTATTAGATTAAAAATCCA
>JAUMHE010000014.1:840379-865873 GCA_032359235.1 Enteromius mattozi | reverse complement strand
ATCAAAAGGATAAACAATGCAGATTTAATTTCACAGCCACCTTTGCTCAGATTTACCAAGGGTGCCAATATTAGTGGGGGGCACTGTATATGTGTATGTGTGTGTGTGTTTATTTATTATGTACATATTAATACATACAAATACACTATATATTTGCCTTTATACATTTATATTTTTATATTCTTATGTTTTCTTATGCTGCATTTATTTGCAATAATATTGAAAAAACAGCAATACTATTATAATTGATAATGATATGTTTTCCGTTTTAAATAGATGTTAAAATTTGTAATTTATTTCTGTGATGGCAAAGTTTAATTTTTAGCTGCCACGATCCTTCAGAAATCATTCAAATATAATGATTTGCTGCTCAAGAAACATTTCTTATTATCAATGGTTTTGTGGAAGCTGAAAATTATCATTTTTGTAGAAGGAACAAAGAAAAGAAGTTGTGCGAGTACGTTTTATGAACAGTGTATATATATGAATCTAAGAGAGTGAATGGGATATGAAAAATAGGGAAGTTTTTTTATGCAAACCGTTACACAGTCTGAGAACAGTGCCATATATGCCTTTCTATAAAAACAGACTGAATGAGTTTTGTAAATGATCTCTTTACTATTAACATAGCTGGGTCAGAAACCAGGAGAGGATAATCCCATCTTCCTCCCGAGTGATGATGAGTACGACTGGTTGCTGGCCAAGATCTGGGTAAGATCTTCAGACTTCCATGTACACCAGACAGTCACACATCTTCTCAGGACACATCTGATATCTGAGGTTTATGGTATAGCCATGTTCAGACAGCTGCCTGCCGTTCATCCTGTTTTTAAGGTAATTTCCTTGTTCCCTGTATAGAATTGATTCTATTATATTTGTGTAGAGCAAATAATGTCCATGTCTTATGTATGGTTGATTATGAATTCCAAGAGGCATCCTCTGTTCTTTCAGTTGCTGTTACCTCACATCCGCTTCACCATTGCCATTAACACCAAGGCTCGTGAGCAGCTCATCTGTGAGTGTGGACTCTTTGACAAGGTCAGCTTTTCTCTTCCTCTAGTGGTTTACTTCCTCCACCTCTCGTAATCATTGGTGTTCTTCTTCTTCCTCTTTTTTATCTTCCGCTCAATAAGGCAGGCCATAGAACCGTTTGGTAAAAAGTTGTGAAATCTGTCCCAAAGATAGAGGACAGTCTGAAGGTTAACTGCATAGCTTTTGGAGTCTTTAACTGAGTCCCTTGAGTGCCACCAGCTGTCCAAATTTCACTTTTGTTTTGAAACAAAATTCATTTTACTCTGTGATATCATTTTCGGTCATGATTGGTCATACTGATAGCTTTTGATTAGTTTTAGTTAGACCATGTAAAGAACATTGATACAAATTATACTGTAATTGTTTAAACTTCATGTCTATTTAAATTTTCTAGTCTCATTTTAACTCCTAGACCATTAGTTTAATTTTCACCAATTATGTCTCAGATTATCTTCAGACTGTGCTGGCAAAACGTTATGAATTTCATGTTGATAACAAACTACTTTCGTTTACTGCAGCCACAAATTTGCTGGCATGGTGCCAAACGGCATCTGAGGCTGCTAACCTTTTTTTCTAAAATAAATTCTAAATAAAAAGGCAAGCAATTTGTGATATTTTCCATTACAATTTAATTACATTGCTTGCTTGTTTGTTTTTAGTATAAAAAGTTATTGTTTTACAAACGGAAAAGCAAAAAATATGAAATGAATAAGCATCAAGCTGAAGGAACTGTATAAAATCATGTGTGTACATGAAGACACAGGACAAGAAAGGTTTAACACTAATCAGAAATAACAAAAATGAAACACAAATGTGTCATTTTTGCTTAGTATGTTTGAATTGGATTAACGAAGGTCAGTAGCAAAAACATTGGTTAATAAAATAGGATTTAATACATAATTGTCATAATTATTTCAGATTTGCATAATATTTGGAGTTTGCATTTGATTGTTTTTAATCATTTAAAATAATTCTGAATATTTTTGTGCTGAGATGAGTAAGCACATATTATTGACATTTATTCTAGATCTACATTAACATCATGTTCACACAAAACACCTCTGCACTTACACACGATTTCTCTCAACATGGCAACATGAGAGCTGTCAGTCAAGGCATCGGAAAAAGATTAACTTGGCATCACTTATTTGCAAAACTTCTACATTAAAAAGTAAAAATGTTACTTTAGTTATTTGAAAAAAGATACTGTGTAAAAATTGCATGTATACATTATAATACAGCAAATAAAAGTTAACAAAGAGTAAGCAAGTGCAGCCGGTTTTTGAACAAATTAGTTGAATTAGCAAAATGACTCACTTGTTTTCTGCCTGAATGATGCACTCATAACTTGTATGGTGTACGGATTTAATATGCAAAAGATGGTGACTAAAAAATCCCCATAACTAATTTGCAGAATGACAGTCTGGATGTGCGCAAACACATAGTGATACAAACTTAAATTAGAACTAACGGTTCAGATACTATAACAGTCTTACAGCAGTGTTTATTTATCATTGTGTGGTGTTTGTATCACTGGTCATCTCACAGGCTAATGGCACAGGGGGAGGAGGCCACGTAGAACTGGTCCAGAGGTCCATGAAGACCTTTACATACAGGTCTTTGTTTTTCCCAGAGGCTATAAAAGCACGAGGCATGGACAGCCAGGAGGAACTGCCCTACTACTTCTACAGAGATGATGGCTGCAGCGTCTGGGAGGCAGTGAAAAGGTATATGTAACAAAATGAAGCATGGACATTCAGTTCGTAAAGGAATTAAAAAGACAGTTTTTTGTTTAATAATTTGATATGGATTTGATCTCTTCCTAGTTTTGTGACAGATATAGTGAACATCTACTATGATAAAGACGAGACAGTCCAGGAGGACGAAGAGATCCAGGCGTTTGTGAAAGATGTTTGCAGCTTTGGAATGCAGGATTTTGACTACTGTGGTAAATATATGCCTGCAGCAAACCACAAAAATTGCACAATAACACAAAGGAGTACACTTTAGCAAACCTCCTGCTTATTATCATGGGAATAATATACTTAAATATGAACTGAATGTATTGTGTGCAGACACAGACACAATTTATATAAAATGCAATTAGCTGATCTTCAGAGTGGTTTTTGCCACTTTTAAAACTTTTAATTTGACGTTATTACAAAGTACAACTGTTGAAAGTATATTGTGTGTCAAGAAACATATTACTATGATTTTACTTAAGTGGCCTTTTGTTTGTGAAGTACATTCAAATTGAACATTCAATACAATTAAGTTCACATTTTCACTAGGGTATGGTTGTTTTTATACATAGGGTATATAAAAATAAAAAGAAGTTTGCGATTTAAACCATTTGCACAGTTAGAAAGTTAGTTATTTAGAAAATCCTCAACCACTAATTCCTTTTAGGCCTTTAATATCAGGCCTAAGTGTGTTCTCATGAATGTAAATGTGTCTGATCTCTGAATGAACCCTGTAGTGATGACACATTATCATTGTCTGCAGAATTTCCCAAGAGTTTACAAACCAAAGAGCAGCTGGTGGAGTATCTAACCATCGTCATCTTCACTGCTTCTGCACAACATGCTGCAGTAAACTTTGGACAGGTAACACACTAGAATATTTCTGGAACATTTTGTTATAAAGTAAAACAAACAGCAAAAGTACTAGGCTAAGAACGGTGTTCTGCTACTTTACTCCAGTATGACTGGTGTTCATGGATCCCAAATTCCCCCCCAACCATGCGGAAGCCTCCTCCTACGAAGAAGGGCGAGGTGGATTTGAAGTACATAGTGGAGAGCCTGCCTGACCGAGGACGCTCCTGCTGGCATCTGGGAGCTGTGTGGGCCCTCAGTCAGTTTCAGGAAAACGAGGTCTGAAATAAGTGCATACATGAATACATATAACCTCAGGTGTGCTGTGTTAGCAATGACAGATACTGAGTAGTATGATTTTTGCAGTTGTTCTTAGGTATGTATCCAGATGAACACTTCACTGAGAAACCAGTGAAGGAGGCCATGGTGAACTTCCGCAAGAAACTTACAGAGGTGGCTAAAGTCATCAAAAGCCGAAATGATGGAAAAAAGCTGCCTTACTACTATCTTTCTCCAGACAGAATCCCGAACAGTGTGGCTGTCTGATTCACCAGTCGCACGGGACCAGAAGTGCTATGCTAGTAGTGGGAAGCATTTTTGAGTGTTTTGTGTGTTAAAAATTGGAAAAAATTAACTATTTGATATATACAAAGTTTGCCACACTCTTAAAAATAATGGTTCTTTATTGGCAAAAAGATCCTTTATAGTGGATAAAGGTTTTTTAGATTATTAAAATGTAAGAAAAACAAGGTTTCTTTTAAGAATTGATCTTTGGTAGGGAACCCCAAATTGTTCTTCACTGTGAAACCACCTCTGTGGAAGTTTTATTTTTAACAGTGCATGTGTAATGTAGAAAAAAATGCGTAATTCTGTATAATTCAGTTTTTTTTAAGTAATAAGACAATATGCAATAACAAAGTTGTAGCCAGAAATTATTTCATGCTTTTGTATTATCCTAATGTAAACATTTTGCTTTTTGTTTTACCTTTTGCTTTACCCATGTCAAACAAATTTTTATATTTTTTATATTTATTAGATTTTTTTTCATGTTTTCAGTAACATTATCTTCGTTCTTGATCATTAAAAAATGACAGATTAACAGATTAAAACAGATAGTTACAATTTACATTTTTTTAGTTGATTATTTACTTTTAAAGTCACAAATGTCTGCTAATTAATACTAAATAATATTGGAAAAATCATGTGCATTAAATTGAGAAATACGTAAGCTTTGCAGTGACTGGAAAATTTGTATTTGTGAATAAACGGGCAGCTGTTTACAACACTGTTGTCTTGCGTTGTCAGTGGATTAGAGACCATCAAGTCACTATTATTCATGGTGGTTTCCTTTTTTATTTTTTGATTAAAATGATTTATTTCAGTTAGGTTTTTCCAAATTGTACCTTTTACTTCCAGAGTTTACCTACATAGTTTTAGCATTTATTAGAGGATGTTGCAGAAATGATCTGTATTGTAAATATTACAAGACAGCATCATAAGATAGACCTAAATAAATCGCCTACATAACATCAGATCTCCAAAGAGATGTCTCTTGAGGTTCAGCACCCACAACCCTAACCATGGTTAATACCAAAAACAGGAAGTTCAATGAGCTGTGATGGGAACAAGAAGTAGTTTACAACATCTGCTCATTTGTACAAAAAATAGATACTGGATGGACCCTCACTAGAAGATTAATAACACAGTCAACCATTAACAATCATCTACAGCAATTTCCAACAGGGTTTCCATGGATATTAAAGATTTTATTAATTCAAATTAACCCTTTCTTATTTAATATGTGGAAATTTTTTTATTTACAAAATATTTCCACGCTGAATTTTTCATTACTGTTTTTTTTTTTCAAGAGTTTCCATTCATGCATGCATGATAATCAATCAAAAAACGCATGTTTTTCCCACTCATCATACGCTTTAGTAGTTGCTGTCAGGAAGTGCTGCTTTGAGATCAGTTTAAAAGCGCTCCGTTCATGAGCGGCGTCACTGACTCGCACGAGAAGCTGATCTCAGATCAGAGGGCCTCCGCAGTCAGGTGACTAGAATCAGCTGATTCTCTGCAGACAGAACATGGCCGACCTCTCAAAATACTGAAGCGAAGATGGGACGAGTGACAGCGATAAGCTGCTCCTGACTTCTCTCACTGCTGGATTCGTGAGATTTTGAGGTGAAGGGAAACACTACAGAGGATATTTTATCACAGTACATATATATAAGGTAAATCATCACGCTAAGTGACATTAGCAGAAATTGAGGCTAGCACAGCAGCAGCTAGCCTTGCATGACAGCAGGTTGAGCAATCACATACAATAGCAAAAAACGGTAAAAATCAGACAATAACGTATCAAAAGTGCATTCAGGATTATGTACTTATATTGTAATCGTTCAGGATTTTATGAAGGATGAGCTAGGTTATCGCTTCTGCTGATGTTCCATTGGCACGTAGTTCTAACGTTTTAACTTGGAAAAGTTTTCTTCAGTAAATGTTAATACGTAGTTTTGTTTATACTTTATATAATGTATAGCAGTGGCAGCTGTCAGATAAAAATGTCTGGCTCTAAATAAATCGGCATTAATTTTTAATCAGCCTTGTGAAAAAGAGGTAAGTTAAACATTAGCTTACTTTTAAGAAGAGGAACGTTAACGTTACTTATATAAATAATATACTTTAAAATAACATAATTAGGTTGACAATTAATGTAATGTTTTCAGATATGTATTTGCATGTTATTTACCACTAAATTAAAATGTATTTCATTTAAAATGTACTAAAATTGAGTTGATATTTGTTTTAAATCACTTAGGTATGTATTTTTATACTGTATGTAATTTCAGTATTATTTCTATTGTCTTTAAAATATGGTTAAAGTGTACTGGCGAATGCGCTGACAGGCATTTATGCTAAACTTTAATAAACATTAACGTCATTTTAAAGTTTTATGTCATGGATGTAAATATATAGGCAGTTACACATTTTAATGATGTTGAAATTTAGTACTTTTAAAATATATTAACTTCAAATGCATAATGAAATAACACGCTACAATCAGTGATGCTAAAAAAGAATATTAGTGATTGAAATGTGCAACTTTTAATTTGACACTATTATAAAGTGTACTTTTTAAAAATTGTACTGAAGTGTTTTAAGACCTTAAACAGTCTTGAAAGTGTATTCTTTTTAAGTACAATCAAGTGGCCTTTATTTTATTAAAAATTATATTATGTGCAAGCACAGTTTTTAAAAATATATATTTGGAAGATTTTAAAAACACTGCACAATCAATATCATATTTATGATTCCTATGCTAATAATACTGAGATCAGTATAGTCTTGAGTTGCTTTGTCATCCGTAATGTAAAACTTGTGATCTTCTACAGATTAAACCAGCATGTCTAATTTTATGGAGAACGGCCCCAGTAATCATAATGGGGAGGCTGAGCAAGTATGGGAGAGATCGTGGACGCTGGAAGAGATGCAGAAATCCAGCACAAACTGGTCACTGGCAGCAGATTCAGGGGTACGGAGTGGAATGCATTCATGTTTCATACTCATACTGTACACGCTTGCTGCTGCGTTATATAGACTACATGTTGATTTCTATCTCTGCAGTTGTTTCTTTTCCTGCAAGACTTCTCTCAGAGGATGTTGTCCAAGACACATGAGATTGAGAAACAGTTGGATGGTCTTATTCAAGACACTAAAGCCACCGACAGCCGCCTACACACAGTGTTTAATGACTTTCTCATGCTGTCTAACACACAGTTCATTGAGAACGTATGTATTTTTGTCATCATTTTAGTTAAATGGGAATTCACTTTGCGTGTAAATGCAAAGCAGTTCAAGTTTTGAACTGAAACAACATATTAGACTTGATGTCAGTCCTGTGATAATATAAGGGAGAGTTTGTCAGCTTTTGATATTTATACATTTCCTGTTCAAAGTTCCTCTCTTGAGATTCAAAGTGGCCCAACTGTAAATTCTTTATTGAGCATTTTTCTCACTTCATATTGGGAAATTGTGATATTTAATAAATTGCAAGTAAAAATAAGTGCGTAAACCCTAACATACGCTGTTTAGTGTGATATCTGATGGAGTTTATTTTCATTCATTAGAGGGTTTACGATGAAGAGGTGGAAGACCCTGCACCAAAGCCAGAAACCCTGGAAAAACAGCCTGAACAGGTAGTAATTGGGAATGGCTCATATAATGCATTATTATGAAAATTTGTCTGAATATGGTTTCAAGCATTCTTATCATACTGTATCTGAAGGAGAAAACGAGGGAACAGAAAGAAGCAGAACTAATTCCCAAAGTCCAGGAGGCCGTCAACTATGGTCTGAAGGTCCTGGAATCTGCTTTCGAACAGCTGGACATTAAAGCAGGAAACTCTGACTCTGAGGATGAGGAGACTCTGGAAAAAGTAGAGCCCATTTTGGAAGCAAAGGTGAATGCTTCCCTTCTGCCCTTGAGCACTTATTTAATTATTAGACAGGCATTTATTATATATATATATATAAATATATAATGAGTGGTTTTTGGATTGTTTGTGTTAAAATGTGATAACTCACATTGAACGAGGGAACTGAATCATGTCAATGAGTACATCTTCACTGTTTTTTGTGCCTAAATATGTTTTTATCGGTAGGACCTGTATGTGGACAGGCCTTTGCCGTACTTGATTGGTTCCCAAGCATTTATGGATCAGGAAGATGTTGGCTTGGGTGATCTGTCCAGTGATGGTGAGATTCATAGTCTTAATGTTTTTTTATCGTCTTGTTTTAGGTTGCTTAACTTGTGTGTTTTTTATAGAAATGTCTATTGGGAGTGGCAGGGACAGCATCATTGAGAGTGATGTTGAAGAAGACGAGGTGAGAGATAATGATATGCAGTTTTATATGGATTCTTTCATTAACATTTTAAGAACAATGAAAAACAAAAATACATTTATTAAATGCATCTTTAATTTAAAAAACATTATACCTAATTATTTTTTAAAACATTTATGTATAATACATTTGGTTTCTATTCCAAAAACAGTCAGATGAGTACTCTGACCAGGATGAGGAAGTCCATGGCAACTTTAAGAAAGTAAGACTTAAAAAAATCCTATTGTACTTCTCTGGTGGTTTATATACACGTGAATTGACACCAAATAAGTATGTACTGCTTAAAGTAAAGGATATACATTTTTTTTTACATTTTTTTTTATTATTAATTATTATTATTTTTTTTATATTTGATCTAAATGTGAAAGGTAAACATGTATCACCAAGCTGGGACATTTCTAATTAGCATATTAGATATAAATATAGATTTGAAATATATATATATATATATATATATTTTATGAATTTTTTTATAAAGTGTTATTTTCGATACTTTAAAAAAAAAAGAAGTAATATGTCCATTTATACTTGACAATACTTCATATTCTTAATATTTGATAAAGCCTTAAAACATGTTTGTTTTACATTGAGTGCACCATATATAGATTGCTGTAATTCTTGTCAAACATTCATTTGTTCATCCCACAGAAGCCATCTGTTGCTAGCTATGATGATGCTGATGAAGAGAATGAAGATGAAGATTCTGACATATTTGGAGGGTCTGATAAGGATGAAGATGAGCTCAAAAAGGTTAACAGCTTAGCACCTTTGATATACTTAGCCAGTTAGTATTATGAGATGTTATCTTCCTTAAATGTTCAAACTAAACGTAACATGAGATTTCCTGAACCCTATATCTTTCAGGACACGGGTCTGCCATCCTTTGCTGATGAACTAGCCGCCAGAATCAAGGGAGAGACTCCAAATAAGCCAGAAGCAGATCGCACATGTATGGTCACGAACAACATTTGAATTTAATTGTTTTACTGTTTAATTTGTTTTCATCTTTCCATTCAGTTATTTCTTTTCTCAAGTTTATCTGTGTGCATGCACTTGTTTGTTCTCAAGCATTGTCATCAGGGCCACCCATCACCCAGAAGAAGAGTAAATCAAAGAAAGAATCAAAACCTCAGGGTATGAGCTACTGTGTGATCACTTCATGTTGCATGTGCTTATCAGATCATGTTGCTGAATGCACACTACCGTTCAAAGGTTTGGGGTCGGTATTTTTTTTTCAGTGTTCTTGAAAGAAGTCTCTTAGGATCACAAGCGCTTAATTTATTTGAATAAAAATATAGTGAAAATGTTTTACTGTTGATTTTAGTAATTATATTTTCTGTTTTTTTTCTTGTCATAGCAAAGCGTTAATGCACAAACTGAATATATTAAAATAAATAATACTAACTCCAAACGTTTTGAATGGTAGTGTATGTACATATAAGAATCAGCAGATGATTGTTTTATTGAAAACAACTACACTGTTATTTAGCATTTTTGAAGCTTCTGGTGTAGTTGTATCATAATATATCTCAGAAATGGAAGGAAATTGTAAGATATACTGTAGGTGGTACAATAATTGCCATATATTTATGTATATGAAATTACAGTGGAGGACGATCAGGATGAGATGTTCAAACCGCCAAAAATGGAAGATGAGGAATATTCTCCATTTGGTGGAAAGGGTGGACTTTTTAGTGGAGGCAAAGGCCTGTTTGATGATGACGATGAGGTTGGTAAATAATAATGTAGTATCATACAAAGCATACAAGTACAACTAGAAAAAGACATGGTAGTAATCTTTGAAAGTCAGTTCATATGATTTGTTCCTCAGGGAGATCTGTTTTCTGATGCACCCAAAACCGAGCCGAGAGAAAAGGAAAACACCGTAATCCAGGCAACAGGTAAGAGTTTGTTATTGTCACTCTTCTCAGATCTAATTGTGTTGGCTATTTAAAGTCAGATGTAGGCTAGTCCTACTTGAAAATTTAAATTTAGGGTGTATCCACACTAGGCACGGTTGCCGTGAACCAAGCCCAAGTATGGTTGTCCCTCCTCCCCACTCCCACTCTGGCCTGCACTCACATTGCGCATTAGCATTCGTGCCGGAGCACGCTCACATCATTATGATGTGGCGTTTTCAAGATAAACAGGAAGAGAAGTGGAGTCCGTCACTCTGTTTACTTTGTGGCTTATTATTTTGAGTTGTTTGATTCACGGTGGTCCACAGCTCTCTCACAGCGTATTGATGAACAGGTCTATCGCCTTTGTGGCTCTAAAATTTTCAAGCAATCGTGCTGCTCATCGCAAAAAAGTGACTTCACGCTTTCTGTTCTGTGCTCCAGCACGGTTAGTGCTCACATTACAGCGCCCGAGCCCAACTGAACCATGCTCTGGCCCACCTCTTCCAAGTGGGCCAGGGACAGCTAAATGAACCGGTTTGGAGCACTTACACTAGTCAAACGAACCATGCTTTGGCGGTCAAATGCACTCTGGCACGGTTCTGATTGCCTGGTGTAAGTACACCCTTAGGACATAAGCTCACATTCAGATGCATAGAACCAAGTCCTACAATATTTTAATTTTTTAATAATGCAGCCAACCCATTTCCTGCTTTTACTCTGAAATCTTTCTTCTCACAAAAAAATTTTATTAAAAATTTAATTGATTTCAGTTTATTTATGTATTTGATAAATAGCCATTTATAATACCTGGTTGACTGGGAAAAATGTAATAATTACTGTCATACGATTAATCGCATCTAAAATAATGTTTTTTACATATTATATCTGTATGTACTGTGTATGTGTGTGTATATATATATATATGTGTGTATATATTATGAGTATATATAAATACAAACATGTATATATCTTAGAAAATATGTTTATATATTAAATATACTTATATATAATATATACACAAATTACTCTTGTGTGTATTTATATATACATAATAAACATAGGCTACACATTACAGGCACATTATGTAAACAAAAGCTTATTTTGGATTCAATTAATCGTAATTAATTGTTTGACAGCACTAGTAATTATTTAATTTCTATTTATTTATGTATTTTATAAATAGCCATTTAAAATAACTGTCTTACTGGAAAAAACAAAAAAGAAAACCAAGTGATTTTTATACTATAATGACTCTGCCGTACATTATAATTTTTCATACTTACTCTTTGTACATTCTAAAACCCACCATGTGTTGTAATATTAAACTCATTTACATAATTGTCATCTTATCTTTTTCACTGCTTTTGTAGAGCCACCTAAAACTAAGAAAATACCCACTGGCGCTGTCTCCATCTTTCCTGGTAAACATTAACTACACTCAATTTGCATACTCGCGTAAAGGTTTTCTGTAGTAACTAATGAGTAAGATATTTTCATGCCCCTTTACCCACAGAAAACAAACTTTTTGGCTCACCAAATGATTCAGATTCACTAGAGAGTAAAAGCAGTAAGAGTCCAGCGAAGCCCAAAGTGCAGGCAGCTCCAAAGCGTGCCTCGGTGGGAGGTGGGCTGTTTGATGACGATGACGATAATGAGGACTTCTTCAGTGGGAAGACGCCTAACAAATCCACTGCTGGTACATATCTAACATTTGACCTGCAGTATAACTGACTGGTTATTTGGGAAAACTTCAATGTGTATTTTTGTGATCAGGACGAGAGAAGCAAATGCCAAAGAAGACTGTAGACCTGTTTGGAGAAGCTGATGAGGAAGATGATGATGATGATGAAGGCGGAGCAATGTTCAGTGGAAAAGCCAGTGCAGCTCTTCCTCAACAGGACAAAAGAGCCGAGGGGGAGGAGGAGACGCGTCCTCCAGAGAAAAAGGTCTGCTTTTAAATAATCCTTATTTCATTGTGATGATTGTTGTTGGTTATATACTGAATGAGTTTGCTTCCAGCCTCCAGTTGGCGCCGTTTCAATGTTTGGGCCCGGCACGAAAAATATACTGGAGGGTCTGAAGAAACGCCGGCCTTCCACCAGTGAAGAGTCTGCCAAGTCTGAAGAGGTAGAAAACTTTCAGTCTCTCTGTTGTATTAATACCTGCTGTGTTCGTTTTTATTCGTTATTATTTTTTCTGCAGAGTGGACCTCCACCTGAAGCAGTCAAGTCTTCACCTGCACTGGGAGCATCTGAGAAAACGCATAGCAAGAGTCTGTTTTCAGACGATGAAGACTCACAAGTACGTCACTTTTCTATAGTCATGATACAGAGAGCCTGTTCTCTGTTTATCAGTGTATTTAAATTAATGCTGTGCCATTTATTTAACATTCAAGTATTTTTGCAGTGATACAAAATTAAGGAAAACTGTGAATATAACAGGGATTACATTTTTATTTCATATAGTATATTAGTAAAGTAAAGATTTAGTAAACTAGTTTAGTATGTAAGTCATTTTGGAGGCAAAAAAGGTTTTACGGAAAAATGTTATTCAAATTGACAACAGACGTTAGGTTACGTAATGTTGTCATCACTTACTCACCTTCATGTCATTCCAAACCTATATGAGGGTTTTTTTTTATGTTGAACATAGAAGAAGATATTTTGAAGAACGCTGGTAATTAAAAAGTTGATGGTACCCCGTAGACTTCCATAGTATTTCTTTCTCTACTATGGAAGTCAACGGGGGACCAACAACTGTTTGGTTCTTCAAAATTCTTTAAAATGTTGTCTTTTATGTTCATAAGAAAGATGGGTGTGGAACTGCATGAGAGTGAATAAATGATGATTCATTTTTGGGTGAGCTATTCATTTAAAATGTATGTCTTGACAATATTTAGAATATTTGTTTTAGTTACATCACTCAACCTTAATTACAAGCTGACTCTTAATAATTTGCCCTTCTGGATCTTGTTTGTTTTAAAGCTATTTGCAAGTGAGACTGCAAGTAAATCAAAGTCTACAACACAGAGCAAACCCAGTAAAGCTCCGCTCTCAATATTTGATGATGAAGAAGAAGAGGTGATGTTAAGCAAGCTTCATTTAAAAAGATAGTAATCTAGATTTTATTCTATTCAGTGATTTTCAACAAGTCTGTTTTGACTTTTTTTCAGGATCTCTTTGCATCAACACCAAAGTCCAAATCAGATCAGGTCAAAAAGACATCTCTACAACCCAAGAAACCTGTATCCAGTTCACTCTTCAGCGATGAGGAGGTATTTTTGTGTTTAATGCAACAAAATTGTCGTTAACACTTTAGTATTGCTTTAGTATATGGACCAATTCTCACTGTCAACTAGTTGCTTATTAACATGCCTATTATTAACATATTGGCTGTTTATTATTACTTGTCTGTATATCAGGATCAGTGGACGAGCTCCAAGCCCAGCAAAGAGAGCCCGGAAGTGAAGCCCAGTGGAATGAAGTCCAGTGTTAGCGCCCCCTCCAGGCTACCCAGTGTCAAAACACCACAAAAAGATGGCCTGTTTGAGGATGACGATGATGATTTGTTTGCAGCCACAAATGAGTCAAGGTTTGTAGATCTGTGATTAGTTAATGTACTAAAGTAGTGAGAGACACAATAAATCATTATGCTGTAAAGTTTTTATCTATTTATTTATTTTTTTATTATTTTGTCTGTCCTCACAGTAAGAAGTCGTCTCAGAGAATATCTCTCCTGTTTGAGGATGAAGATGATGATGAGGACAAAGAACCTCTTTTTGGCTTCAAAACACCTGCAAATAAAGCTCCTTCTGAAGTGAAGGTAAGGTTGGCTTGAGTGTCCATATACGTTTTGGGTGATTTTACAGAATTTTTAAAGAAGTCTTATTGCTCACCAACAGTTGCATTACACAGTACTATTGTGAAATATTATTATTAATAAAAACTGTATCTATATATATATATAGTTATAATATACTAATGTTGTTTTGTAAAATAAAAAAAGATCTTGCTGGCCCAAAACTTTTGAGTGGTAGTCTGTGCTTCCAGAAAATTATTTTACATACTTTTTTTGTGTAGCATCTACAGTAGTGGTGGTCACTTTTTTTTTATTGTGTATTTGTTAGTAGCTAAAAAATTGCTTTGTGTTTCAGGTTTCTGGTGCTCCCTCTCTGTTTGAATCTACGGAGGAGGAGAATGCACCTAATGTAGCAAAAGACAAGATAGTAGAGGAGAAGAAGCCCGTGGAGAAGAAGCCTGTGGAATCCATTCCACCCTCTGAAGACAGCACTGAGATTAAGAAGAAGCCAGTAGGAGCAGTAAGCCTTTTTGGTGGGATTGATGTATTGGTAGACAAGCAAGACGCAAGTAAAGTGAGTAAAATATTTACAAAATAATAAAAATTATAATTTGTGCTATTTACACACAAAAAGGGTAAATTAAAGGGTTTACACCTAAATATATGCTTACAAAAAAGGGATAGAGAACTGGGGATTGTCTATTCCACAGAAGCAGATTAAGAATCAACAGGAGATTGCTGACGGTGATGAGCTGATAAAGGAGGGCCCTCCACCCATGGAGAGTAAGGGGACCAAGACCAAAAAAACTGCACTGAGTCTTTTTGATGATGATGATGATGAAGATATGATCACTGAAGAAATAATTCCTGCCCCTAAAACATCCAAAACAACAGAAAAGAATGCAGTAAAAGTTAGTAGTTTCAGATTCTCAGTGTTGTGAGGTATGAATTTAAGTAGGTTATTTAATGTTATTTATTGATTTTTCTTGTGATCTCAGGATCTTGGGCCCCGAATGAAGAGCACAGGTGTGTTCCAAGATGAGGAACTACTTTTTAGTCACACGCAACAGAGGGACAACGATCCTGATGTAGACCTTTTTGCCACATCTCCTAAACCATCTGTAGGTCTATGTTATGTTGAACTGTTTTGAATTTTATCTACACAACTTTTAGACTTTTCCACTTCATGAGGACACAGTGGTTACTTACTGATGGAGGTCTTTTTGATTTTACAGGTGCCATCTCAGAGCTCGGTAAAACCAGTCGTACCCACACTGTTCGGGGATGATGATGACGATGACCTCTTCAGTTCAACAAAGCTTAAAGCTCCTCCGGTACTATTTGTTTCCCAACTTGTATAGGTTTTGTTTTTGTTTTTTTTATACTTAATAAAGATAAATACTTTATAAATATTTCTACTATATTATCCATACAGAAAGTACCAGAGAAGCCCAGTAAGCCTAAAATAAATGAAGTGGACAAATCATCACTGACCTCAACCAAGGTATACTCAGAAATAAATCTGCTTTGTTGCTTTAATTAATCTTTATACAACAGAATATTTTTCCAAAAAACATTGTTTAAATGTATAAAATAGAGATTAAAATATTTCAAATTAAACATTTGAAATATAAAACAATTTTATTTACCACATATAAAACAGTATTTGTGACATTTCCAGAACCTGTTAAAATGGTTATTTGTTTTTATTGTTTGACTTGTATGTAATTAATATTATTTAATCGCACAGGAGCCTACAAACCCTCTAAAATCTAAAAAAAACTCCTCAAGGATTGGAGAACTTCAAGTAATGTTTATTAAAAAAATAAAGTCTCTATACTTCCACTTCTCTCATTGTGAAAACTGTGTTTTCTGTATTTCTCTGTTTTTGTCCTCCTGGCATGATTTTAGCTATCTTGCTTTTCATTGACCTGTTTTGTGACTCACCGATGTCAACAATCTGTTAAAAATCTACATATATATTCTTGTCTGTTAACATTTTCACTTTTTCTGGTATACCAGAACATCTTTAGCTTTGCCATAACATTGTTTCTCTCTGTGCCGATGCTGTAAACCATTACTGCACCAATAAGAAACCACTTGATGCAGAGCTCTGCAGCTAGCAATGTGCTGTTTAAAGTGTTTGCAAGGAAGCAGTGTATTTATTTCAACCACATTATGAACAATTATGACATGGACCTAAAATCTGCAAACTGAATTTTGATTTCTTTCTTGCATCCATTTAAACGGGCATCTTGACTTACTGACAAAGACCGAAAACCTCGATGTTCTGTTGCTGCCTTGCATGCATGGCCATGTCCTGCAGGAAATGCAAATCTAGTGTACTTTTAAAATAGTACAAAGCAGTCTCTCTCTTATCTTGGCATGTGAGAAATAGGCACTGGGTGTATTAATTTTAAGTTTTGTCACAGATTTAAAGACCTGTCTGTTTCTTTCAGGCTAGCTTAGCTGTCAACCCTGCCAGCCTTCTGCCAGGCGCAGTGCCACGGATTCCAGGAGCTGTCAGCGTAATCCCTGGCCTGGCATCTGCTTCCCCCCCTGCAGCTGCCAAGCCGCTGCCAGCTACCGGTACCATCCCTGATCATCAGCCCTCCAGTGAGGGAGGGGTGAGCTTCGACTCACCCGCTCAGGTCAGCACGCTACAGAATGCTAACAAGGTAGGTCAGACTGCAGTATGTATGTTTTATAAGTTTCACAAAATATTGGTTTGTGCCATTGCAGTAAAAACTGCTGCTGTTGGTGTAATCTTGTGTTAAATTAACATTTTGTTCTTTTCAGTTGACTAAAAGTTAGGTCACACTTTATTTTAACGTCCAGTTTTAGTAACTATGACTTTTGCCTCAATAAACTGTTAATATGCTGCTTATTAGTAGTTAGTCAGGAAGTTGTTAGGTTTAGGTATTGGGTAGTATTAGGGATGTGAAATATGGTCATGTGCTTTATAAGTACTAATAAACAGTTAATAATAGCATGCTAATAAGCAACTAGTTAATAGTGAGATCTGGTCCCTATACTAAAGTGTTACCAAAGACTTTAGTCATATTGTATTCATGCTGCAAAATGGTTTAACTGATAATACAAATTATGGTAACATTATTTTTACGGTTACACCTATTAGTTGCTTATTAGCATGCATATTATTATGAATATTAGCCATTTATTAGTGCTAATTAGGCACATATTAATGCCTTATTCTACATGACCTTATTTTATATCCCTAATCCTAGAATACTTAAACTTAACAACTACCTTACTAACTATTAATAAGCAGCAAATTAAGAATCTATTGAGGGAAAGTTGTAGTTAATAGTTAACAAGTGTTACCTATTCTAAAGGGTTACTATCATGATTACTGTTCATGATTGTTGTCTTTTGAGAAACTAAATCAGAATTATTGTTTATATGCGACAGAGAGGTTGTGTAAGTGCATTCATTCAGGATATTTTTCCCTTATAATTTTGGATATAGAAAGTTTTTATTTATTATTTATATATTTATTTTACAGTTTTTACTACATTTTAGTCTCATCTTTTTTTGTCATGTTGATACACTGTAGTCTCAGCTAGTGTTTAATGGTGTTGGTGTCAACTCTTCTTGTCTTAGTCAATGGAAAAAAGTTGTCTGAATATTTTTCTTTATAGTTTTCTTTAACAAAATTATCACTAGTAGAAAGTCCAGTCAATGGCTTTTTTATGATGCAGGGTCGGGCTAAAGGCTCAGGGCTACGGCGACCACAGACAAGAGCAGCAAGACATCTTGCAGCACAGCAGACTGAGGAAGCTGTTGGAGAAAGCAGCTCTATACAAGCTGATGAGCCAGTTATGGCTGCTTCTCTCCCTACCTTTAACCCCGTTACAGTGCGACCCTCAGCGCTCACTTTACCTGTCAGCAGCCCTGCTCCTTCCAAGAGCCCTGATGAAGCAGTCAGGCCAAAGAGATTTCTCAATTCTGGAGATGATCTGTTTGATTCAGATGATCTCTTTGCCACAAAGCCTGTTCCTTCCTCAAAACATAAATCAAAGACCCCTGAGGAAGGCCATAAGAAAGCCTCCAAAACAGAGGTCGTCATAGCTTCAAAGAAAGACCAGGCCTCATCTATTTTTGACAGCCATGAGGATGATCTTTTTGCCACAGTGAAACAGAAGCCTGTCCAGAAAAGCAAACAAATGTCCTTCCTAGAAGATGATGATGATGATATTTTTGGAGCAGGAAAGGGTAAAAGTGCAGATAGTAAAAACTCCAAAGCAGAAGCCAGCTCTGCAAAAACAGACTTTTTCCAGGTAAATATCACACGATCTTTAAGTTTGTTATTATAGCTTAATGGGGTAGTAGGAAGTAGTATTAACTGATGTTTATTTTCCTGTTGACCGTAAAATAAATGTTTACAGGATGAAGTGAAAGATCCTCCCAAGGCCCAGAAGAAGCCTAAGGAAGTGTCATTGGATGCAAGTTTGTTTGATGATGATGTTGATATTTTTGCTGACTTGACCGGCACCACAAAGCCAAAGGAGAAGAAAGCAAAGAAGAAATTGGAGACAAAATCTATATTCGACGATGACATGGGTTAGTTATCACTGCAAAGCACTCTGCACTATTGATTCTTACCATGGGCCTCATGTATAAAACTGTGTGTAAATTTCATCCTGGCTGATGTACGGTTTGTTAGGATATGACAATATCTGGCTGAGATGGAACTATTTAAAAATCGTGAATCTGAGGGTGCAAAACAGTCAAAATATTGAGAAAATCGCCTTTAAAGATGTCCAAATTAAATCCTTAGCAATGCATATTACTAATCAAAAATTAAGTTTTAAGATATTTACAAAATGTCTTCATGGAACATGATCTTTACTTAATATCCTAATGATTTTTGGCATAAAAGAAAAATAGATAATTTTGACCCATATAATGTATTGTTGGCTATTGCTACAAATATACCCGGGCTACTTATGACTGCTTTTGTTGTCCATGGTCACATATATTGTATTTTTCATACTGTTAGAAAGGCCATAGTGTGTAGTGTGTTAATATAGTAAGTTTAGTTTCTTGATAAAACCTGAAATGTGCCTAGAAATTTGTCTATGCATGTAATGGGCATTGAAATGTCAATACACAATGTCACACACATACATATCATGATTTAAACATGAGGTCCTAGGTCATTTTGATTATTTTATAAACATTGGTTTAAGTCAAATGTGCTCAACAATAAAGACACATTCGCAAATGCTTACTGCTATATGCTTTTTGCTCTCACCTCACAGATGATATCTTCTCGACTGGGACTACAAAACCAACAGTAAAACCATCCTCTAAGTCTAAGAAGAACCAGCCAGCCCAGGATCCTGTATCAGCTGCGGAAACAGGCAGCAATATTTTTGATGATCCATTGAATGCATTTGGGGGAAACTGAAACATAACAGCATTTTGTTTAACTCTGTAGCGATATTCATGGCCTAAATGAAAGTATATGTAATCTAACACTGTTAATAATTTAAATTAATAGTTAACTTTAACAAAAAAAAAAATAGACATTAAAAAGATTGTAAATCTATTTACCTCTGTTGCCATCTGTGAAGTGATCTGATTGGTAAAAGATGTAGCGGTTATCAAATGGCATTGACATTTGCAACGGTTATGTGTCTTTTATTAGCACTTTAAACATGACAATGATCTAATAAGGTGTAAAAAAAAAAAAAAAAAGGTTAAGACTGGAGACATTCCTCTGACATTGTCAACTGTAATGTTTCATTTTTCAGTGTGGTGCCATAACTCTAAGCCGATGCGCCAACAGAAGTGCTTTTGTTGTTGATGTTTTTATAACTCGAGCTGAAGTTTTCTTGTGTTGCATGTGAAATGATTTTTGGAAACTGAAGAAAATATATTTTATGAAACGAACTGAATGAGTCTGCGTGCTTAATTGAATTCAAAATGTGTAGAGGACCAAACCATTGCTAACCATTTAATGCAGAACATTCAAATCTGTAAGGCTTTCAGTGTTATGGACTAAAAATGCAACCAGATACAGTCCCAAATTGTTGTTTGACGCTGCCAGGGTGACCGGGGTAACATCCGGGAGATGGAAAGGGGAGTCGAGAGAACGGTCCCGCCCACTCTGCATTACCATTGGACGAGCGGTTCTCTTTTTCTCAAACGGCTAATGTCATTCGTTCTGCTCGCTGTCAATTAAGAACATCACAATAGGCTGCCTCCTTTTCAGATTTTTGTATTCTGTTTTAATGGGGCCTTTGAGCCGCATATCATCGAAACAAAAGCAGTTGTCCGTGGCTCGAAAAAATAAGGTAAGGTATTGGCGTGCGGAAACGGTAAATGTGTTATAAGAATTTGTAAGCATTAGCGGCATCCGCGAGTAGTTCGACGACCTGCCTGTGCCGCTTTGCTAAACCAGCTAGCCGCTACAATACAATTAAAACACCCTTTATTGCAAGTTTCTGTCGGATAACCGTTCAGAGACTGGGGAATCGGTCGCTTTTACCTTTTGGGGTAACTACCTAGTGTTTGGGGTGTGTTGTGGCTGGGACATCAGCCAGGACTGTCTCTGATCCAGCTGTCCCTCCCTGCAGATCTCTGATGCTGTCAAGGTAAGATGACAAATAGGTGTAACTGCTACTGAACGGGTATTTTTAAAAGTCAAAGAACCTAGCTCGACTGGACTTTTGAATACTTGACATATTAGTTGACTTTTGGTAAAAATAAATTAGAAAAGCGTCGTTTGTAGCTTTAAAACACTTTTATGTTGTTAAGACTAACGTTAATTGTAAATAAACATTCTGAGAACACAACATCAAATACAATAACAGAAGAGATGGATGGATAAATGGATGAATATAGATTATTACTGTTAATAAGTAATATTATTAAGTAAAAATATTATTAATAGTATTGTTAGTAAAGTTAGTATAAATAAGTATTTAGTAAGTTTTAATAATTATCTTTAATATGTAGTAACTTGTTAAGCACATGATTTTTTAAAATGGCCTTAAACAGGTTTAATTCATTAATTTTTAATTTAATTCATTAATATATATATATATATACGTAATATGTGATTTTATAGAAGAAGTTTAACGGGTGCTGCATGCTAGACATCAGTCTGACCAAGATCAATATGATTTTGTCATGTCTTTGTTAAGGGGCATGGCCTTGGAAGAGGTCCGCCTTCGCAGTGTTACTGATCTGATGGATGGGGTCGACGATTTGTTTGAGTATCTCAGGGAGCCGTTTAGAGACTGGTGCAGCACACCTCTACTCCTGCACAGTTTTCATAGTCGAAAACAACTTGAGGAAAATATAAAAGATTTTTCTCATGCTCCGTCACAAGCTCTCAGCTCAGTTTTGAAGTGTTTATCCTGATGCTATTGTGAATGAAAGGCTGTCATTAGGAGATCAATTTGTTGAAGGGGTCCGCGATCCATCCGTTCAACGTGACCTTCGCAAATTTGTGACCACCCAAGGTATACAATGATGGATGTGCGAAATGAAGCTTTGTAGAAGAACCTTCAGCGAGTTCAAAAACTAGTAAGTCTCGCTGTTGTAGTAATTTGACACAGTGTTCAGTTCTCAAGGTGCACAAAAGAAAAACTGTCACCTTAGAGGATGTTCTTGACATGGTAGCTGAGCAAGGCAAAGCAATTAGTGAGCGGACACAAGCTGTGAAGAATTTGGCTGCCAGGAGTGGCAGTATGAGGGAGGAGACCTCAAGGCCTAAGTCACAGCCTAGGTTCACTGAGGATGGACAGCCCATATATTTCAAAAGTCAAGTCGCTGGGCAGGTGGCTAAAAATTGCCCTCAGAAGCAGAGCTCTAGAGCAGCAAGGCCTGTATCCTCTGACGTGCAGGGAAGCGAGAACCCCCGAACATCCACAGACTCAAAAAATGTACCTCCAACTTGTGACGAGTTGTTGCAACGTGCTGTTGGTGCAGTCGTGCTGAAAAATGTCAAATTGCTTTTGACAATCTCAAAAATATGTGGCTAGTGCACCTTTCTTAAGGGTGGCCGACTATTCAGAGCCCTTTGTTATGGAGACAGATGCGAGCAGTCAGGGATTGGGCGGCATTTTATATCAGCAACAGGGAGATGTAAAATGCGTTATTGCTTTTGCAAGTAGACGGCTGAGGGATGCAGAAAAAAATGATAGAAATTACAGCAATATGAAACTCGAGCTCCTTGCTCTCAAGTGGGCAGTTGTTGAAAAGTTTTGGGGATATTTGTTGGGGTCCAAATTTACCGTGATAACTGACAGTAATCCTCTGTGCTACTTGAAGACAGGTTTGGAGCGATTGAACAAAGATGGACTTCACAGTTGTCCGTCTTTGATTTGAATGTCCAGTATCGTCCGGGGCATCAAAACACAGTGGCTGACACACTATCTAGACACCCTTTTGCAGGGGAGCCTGAGCCAGCCTCAGAGGATGTCGAGTATGATGGGTGTGTTGCAGTCTGTGGTTGGATTCACTGCGGTATAGACCTGGATCCGGCACTTGTGGCTGCTGGGATAAACAGCTGTGAAGTAAGGCAAATGCGAGCTGTGGTGTCCAACTTTCATGATTGTAATGGGCAAGGTCAAGGGAATACCGCTACCTTTCCAGGTTACTCAACTGATGAATTAACTGCCTTCCAACAGCAAAGACTTGGTGCTTAGCGAAATTTTGGGATCAAAAGAGAAGGCCTCATGGAAAGGAGCTAAAAGTTCTGCCAAAACCTGTTCGGTCAATGCTGAAGCACTGGAAAAGCATCAGGGAGCGTCAGGGTCTACTGTACCATGTCTTTGAAGATGTCAGGCATGGAGAATGTTATCAGCTCTTGTTACCTCTCAGTTTAAAGAAGCCTGTTCTGGAAAATGTGCACAATTCTATGGGACACCAAGGTGTCGAGCGTACCCTTCACTTGCTGAGGCGCAGGTGCTTTTGGATTGGGATGCACAATGATGTGGACAAGTGGATTAAAGATTGTCAGCGCTGTGTGATGACTAATCTGCCACAGCCAAGGGTCCACCCTCCCATGAAATCATTCTTCTTCCCGCATCTGATGGGCGGGAAAACGTGTTGAGAATGCTGCCACCTGAAAAGAAACGTTGATGGCCTGAATACCTGCCAGAATTGGTTTAAGCATATAATGCGACACCACACTCAACTACTGGGTATTCGCCATATTATTTATTGTTTCGGGTTGATCCTTACCTGCCAGTGGATGCCCTACTGGGACAAGAGCAGGTTTTAGACCAGAAACATGACTGGCTGTCTGTCCACCAAAGTCGTCTGAATGATGCTCATGCCAGGGCAAGGGAATATTCTGAACAGAAGGCTGCTGAGCACATTTCCTTGCACAAGGATAAAATATATTGCCTGAAGATCGAGGTCGGAGCACTGGTGTACCTGAGGAACAGACCAGTTGGCGGCAACAAAATCCAGGACGCCTGGGGGCCATCCATATATCGGGTAGTAGGGATCTTGGACAACACTTACATAGTGGAGCCGTTGGAAGGTGGGCCTACAAATAGGGTTAACAGGGTGGACATCAGGGCCTGTGTGAATCCTCCTACTCCTGCCCCTAGGAAGAAGCCAAAGGCACAAGATGAGAAGTCCCTTAGTGAAGTGGAGTCCGAAGATTCTGGTGAGGGTGTAATTTTGAGGGAGGAGAGATCTCATACACCTGCAGAAGGAAATTTTAGCCCACAGTCTGTTGGCCAACAAAACGTAGGACAGAGTTGATCCCGGCGGCACTAATGTTCTGTCAGAGTCTGCTGAGGCTTTAGAGACTGAGGAAAGGCTGAGAACAACAAGTGAATTAACCCTTCCAGTTGCTGCGCCACGCAGGTGTAGTAAAAGGCCAAATGCAGGCCAGCATTCAAATGTGTACCATGAGCCCAGGTCTGTCCTCGATCATCCTTCTTTAAGTCCAGCAGAAGTTTCACAGATACCGGCTGATCTGAGTTCTGTTCTGTTCAGGGAAGCAGTAAAAGAGGTTAAGAGTTCTCCGATTTTAAATGATTGAGTAATCGAGGACGCTTACTGTGATGCAGGGGAGAATGTAACCAGTTGGTGGTTAAGGGGGGTTAAAATATTTCTAATGTTAATGATGCACATATCTGTGGACAATATGATAGGTCCCTTTAAGAATAGTGGTGACGTCATTGAGCACGCTGTTGAGTTACACTGTGTGTGCGTGTGATTGTTGGAGTGTAATCAGATATCATCCAGGTACAGATCATTGTGTATAATGTGTTATATGAAAATGTACATCTGCTTTATGCTGGAAGATTTGCTGAAATGTTGACTTATTTCTGTAAGCAGTTGGATGTTGACGCAGGACTGCGTTGATTTGAGAGTGTGGCTGAGCTAATGCACTTCGTATACGAAGCCTGTTTGCATAGAAGAAGTGATGTATTACTGTGTACCGTAAGAAATACAGGGAAAAAGTGAGTAAATACCACACTATGTCATTTCAGGTGCATTTTGACAATATTATTGTAATCTAACTGTTTGTGCAGTTCTAAGATGTTGTGCTTTCTTTCTAGAGTGCTGCTACCGTATTATTATTAATAGTGTTTCAATATCTGAATTGTCTTATTGCACACAAGAAAAGACAACAAAATTGTACTTCATATTATATTTATTTGGATGTTGAATAATTTGCTGTGGAATCAGAAGAAATTCCAGCACTGTATTTTACTGTTATTCTGGCTGTTTTGGCTTACAAGCCTAAACGAAAAAGAAACAGAATCTCCTAACAAATTTTAAAAAGGAATAAAAAAAACTAACCCCACCTATAGTTGTTGGTCCTGCTTGTTAATTTCCTATGGCCACATATATATATTGTCACGAACTAAAGATGAGGAGGCGTGCGGATTCAAATGCAAACTGTTTAATCACAAAGACAGAGTGGAAACAGGCAGAGTCGTTTACCGGCGAACATAAACATCAGAGGCAAAGGCAATAGAATAATTCAAGGTCAGTAGCGGTAGTCAGGTGGTGGGCGAACAGTATCCAGAGGGGCGAGACGAGAGAGAGAGTCCGGGAACAGGCGAGGTCGAGATCGGGGAACAGGGAAAACAAAGACATACGGGGCTTTTATACACGAGGAAGTCAGGGTAGGGGGTGGAGGAATACATGAGTAGTCATGGCAACAGACAAGGTGGGTGGAGAAAACAAGTTCATAATAAGAGTCCAGGGAGAGCAACGGAGACAAACACACAATGGAAACATGGAGCTGGAGTGCCATCC
>JAUMHE010000014.1:791120-833440 GCA_032359235.1 Enteromius mattozi | reverse complement strand
CTGGAGAAGAATGATTTACACACTTCAGCAGCGTGTGTGTTATGCATTAGCATTTGTGTTCATCTATCTATCTATCTGTCTAAAGATATGGCTATGACAATCCACCAACTAGATCTAGTCTAGATCAGCATGGAAGTAAATGTGCCTGCTGGTCTATCTGATCATAAATATACCAGCACATATAGCGCTGTGCTGTGTAGTGCTACAGTAAGTTGGGTTGCCTGTGTCTGTCTGCCCTCGGTTTGCTGTCTGTGGGTGTGATGAGGTGTGAATTAACGCAGCCAGTTGTTTACAAACAGACGTGCGGCTTGACAGGGTGACGTTCTTGTTGTTTGTGTTTGGCGTTCCACTGAGGCTGGCGGACACTGACCCAGGGCGAGAGGAGTCGGCGGAGAGCGGGGAGTGTTTGAAAAGATGCAGATAAGTGGAGAGCAACATTCCGTACGCTGACCGGAGGCGTCTGAGAGGCAGAACACTCTCACAGGATCAAATCCAACCTCTGCTTTGACTCCGATGGTCTGGACCACAGAATATTTTCAGTTGGAGCTTATGGCCTAGATGCTGACTGATGTGCTTGAGAGGCCTGCAAAACATTCCCCTTGATATCTAGATCAGCTGAGCAATATCTCAAATGACACCCTTTTATTCAAAAAGCATGTGAGGAAAATGCAGATGCAGACAATTTATGGAAGCCAGTTCTGCCTAAAAACAAAAGCATAAACAATCTCTCATATTTGCAACTATATACTACAGTTGAAAATTTGGGGTCTGTTCGTTTTTTTGATGTTTTTGAAAGAAGTCTCTTATGCTCAACAAGGCTTTAAATTTGATCTGAATAAAAACAGTAATATTGTGAAATATTATTACAATTTAAATAACTATTTTCTATTTTAATATACATTTCAAAATGTCATTTATTCTTGTGATGCAAAGCTGAATTTTCAGCAGCCATTACTCCAGTGTCAGTGTCACATGATTTCAAATTCAAATCATTCAAATTTTCAATATTTTTAATGTTAAAAATGTTTACTTTTACATTTAGTCATTTAGCACATGCTTTAATTCAAAGCAACTTACAAATGAGGACAACAGAAGAAATAAAAATAAACAAAAGATCAATAATATGTGACCCTGACCCTCATAAGTAGCACAGGTACACTCAGAAATGAAGGTACAAAAGCTATCACTGGGGTAGTACCTTTTCAAAAGGTACACTTTAGTACATGTTAGGTTCAAATATGTACACTTCAAGTACTAATATGTACCTTTAAGGGACCAAAGGGCACCTTTTTAGGAAAAGGTACTGCCCCAGTGACA
Source organism: Enteromius mattozi (assembly GCA_032359235.1). Classification (NCBI taxonomy): domain Eukaryota; kingdom Metazoa; phylum Chordata; class Actinopteri; order Cypriniformes; family Cyprinidae; genus Enteromius; species Enteromius mattozi. The sequence goes on along the minus strand of JAUMHE010000014.1, from coordinate 832,123 downwards.
GCTTTTGTACCTTCATTTCTGAGAGTGTGTATTTGTAGCAAAAGTCAACAATATATTGTATTCTTTTATTCTAAAAATCATTAGGATATTAAATAAAGATCATGTTGCATGAAAATATTTTGTAAATTTCCTACCGTAAATATATAAAAACTTAATTTCTGATTAGTAATACAGCATGTATGTATTGTTAAGAACGTTTGGACAACTTTAGGCTTTTTCTGCACCCTCAGATTTTCAATTAGTTACATCTCAGCCAAATATTGTCCTATCCTAACTTACCCTTTTTTGTGTAACACATAAAAATATAACAAATAAAAATGAATACAAAATGAATAGAGAATACAAATACAAAAATGAATAGAGAATGCTATGTTAGGTGGTGATATATATATATATATATATATATATATATATATACATATAATATAGACTTATGGTGCTGATTATTTTTGTTGAAAGCTTGATATGTATGATTGATATGTTGTTGTTTTTTTTTTCAGGATTCTTTGATTCTTTGAACAGCAACAACATGTGAAATAGAATTTGACATTCATAATGTATATTACAAATTCCTTTACTGTCAGTTTTGATCAGTTATTGCTTCCTTGCTGTATAAAGTATTCATTTCTTTAGAAAAAATACAAAAATAAATATTCTGACCTCAAACTTTTGAAAGGCAGTGTGTAACAGATATACATTAGTGACACTTTTGCACTATTACAAATTTATTTCTCATAATTGCAACCTCGCAATGTGAGAAAGTCCTGCCCAAACACACACCATTGGTTGAGCCGATGTTGCTGTGTCTGGCGCTTTGAGATGCTCAAACAAACAGAACAGTGTTTTGATAGCGCCACAGTGTTTACAGTTTTTGGGCAAATCAACCTACAAACAGCTTACTTTTACTTGCCTCTGTATATCAAGCTGAGATGGGAGAAAGTAAGTGTGCGTGGACACGAGGAACACACAGCAAGCAAAAGGAGTCTGACATTACAAGCTGTCAGTTCACTACAGCCACATCACAGAAAGAGAGAAATAAGACAAAGAGGGTACGTACAGAAGGACCACCGAGGGTTCTATTAAAAGCACATGGTGGGTGGGGGGCAGACTATGTTCTGGTTTAGGAGCTGTGGAACAGCACGACCAGTTCTGTGAGATCTGCGTAATCTACAACAGACCAGACCACCTTAACCTCCGCCCTCCCCCTTCTCTCTTTCATCTTCTTCTCTTCTCTCAGTTTAATCTGTCCTTAAGCACTGGTGGATCTTAGTCATTTTAAACCATTTTTCTCACAATACATTAATGGTAATGATTCGTTATCTCTCATTCTGTCAAACATCTGATGTTAACTCAACTCTGAGGAAAAGATTACCGTGGTAGAGCGATCTGGTCAGTGGCCTCTCTCTCGATCGCTCTCACTCTTTTTCTCTCTCAGGTGAAATATGGCTGGAGTTGGGTAAATGTTTTTTGGCCTTCTCAGCGGCTGTCTCCATTTGAAATGGAGATCGGTTTCACGCTGCTTGCAAAATCATAACTCAGGCAGGCAGGAGGAGAAGCCAGACACTGGCCAGAAACAAGGCCCAGAGATTCGAGATGCTCAGTCAGTCTTCTCTGCAGGTACTGAAAACAGCAGCAGAGATGCACAGGAGTCCATCTCAGGTCAGAGGGTCCGTGTCCCAAGAGCAAGCTGCTCTCAGTCATACTGCCAAAAACTATTCCTGAGCCCTTTTCACCTAAACATTTGTGTTTGAGAGGAGGAGAGTTTGCCTAGAGTAGCGCAGGATCACTTACAGTCCATCTATCTATATTTCTAAAGCTTATTCTACCTATAGCTATTGTTTTATCACTCTATATATTGTTTTAGTGATTTAATATATATAAAATTCTTATTATCCAATGTAAAGTTAGATTTTTGTGAATTTTTTTAAATAAAAGAACAAAAGGATTCACACTGATCATATTTACCAAGGGTGCCAATATTTTTGGCCACGACTGTATATATACAGTATGTATACAGTATATATATATATATATATATATATATATATATATATATATATATTAGTGTGTATTCTAATGGGAGATATTGTCATTGAATAAGGTTTATATTTTATTTGACTTGGAGTGTGGCACACAGTTTACTGTATATTATATTTATGTTGTTTTTATCATTTTTGGAGCTTGACTGATGTGGAAACTGAACTCTGTATTGATAAAAGTTGTTTTTTCAACAGATCTCGTTTTGTGATGAATAGAATAGCTTATAGATTTAGAATGACATGAGGGTAAATGAATAATGACAGCACTGACTTTTTCAGTTAAATTTAGATGCAGAAAATGCACGGTGATGTCATTTATGAACAAAACCAGACATATCCTTATCATCATAAATATTTGCATTGTATCTTGCTTGTGTGTCTGATTATGTTTCTTGCATTTCTAGTGTCATTCTGGTGTATATAATTATGTACTACATCTTCGTGGGGTTTCAGAGGCTGTAGCGGATAGATGATAAACAATGAATGACCTCTCATTTGCATTTAGACATGAGGGAGCAGTCCGGAGGGTCGCAGGGGAACACAGAGGTCCCGGTGTCAGCAAACTAATTAGTCAGGACTGGCCTGAGATAATTAGGAGTGGCTTTGATTCCAGCATCAGAAAAAAAATAAAACATCATCTGAAAATGAACAACCAAAACAGTGTTCTCCCATAGGAATTTAGTTTCTCTTTGAGAGCAGAACAATAACAGGATGTCGGTTATTGATACTGTGCAGGTGACTGCGGATGTGAAAAATGCCGGAGGAGTTTTGAGCTGTTATGTTTTTGGATGTTATACCATTTATGGATTTTTGATATTTCTCGCTTGCGCTCTCTTACCTTCACTTTCTCCTCAATTGTTCTTCGCTTGGAAATGTGATGTTCAGAATTCCTATTACTTTCAGTATTACTATAACCAGTTTAACTGATTATTCTATTATCGCAGGATTAAAGATTTATTCACGTGGAAATCATTGTTAAATTTCCACTTTGAGGATCCTTTTTGTGGGTTTAGAAGATTCCATGCAGGTTCTTCTTGGCAGTCCATGGCAATAAAAAATATTTTTTTTTACTTATTTTAGTGCATGGCAGATAAAAGAAAACATTGTGATTTATGTACCTTTAGAAAAGGCGGAAATTTCAATACATTTACAGTTCAGATTTTAATTCAGATTGATAATGATATGCTTAGTAATTTAAAATGTATTTAATATCTTTAATTTTTTAGGATTTTTAATTGTTTATTTATTTGTATATTATTTATGTAAATGTTAAGTAATTTTTAAAAAATATTTTTGGAAAAAAATGAGTAATAGAAATTATCGACACACACACATGCAAAAAAATGTGTGTTCTTCAAACAATGACATCTCTTTTTAGTTAAACATTCAGAATCAAATCTTCCCTTTACTTACACTCCTCCATGGCACAATTACTAAAAATAATTACCTGTCATAAGTACCAGTGGTCAATCCTGATGTTACATTTACAGCTAAGCATATCTTGCTGGTCAATGCTTTAAATGTACTTCTTCATTCCTCACTCTGGTGTAATTCTGGCATGTGGTTGAGCATGATTAAGTGAAACAGATGAGTGGACGTGAAGTACAACCCCGTTCCCTATTTGAGTTGTTGAGAAATGACCGTTTCCTGTGATTCAGTAGAGATAGTGCTCCAGTACTTGGCCTTCGGTCAGCTGAGATGATTTTAACTGTCTTTTTCTCATCTGATCATGTGATCTCTGGTTCATGGGCCTCAGAGGGCTGGGGTTTGTTTGACAGGTCAGATAGGTAAACTGCAGCTCTCAGCTGAAAAGAGACCTGTAATTGTTGTCATTGCCCAGAGTATGAATCCTTCTTTGCCTGTGAGCAGTTTCTTTGATATTGAAATTCGAGCCTCCATTGTGTAAAAACCATGAGCTCACACAGGAAAACGCTTCCATGCGCACTTCCTGCAAGATAGGGTTACATTCCCAGTGTTTCTCAATGTTTATCATTTCGATATTTCCTACAATCACATTACCCACGATTGCACATTTTCACGTTATTTAGGTTGCAAATGAATCCTATTTATGCTTACATGTGTGCCGTTTCAGCGAGCGTAGATTACACTGTGTAATGTGTGTGCAATTCAAAGCTTTTGATTAGTGTAAATTATACATTTGAATGGGGTGCGATACGCTGAATCGCTAAGCTAATCACTTGTTGATGTCAAGTTAAATATTGCATGAAATTCAATGCAGAAGTGGATGATCCCAGCATGCTTCGCTTGCGCGTGACATGACAGGATTTGAAAATTTCTTGTTAAAGCTTGTTTGACTCTCACTACTGCTATTTGCGCAATCGCTCTGATCTGTTGGATAAACAAACAGTTTCGATGTGCACTGCGTATTCTGAATTAATATGATGAAACCCAGTGCACTGCACAACCTTGGAGTCATTCTGCAGTGTTTCTAAATGTTTCCTATAAACAGTACTGTAAGTTTTATGCAAATATTCTAACGTTAAGTTGTGACTGGCTTTCAGTTTGTGCTGAGGGTTATCAAATGGAGGCCTGTGGGTTTGTTGTCTCTAAACTGGACTGTTCCTGCTGGCTCATGAAAACAAATTTAGAGCTTTGTGGGTTTTAGTCCATGCCTTTTAGCTTTAAATCTATTTTTGTGTGGGTATCCTCATAAAGGTTGACAAAATAAACTTGTAGATGATGTACACATTTCAAATTTCCTAGTAAATTTGACCAAAAATGTCCATGACTCATTTTACCTATCTATATATATATATATATATATATTAGTACAGTCTTATTTCAACTAGCTTTATGAATTCATCATCAGTTATAAAGACAGAAGAGTAGTAAAAAAAATACTCAAGTTGTTTATTTGCAATTTTTTTTTATTTTACAGTATGCACATATTGACTCTTAATTGTATGTATAATATGTCTCTGCTAATTCCTTCATTTATCAATTAGCCTGTATTAATCACATAAATAAAGATTATATTTTCAATTCAGAACAGCTAAATTATAGAGAATGTAGAGTAGTTTGCATGAGTGGTTATTACTGCTGATTGTTTAATATTACTGTGTTAAAACCTTTGCTAAATATTGAATGTTTAGCTACTTATTGTACATCTGTGCACACGGTCTCCATGAAAATAGAAGTGTTGTGCTGTATACAAATTATACCTGACTCTGCATAGACAGCAACAAAACTGACCCTTTAAACTTTGTCATCCTAACAACAGTCGTGTTTCCATTACCCTTCAAATTACACAGATTAAAATTGCGAATTAAAAATATGCCTAATGGAAACGCGTCAATTTTGCAAAAACTTCTAAATATCGCCAAAAAGTTTTTATGCTCACATGAGGAGGTTTTTCCTGCAATTCGAAAAAGGAATAATTCACAAAACTGCAATGGAAATAGTTTTTTTACATTTACAGGTCACATGGTGTATGTAAAAAGTCATATAATCTTTGTAATCAATGTAATATAAGGGGCTTTCCATTAATGTTTAGACACTGTACACATCTGTGGAGCAGAGCAGCTCTGATATGACACTGAAGCTGTTTGTGGTCACTCGGCTAATGCTCGCATGTTTCTGCAGTATCTCTCTGTGCTGCTTCTGTAAAGATACACCCATATGCCTCTTTTGAATAAATATATCCAAAATCCGTCAAATCTCACCAAAATCCGTTGCCATGACTTATCGCAAGAGGCAAAAGGTTATGTTTTAGTCACATAATACTGGTTAATGGAAACTTTTGCGTCATTTCACAATACTTTTTATTGACATTTAAAAAAATATCGTCAAAGTTTTGCACAAATCTGTAATGGAAACACGGCTAGGGAACAGAGCGCTGCATAATGAAGTAATATTTTAGGCATATCTAATTATATACGTAATATAGTATTTATGGTAGTTACGGCCCTGCTGTGATGCATACCGAAAGCTATATAAGCCAGAATGTCCCATTGCAACTTCCTGTTCCAGTGGGATTTATGTCAACACAGGAAAGAAAATTGTGTTAAACTATTTCATGCTCTTTAATACTGTTTTGCTCTCTGTCCCTCTATCTGGACTCATTGTAGCCTTCATGATCAGAGCATCTGTCTTTCTCAGATCGGTTTCTGTGCATGGCTTAATTTTGTTGTGCTGGAGGATGTTGCTGCCTTGCAGGAAGCAATGATATAAAATATGACGTGTGGGTCGCTTGATTATTGTCTTCTGAAAGGAAATATCTATAACTAAATGTGAAAGGCACAATTTCATCAGCCCAATATTCAGACTGCATTTCACCCTTCCTTCAGATCGTGATGTTTGTTCTGTTGATTTAATTCTGCTCCTTCCTTTTCACCGTCTTCATTTTAATTTGCTTCTCTCCCTCTCTCTCTGTTTATACAACCAGACACTCATATAACTCTCTCAATAATAAGGGCCAATAATCTCAGCGCAGATTATTTCTGTAAATGGCGAGCTGTTTTGCTTTTAAGAAGCAAGTAGTTACCTTGAATGCATTAACAGCTGTGCCCCTTTCAGCCCTGGGCAGACACAAACATCTGTTACATCAACAATATGAGTGTTTATGTCTGGCAAACTGTTGCGTTTTCAAAATACAGAAAGAAGTGTAATGTCATTGAGATCGACCAGGGTTTATTTGAGTTCAATATTGCACTTTTGTTACTTTTTGAAGGAATCAGTGACCTAACAACTGTTCTAAACACCCTAGCAACGTCATTTCAGTTCTCTGGCAAACACCCAGAAGTGATGTAGTGTTAAGATTTGCACAGGCTAGAGCCATCCACATTTGCTTCATATAATGCATATCTAGTTTTTACTACGAATTCAGACAGTTTATTCCTTTCACACCAAATGGCTTAATTGACAAAGTCGAGACTTTGAGTAATTTAAAAGGATAATTTATAGCATTCAGTTGTTAACTTGGGTCTGAATTTTGCTCATTACCTGTCATCTTTTACATTTCTCCTAAACAACTGTTTTATGGGGGAAAAGTGTACTGATTAGTTTCAGAAATGGGGATACCTTACCTTGTTATAAAGAGGCTACAGATTAAAAACAGGAATTCACATTGGCCACTTTTTGTTTGGTTATGTATAGTCACTAAATTACAATGTGTGTAACATATGTAATTTAACTAAATTATAATATGCAAAAAGTATAAACATGCACTGCCATTCAGTTTGGAATAATTAGGATTTTCTTATATTTTTGAAAAACAAAACAAACCTTATGCTCACCAAAGCTGTATTTATTTGATCAAATTTCCAATGAAACATTCTGAAATACTATTACGATTTAAAACACGTTTCTGTGTTGTATTTGGGTATATTTAATTTTTTTTTTTTTTATATATATATTTTTTATATACAGTGTAGGTTTCATAAATTGGGTAACATGGTCCCTTAACTGGTTGTTTATCAGCATGCATATTACTAGAATATTAGCCATTTATTAGTAGTTAATAAGCACACGTTAATGCCTTATTCTACATTCAGAATCCTACCCAATACCTAAACTTAACAGTTACTTTACCACCTACAGTATTAATAAATAGCAAATTTGCAATTTATTGAGGGAAAAGTTGTAGTTAATGATGAAGGAAAGGAAAGGACGTGACATGTGGCCAGGTATGGTTTCCCATACGAGGAATTTGTGCTCTGCGTTTAACCCATCCAAGTGCACACACACAGGAGTGAGAAGTGAACAACCACACACACACACACACCGTGAGATCACACCCGGGGAGCAGTTGGGGGAACGGTGCCTTGCCCAAGGGTCTCACCTCAGTCGTGGTATTGAAGGTAGAGCGCTGCATAATGAAGTAATATTTTAGGCATATCTAATTATATACGTAATATAGTATTTATGGTAGTTACGGCCCTGCTGTGATGCATACCGAAAGCTATATAAGCCAGAATGTCCCATTGCAACTTCCTGTTCCAGTGGGATTTATGTCAACACAGGAAAGAAAATTGTGTTAAACTATTTCATGCTCTTTTTGGAGAGCACAATCCCTGGGACCTGGGACTCGAGCCCACAATCTTTGGGTTACAAGTCCAACTCCCTATCCATTAGGCCACGACTGCCCCATGAATAAGTGTTCCCTACTCTAAAGTAATTCCGGTAACACTTCAGAATAGGTAATACTTGTTAACTATTAACTACGACTATTCCATTAAAAAATTCTTAATTTGCTGTTTATGAATAGTTACTAAGGTAGTTGTTAAGATAAGGGATTGGGTAGGATTAGGGATGTTGAATAAGGTCAAGTAGATTAGCACTAAAAATGGCTAATATTCTAGTGATATGCATGCTAATAAGCAACTAATAGGTGTAACCGTAAAATAAAACGTGTTACTGTAATTCCCTATTCTCTATCATAATGCTTTGAGGAACAGTGCCTTTTCTCGTTTTGCTTATAGGAAGCCATTTCATGTCCTGGGGATTGTATTGTGTCGTTAATGCCAGTCAAACATTAACTGAAAAGAAGTGGAGAGGGAGAAAAAGTGAGCGAGCGAGCGGGATGAAAATAGAAAGACAGTGATGGTGAGGTTCTAGCAGTGATCTCATTTGCTGTCTGTTCCTCCTGACTGCCGTTGTTGCGTTGAGCTGTCTGCTGAGGCAATGAGACATGGAGATAGGGAATCTGGGAGATGGAGGAAGAGAGCAGTCAGCTGAGGAGGTGTAGATGGCCATCTGTCACATGTCTCCTCTCACTCAGCGCTGATAACAACCTCTGCTCACCCAGTAGGATAATTCAATCTTTTCCATGCACCAGTCATGGACTCGCCCTCTCCTCAGAGACGACCCAGATACCGGATACTCTCAACAAAGTGTGCAAATCGTGATGCCACATCGCTGAGGTAGATGCTGTGCACATCGGAGTTTTATTTCCACCTAACCATGCATGACACTATAAGATACTGTAAAAGTTTTTATTGACATACTTTTGTTGACATTTATTTTGGATAGCCCTGCCCTGCTCTTCATGAAACCGCTTCTGATTGGCTTTTAATAGTGTCACGTCAGGAGGAGGCAGATTTGTGCTTGATGTTGACAGAACGGTTACTTGTTGCTGGAATCTCGTCTAGTTTGGACATAGCGATAGACACACATCTCAAATTTAGGAAAGTTTCCAAAGTAAATAGGTTCAGGAACATTATGAGCAGTGTAGCCTCAGACAGTACGCCCACAAAACACCCACACACCATTCACGGACCATCTGATGCTGACTGCACTCAAAAACAGCAAGAGCAGCCTGAAGTCACCTCTATTCCAGTGTATTGGCTGTGATAGGGGTTTTCAAATTTGTTGATGCCAAGAAATGTTATTTTAGTGTCACTGAGATGGCAGTATAGTTTTTTATCAAGATTTTGAATTACTTTTTCTTTTCTTCCAAAAAAATGCATTTTCATGAAAACAAACAAAAAACATATAATGAAAAATATATATCACATAATTGACTAACCTGAGAAATCTTCTTTTTTATACATATTACTATACTTACAATGGACTGAGCTGAACTATTCTCTAGATATGTCAACATTTTTAGTTTGCAACATTTATTAGCAAATAAAAAAGTATAATTCGGTTTCTCCTGCCTTATTCTCAAGTAAGTGTGGTTTGCATGTAGGCCAGTCGAGTCTGTCTCTTGCAGTCTAAGTGGACAGTTCATGGCAAGATTAAACTGTAAAGTGGACCAGACTTTGTCAAAAGTCTTGCTAAACAAGAATTTGAGAAGTGTCAAATATGGCAGAGAGGGTATTGGATTAAATGCTTGGTTGTATCAAGTCAGAAGCATCCTGTATTCTCAGGTAAAAGACTGAAAAGTCTTGGCGAGGGGACGAGTCTGTGGTTTCTATAGCTCACATGATACAACCATGAGACTAAATGGAACAGAAAAATTCCAAATTCCGAAAAGCAGAAAGAAGAATCACTTATTCAGGACTCTAACAGCGTGGTCGGAGCAGACAGAAGCCACAAAGACTATGCTATGCTCTCTGTGCCCCACACTCTTTTTGTTAAAAGCTTGACAGTGTTATCAGAGGTTTATGTTAACATGCACTCATTGAGATAGAGGGGGGCATGTTTTTTGAGCACACTGAGTGATTTGTATATACCTCAAACTTCACTGTGCCGTTTTCTCCTCTAATCGTCCCTGTCAGATTACATTCAAGCACCAGGCATGCATTTGTCATCTCATTATATTATCCATGCACTCATGGCAACCTCGGAGTCTGGCTCATTATTCTGGATCTGCCCACACACTTGATGAAGCCTGCAGATCCATAACAACAATGTATTAGCACTTTATTTCTGCTGTTGCCGTTTACACAGCCACACACCTGAAATACTTGTAAACATTGAGCTACTTTTTTTTTTTTAACCACATGGATTTCAGACTGCATTTTGTGACCTTTTGCCAGTTCAACAAAATATTGTTGTTGTTTTTTATAAATCATGTGCTGCCCTGTTCTGTTGTGTACAGTGAAACAACAAAAGCAGAACGAAGCAGTACTAATTGGTTGAATAATAAGGAACGGACAGTGCCAAGCGTGATGTTGACCATCATATGATACTTAAGACTGGAGTAAGGATGCAGAAAATCTGACTTTGCATCACAGGAATAGATTACATTTTGAGATATATAATAGAAAACTGTTATTTAAAATGTGATAATATATCACAATTGAACTTTTAGCAAATAAATGCAGCTTTGGTCAGCATAAGAGATTTAAATAAATATAAATTAATTAATAAGACTTATTTTTTAATTTATGTATCTAAAATCTTACCTCTTAAACTGAAACAGTAGTTAGTTTAAATAAAATGATATTTAAAAATGAATTGATTGTATTTTCTGAATGTGCTGGGCTACTGTTTTTCATGAATACTTTTTTTAATGATTTTTTAATTGTTCTGTGTAATCATTTTAATATGGAGATTTTGCTTTGGCACTATGGTCTTACTGTGACACATTCTGCCAATTGTTGGTTTATTTTTATAGGATTCTGCCATTTAATTTTTTGGTCATTTAGAAAAGCAATGTATCCTGTTAACATGATTTGTCACCAAAATATTATTACATGTACAGAAGACAACTTGTGTCTCTTAGTCAAAGTGTTCGGAGCTGCTACAAAAGACACTTCCTCTAGTGTGTAATTGTTGGGCTCTTGTCTGTCTCCAGCGGGGCCAGAAAACAGCCTGTGCTTTGTCTGAACAACTGATACTGACTTTATCTCAACGTTTCTTGTTTCCACCCTTTCCAGCGCTACAAATCATCCATGCAAGACTAATTGTGTTATCACTATAAAAACAATCAATCACTAGTTCACCCAAAAATAAAAAATAAAAAAAGTAATTTGCTGCCCCTCATGTCATTTCAAACCCATATAACTTCCAGTAGAGCACACAAGGTGAATATCTGAAAGATCTCAAATTAAATGTACTGTTGTTAGATGTACCTCATCAGGTTTGACGCAAGTGACATAAAGCATCATTAGTTCTCAAATGATCAATCCTCACTGACGTCAAACTATTCCTTAAAAATGAACTTCACATCAAGTCATTTCTCATCAGATGTATGTAGAGTGAGGTTATGTGTTCTTCAGATGTTTTCTTGTGTATTACACATGAAAACCTGTACCCTTTAAGTGTACCCATTTCTAAAGGACATTTTGAAACTGCTTTTCCTTTTAAAATATCTTAAAAAAATATCTTAATTTAAAATGCCTGTTATGTATATAAACAGTGGTATTTCAGAGCATGTTTTAAGAGTGATGTGCTGTGAGCAAAAACAGGTCACCTAGTGTGAGGTTTGACAGTGTGAATTGTCACATTGAGTGATAAGAGACAAACACATGCAGTCTGCAGTAAGAGAGATAAGATGTCTCCATGATGAACTTTGACCTGACTTGCGTATGTCTTCCTTGAATGTGGAAAAAAAACAGTTTACTGAAAGTACAGAAGTTAAAAAAGTTTCTCTTAAGTTTTACCGAAATTTAATGTATAAATTAAAGAAATAACATCAGGCTTGTTGAATGTTAAAATCCAAAAACTTTTATCTCCAGGTTTACCGAAATTATATCCTTTATTTGTGTTTATCTATGTGGTCTTTTGGACCCTGATGCATTATTACTAAAGCATTTTATTGTATGAAAATGTCATGGACGTATCAGAACTTTGAGTGGATTTGCTTAAACAGCTATTTTTATACAGATTCATGGAAAAAATGAAACTTGTCAGACCTGGTGTTTTTTATAATTGAATTTTTGTATTCATGAGACAAGGACGGATCATGAAACTAATTTCATGAGACTTTAGAAAATGTAATTGCCTATTAAAAATTGCATTGAAATATTTAGACATTTATGATTTTGCTTAATTTTACGTGACCAGCTAATCATGTGTGCTGTACGGAGTGACTCGTTTTGACCTTTCACTCGACTGAAACTGGCCGTCACCTCGAGTGTGCGCGGTAATATGGAAAGATGACGCGATGTTTTGATGCGTAGCATGGCTGAAATTCTCTTTAAAAACAGAAAGACAGTAACCAGCAGGGATTTAGCACACGGTCCCCTCCGTTGCCATCTCCATGGTAACAAAGCAGGGCTGGAGACATGAGTAAAAAGCACAGGAATGATTAAAGATAAAGAGTATGTCCTTCTGTTGCTGCACATGCTCTCACACTTATTGGGTCCTCACCATTACAGTTCAGTTCAGAGGAAAAACAATGAGCTCTCACACACTCACCCACTCGCTAATCATGGCACATTGTGCCAAAGGGCTCTTTGTTGCAGAGCTTTTCTCTGCCAAGCACTGATATTAGTGCCGTTTCTGCCTCATAATTCACACAGGACTGGAAATACTAAATGAGCGTGTGCTAGTTTTCTTTTGTTCCAAATCTAATGCTGCTGGTTGTTTTGAGGTTTTGAAGTGTTGTTGCTTTTTTTGCATTTTAAATGATGAAAGGTTGTAAGCAGATTTTGTTTGGGTGTCTCTCCTGAAGCCTATCATAAAAAAAAGAAGACAACTGAATCAAATTTGGTCACACAAAATGATACAGGGAAAAGAAAAATAAGATATGATACTTTGCATGAAAAACATAAGGTAACACTGTAGCATAGAGTAACTATTAGCATGCATATTAATAACATATTGGCCTTTTATTAGTACTTATAAAGCATTAATTCTGCCTGACAATATTCTACTCCTACCCAATACATTGACTTAACAACTACCTTACTGCCTTACTTACTACCTTTTTGAGGAAAAAGCCATAGTTAATGACTTGTTAATGGCTAGAATTGGACCTTAAAATAGAGTGACCAAAAATAATGACTATTTTTTGACTTTGTGACTAGCTTTTCAAAAGAATTAACCACATTTTTCTCAAAATGGTCATAACTGCATATAGAAAAAAATGTAAACCATTTGGATTTATTTCTTTATTTATAAGGACATTGAAACTTTTATTAAGCAAGGAAGCATTAATTGGATACAGTAATAGTAAAGACATTTTATAATGTTACAAAAAAATTATTTTAACTGTTTATTACAAAAATAAAATTACAGTATTAATTGATAGAGAGAGGGCTAAAGATACAGTATAGACAGATATTTGTAATTTAAAATAATGGGCTAAAATAGATGTGTGTGTGTATACATCTGGATTCTATTTTTCAGTTTGAGCCCCTTTTTCTAGACAGTCTTACAATCTAGAACTTTTAGTCTATTTTAACTGACTTCTTCAATCAGGAGAAGATTGAAACATAGCCATTAAGTGTCGTGAAGACAGAAAGGATGTGTTTGTGAGTCTAACCAAAATGTATCCACCTGAAGAAGGTATGCACTAAGGATATACAAGAGCATCAGCCCAAATTATGGTTTTAAATTAAATTAGTTTACTATCCATCAACGAGGCAATTGTAGAAAAACTAGCTACTACTTTTTTTCCAAAATGATGAAATATTAGCCATTTAATCAGCTTATTACTATTAACAAGGGTTTCTCTGCCTTTCTTCAATGTCTCAAAGCCAGCTGGTAATATAACAGCCCTCTTACATTAGAATCATAACTGACCTATAAATAATATCACAGCATGAAAAAGACATCCCTTCTCAATGCTTAAGGCTGGAATTAACCAGCTGAGAAATACTGAACATAAAAGCCATTAATTAACGCAGTCATGTAGTTAAATCACAAAAGTGTCTAATTTCCTTTCCCATGATGCTGTGCTTCATCTTTTGAGAGGTTCCTAAAGTTTGTGGTGTTATTAAAACAATTTTAACAGTCATTTCCGTGATACTTTGTACCTGTTTTTTAGTTTCTGTTGAACTGAATGGTAAGCACTGTTCTCAAATTCTGCCCTTTCTCTCTTCCACAGAATGAGAAACCGCTTGGTCATTCTGCGAGCAGGTCCAGCAACATTTCAAAGGTATGAAAATCCATTTCCTTTTCCTCTTCTACTGAGTGGCTTAGCTTTCTAGGGGGTCTGCACCTGCTGTCTGCAAATACTTTCATTTTCTTTCTGAGTTTATTCCATCAGGATTTCTAAGCAAGACTTTTCATACTGAAATATATTTATTTTCCTGATGCTAGGGAGATCGGAAGGACATTTTGTCAAAAAAAAAAAGCACAGCAGACAATAAAAAAATCAGCTCATTTTATGCTTATGTAGACTCTCGCACTCTAGTTATTTATTTTTAGGTCAAGGAAGCTTTGTACTTTATTATCCAAGCTTGAATTCCCCTTTCCATGTTTAAAGGACACCTGTTTGTCTGTCTGATATTTAATAAACACCATGTACCATGGGCTTGAAACGTATTCTATGCAATTATGCAAATGAGACATGAATGCTCACAAGTGATTATCTGCTGAATATACTTAACATAAGTTCTGTTGCTGTAACAAGCCTCTGTAGTAAATGGGCCGGTAGTTACCCTTAAATGCCTATGCCACTAAACTGGATGTGTTATTTTTCAGGTAGCCAAGTATAAACATGTTGACAGCTTAACCAACTCCAACTCACTCTGCAAGATTCTCCTCACATTTTTGGCTTTTAATCATAGTTAGTCTGAAATAGAGAACTGTGCTAATGCACTACAGTGACCCTTGCAGCAGCATTAAGAATATAGTGTGTGCTTGCTTTGTTCATTTTTAGAAAGCACCATTAGGTAGCTAGAACCATCTGTGCTGATATTCTTGTGTAGATTATATTTCCACAGTTCACCTTTTGGTCTTTTTTCTTTGATTATATAATCGCCTCAAAATGTGTTTAACATTGTTGTATTCTTGGCTTGCAGAGTTGAGGTTTAAAAGACATTTAAAAATTCAGTAATATTATCAGTTTGACTGCATGAATCTTAAACTAAATTCAGCTGGATAATCACAGTTGTCTTCTGTAGAGCTGCTTTAGAGCTGAATTGTTATTGAACTGAATTGTTAATGCTTCGTTATTGAACTGAATTGATCTGAACTGAAAGCGAACTGACTTAAGCTGAATAAGGGCTATTGTCTTCTGTAGAGCTCCTGGAGAACTTATTATTGAACTAAACTGAATCAACATTGATCTCTTTTGTGCTGAATAATGACTTTTCACTTTATAATTAATGATCTTTGCTAAACTGAATTAACGCTGAACTAAACCGAAATGAAAAATGACTTCTTTATTAGCAAACTAATAAACTTTGCTAAATTTAATCAACGTTTAACTAAATCGAGCTGAATAATGAAGTTGTTTTTTAGAGCTTCTTTACAGCTGAAATTGTATTTGTTTTTATAATTAAAGAATTAAAAAAAATATATATTTGATTTTCTTGTTTACTACTGTGAGGCCGCTGTAAAACAATCTGTATTGTATTAGGGTCATTCCTGGTATCTGGTAACATTCATAATTTTTGGAAAAAAAGTTACATGTTTTTCATGTTTTTAGCATTCTACCAAAACAGTGGCATGTTTAAATATATGGAACACATATTGGCCAAGCTCAGTATTCTATTTGAATTTCCACCCTATTAGTTTCACGTTCCACAGTCCAACAGGGTTGAATCTAACAGGTTGGAAAATTTAGCCCTAAATTAGCTGTAGTTTTTTCAGTGATCAACATTAAGCTCTCTAACCGTCTACAGATGAATGGAACGTTTATCACTATTTCAGATGTGTTTTTTTTTCCATCGGACAAACATTTTCCATAATATAGCCTAACAGGTTGGAACTGTTAGGCTGTATAACTGTGTGACAAGCAAGAGAACATTTCGAAAACTTAAAGGTAGGAGTAAGAGGTGACATTTACCTCCATTTGTATAGTTAAATTCCAGCAGGAAAGTATAAACAATATCACTTCTTGAAAATGATCTGAGTGGAATTGTTGTCTATTTTGGAAGGCGAGGAAGTACATCCTAACAGGGTGGAAAATTAGTTTAGGGACACGGTAAATTAAGAAAATTGTACAAAAATTAAAAAAATTGCATTCACATTATTTATTTGTATGAGTAGATGAAGTTAAGCCTCCATAACATAATTTAAAAATATTTTGAGGTTTTTATAATTTCATGGTTTATATTTCTTATATAATATATAATTCTTAATATATCAATTACAAGTAATATTAAAATAATATTTTTAATGTCTATTTTCTCTGTTTCAGTGATAAATTAGAGCTAACATATATAATTTCAGCAGTTTCTTATAAATATGTGACTATTTTAGAGAAAATATGATTACATAAATCATAGAGACAGAAAAGTCACAGTATAACAGGAATGACCCCTAAAGCACTACATAAATGAATGTGGCTTGCATTGCATAATGAACTGCATTTAGAACCATTTTTAAAATGCGTTGATGAATGTAATCAAGCTGCATTAGCTACTGTATTTATGAATGTTTCGGACTTAATAAGGTAAATGCTGTTCCTTTTTGTTGTTCTGTTTCTCTTGATATAAAATAAAACCCATTTTGGACTTGGATTCCAACTAACTATTGGACTATTCCAAGCAAGCAGATTGTTCTCACCCTATTCAAATAACTCCTACCCAGCATTCATATTGATTTGACTATTTAAAGACACGTAGCTCTATGTTAGTGAGTTCATGTTGGGATCAGGTCTGTCAGGCACTTTCATTTTAACATGGATCTCTTCCTCTTAGTGGAGATTTGCTGCACTTCTGCGTAACATTGAGCCTCTTAACAGATAAACTCTTTACATGAGCTAATAGATGCCAGGGTCACCTGCTCTGAGAAACTCTCCACTGGTTTAGCTCAAGACTTTCTGCTACTGAGGACTTTGGGTTCACGTTCGAGCCTTGAGCACTTTAAGGCTGTTTTCACGTTTGGTTTGAATGCATGGTCTAGTTTGAGTCCTTGTTTGCACATTCTAAATACGGTAAATACTATAATACCATCTGCAAACAGTGGCAGAGTTCAAACAAAACTTACCTTAGACCACCTTTTAAAGTGTACACGGGGTTACATGGACTTTGTATAGAATTTTTTTGCTAAACTTTTTGTTCTCATAGATTAGTGTTTCTGTGTATTCATTTACTTTTAGAGCCTCATGTATCGTAGCATGTACAATTGACTGTTTACATGCACCAGAGAGCATGATCAGTGTTCATCCCCAGCGGAAAGAAATGTCTCATCATTCTAGAGCTCATTTGTCTACGACAGGATAAATAACATGAGGGGTCCCATTACAGTTGTTATCAGTTGAGTGTCCGACACGCACTCATGCTGCATGACGAGGTTTTGACTGCTGAGAAACCCGAAGGGTCCTAATAGAGGTCCATGGGGTGTTCCTGTCAGCTCTGTCATTTCAGCCTTACATTAAGCAATCAAACACAACAACACAATCAACTGATCCATGTCAGCGTTGTTATTGCCTAGAATTCTCCTGGTTGGGCTCATATCCGCAGGCTTAAAGGAATACTTCACTCAAAAAAAAAAACAAAACATGACCAGTAGCAGAAAGAAGGCTGTGGCTTGCAGATCAAGTGTACTCATTTTATATATAGTCTTGAAGACTGTCTTTGGTTCGTTAGAGAACATCTGCTTTAAACCCCTCTGCCTCATCACATCAAATGTCATATTTGATTGACAGACCTTTCATGTGGCAGCATCTGCATTCATTTCCATAATCTGTAGACATATGCCTCAAATTGTGCAAATGATAATGTACAAACAATTAGCTACAGAGTTAATGTGCTTCCAGAAAATTGGTTCAGGTTGAACAGTCTGGAAACAAAACCTTGCTTGTTTAAATGCTTTTGTATTTAGTGCTGCTTATCAGTCTGTTTCTGTACGCAACTTCCTAATTTCCTTTTGATTGCTTTTTAGACTCAATCCAAAAGATCACATGCCGCTCAAATCCTCCTCATTATGAAACAAACATTCTTACTGACTGCCTCACACTGGGGTTTTATAACTTATGCAATAATGCTATTAAAGAAAGACATATAATGTGTAATCATTTAGTTCCTCATACACATTAACAGACCCTAAATTGACCTTTCCAGAGTTTCTATAATATGTTAGCAAATTGCTAATTGACAATAAGCACAGTAGTACCATGTTTTAGAAATGACTTCCAATTAATTCACTACATTAGTGGTTCTAAGCCAGGGTGCTGGGTGATGACTTAAAATAAAACAAAAGGGAATGTTAAAATAAACTAAAACAGCAAAAGCAAAAATAACCGTTGTCCTCACTCTCTGGAAAATCCTCTCTCTCTCTCTCTCTATATATATATAAATATAAATATATGTGAGGTTTTCTAATTTATAAGTATGATTTCTAGACCTAGATAAGTCATAAAATATATTAATATATAAAAGTTATGGGTTTCATCATTATGTGCATTTCTGCACATAACCCTTGTGATTCTGGAACATTTTGTGATTCTATTTGTTATTTTTGCTTGACTTAAAACTATTTAGTTTGTGTATTATCAACAGTTTTCTGGCCTTTTGCACACTTGCTTGTGTTAAAGCTGAGGGAAGGTTTTAGAGCGTGTAATCTTGGCCCAAGATGCTAGGTCACTGTACTCTGTGTTTGTGATGAATGGAGCCATGGAGAGAGGACAGCCTCCCAGGATAACACCCGTCACTGGGAGCAATTTAGCCCTCCGGAGGTGGACAGCACACACACAGCCTACAGTAGCTTTGCTGAGAATGAAAAAGACAGGAAGGGTTTATGAAGGCTTGCTAAGTAGATTTGGAGGCAAGGGCCTACTCTTCCTTTCATGTTGTTTATCCCAGATGTTCATTCTTTCTCCTGTCTGTTCTCTGAACATAACTGAAGTCACAAACATTTACTTTGAGGTCTGAGAGTCTCAGGTGATCGTCCTTTCAGTAAGACTTATGGGTGATTCATTTTTCTTTTTCCAGAAATACACTATTGTTAAAAAGTAGTGTATTTTTTTAAGATATCTCTTATCCTCACCTATTTGCTATTAAAGAAATTCTTTATTATTTTACGTTTGAAAAAAGTATAAAGATTTTGCATGGCTGGTGCTATCAAAACATTGCTCTGTTTGTGCATCCCAACCAGTCCATCACCAGTCCATTAACAATGGCTCAACCTAGTGTCGGTTTTTAAATATGGACTCTGTTTAATTGGAGTTTTGTGTAGTTAGCACCACATGTTAACCAGTTAACCAATAGCCTCTAAACTGCATGCATGCACTTCTGATGTTTCTCCTGAACAAAAACCATTTGAAATCTCAAAATTATGTGGGAAAGAAGCTAGAAACTTCTTGAATTTCTGCCCATTCAATTTAGCTCTGATTCAACTCAGGAGTGACAGCAACTGTTGGCAGTGCTGTTTTGGCATGTCTAGAAAATCAGTGTTAAGTCCTACTTTATGCAAATCAGCAACAACTAGATGGGGTGATTAACAATGGGAGTGAAGTCAGTGGAGATTATGTGATGCCATATAAATGATGCAGGAAAACCATATCAGATTTTGGCGATTCACGCATTAATCTTGTTCATTAAATTATCCATTTTGCACTGCTGCAGTATATATATACCAACATTTTCCCTGCATATTGTTTTTTGTTTTTGTTTCTTTTATCAGCAAGAAAATAGAGACCTTGTTATTTTATTTATACTAGTAAAACATCTATTATAAAATGTTTAAATGTTAGAGAATCCAGCAGCAGGAGTGTCTGTTGGTGACCTGGCAACCTCGAGGGGCAAAATTGCTGTCAGTGTGAACTAGGCGTTAAACATGCTGTCAACATCTTCACTAAAACCACATGCAGTGTTGGCCTTGTTTTGGTTTCAGAAGCACTTGTTTCACAGGTTAGAGTTAATATCAGTGCCTGGTTCGTGATCGAAAATAAATGATTTTCTATTACCTAAATAACTCCCATAGTGTGTCTGAAAGAGAAGCTGCTGGTCTCCACAAACAAGGTGCTGATTTATTTTTTTATTATTTGAATGCGCACAAATTTACTGGCAGATAGATTGAATATACACATTGAAATGTATTAGAGGCGAATTCCATAACCAAGACTGAAATTTGCATTACCCATTACTAGCGTTTTTGCTCATGTGTCGACACGCACAGGTCTCTGTGCCTCATCTCTGTCCAATTTTCAGCAGTCGGGATTTGGTTTGTCAAGGGTTTGAGTTGTTTTTGTTGACTCACACATGGCTGTGTGTATATCACATTTCAGAGGGAGTCTTCACAAACATGCACCCTGTCAGGCTTGAAAATACACCTTATCTTGCTGACTGGGTCTGCAAGGAGCCAGAGTGACTCACAGTTAACCACGTTTATTCTGTCGTCACAACTCGACTGTGCATCACAGACATACACACATTCGCCACTTTACACTATTTATTTTTTTACTATTAATTTACTATTAATTTATTCTCCTGAGATAGACGGTCAACATTTTCTGAATTTCCCAGGCCCTGTTTTATACTCCATTTGTGGAAAGTGCTATTAAATGTTGAAAATGTTAAATTCCTAAATAACATGAACAGAAAAGTTTCTGTGTAAATGAGTGTGAATCATATGAAATTTTGGTCGAGTCTGAATTGAAGTGCTAATGTAAGGCATTCACTCGTGTATATCGCTTCCACATTTCTCACACCTGAAACACTATTATTTCTTAATAGTTTCTTGGAACATTATTCATCAAAGATGTGAATTTGTGTGACTGTGCGTGTCAGCTTGTGTGTTAGTTTGTGTGTTTTTGTAGAGGGCAGTTCCGGACACTCTATCCTGTATTGATCCCTGTCAGGCCCTGGGCTATAAATTCTCTGTTTGTTACAGATAAAATCGATAGGTAATTAGTCTGGGACATAAATGATGGAATCAAACATTGTGCATGTGATCCATGCTGCTTTGATTCAGATGCCCAGGTAATATTAGTGTGTGTGTCTGTGTGTGAGAGAGAGAGGGAGAAATGGGTGTTAGGCAAGGATATTCCTTTTGTTGAATGGTTTGTATTTGTCTTTGTAACCCCTCCACCTTCTTTTTAAGAAATTTAAGATTAAAGTTTTAATATATTCCATTGCAGTGTGTCTTCTTTCTGACATCTGTTTTCATAATTTGTCTTGCATACAACAAATGTAACTAAACGCCATATATACCATTTAAATATATGGGGTCTGTGAGTGTTTTTTTTTTAAGTCTCTCATGCTTAACAAGACTGCATTTATTTGAAAAATAAAAAGCGTAAAAACAGAAAAATAAAATATAATTACAATTTAAAATGACTTATATGTCTTTACTGTCACCTTTGATCAACTAAATGTGTCTTTGCTAAATAAAAGTATTAATTCCTTTCAAACAAAAAAGTCCCACCAACTCAAACTCTTACTGACTCAAAACCTTCGAACAGTAGTGTACAGTATGTGCACTGAGCTTCGTGACAAAGGAAAAGTGGCTGTGATGCGTTTCATTTACGCAGAACCCTGAAAAAAGCTATGTTTTTGTAAAACATTTTGATGCATTGCAAAGACATGCTTCTTTAGATAATGCTTCTAATTTGCTGCTTTGGTTTCTGTTTTGCATACAGGCTGGAAGCCCGTCCTCTGTGAACACACCCTGCAGCTTTCCCAGGACTTCAGTGACACCCTCAAACCAGGATATATGCAGGTGAGTTTGCCCTCACTCAGGCTTGAAGCCTCAATGTGCTACTGCATTATAAGGTTGTGTCCTGAAACAGAGTAAAAGGTTCAGAAAGAGGCAGAACTGTCAAAACCTGAATGGGCCAACACTGCCATCCATCTTGATTCTGGCATTTTGTTTTCTAAACCTTCCTCTCAGCTCCTCCCACCTGTCTGTTTGTAATCTTTCTCCATCTGTTCTCTAATGCATGTTGCATGTCTCTTTATGTCCGTTTTCTCTTCTCCCATCTCTGTTTCTCTACCCCTCTTTCTGTCCCATCCCTCTCCTCTCCTCTCGTATGCAGTTCTAATGACCTCGCTCAGGACCAGAAGCCTTTACAGGCCACTGTAGTGCTGTTGACCTCTAATGGTAAAAGCACAGCATCTCAGGGTGTCACCATGACCACGCTCTGCCTGGACTCCCCCAACAAGCCCAAAAATAGGACCTTGTTTGGCACAGAATGGCTATCTTTACTCAAACCGTCAGTCAACTTGAAACCAGAAGGAGGAAGTCTCAAGTTCTCAAAGTCTCTGAATGACGTGGGACAAAAGATGGACAGCCTATGCAACGGTCTTCACTTTATAGACCGCACATGTTCGGATGGGGAGCTGGGAGCAGAGAAGGAACAACTCGTGCAAGAAGGCCACATCAAAGCCCTCAGTGGTCAAGCCAACTCTCCTCCTCCTTTTGCTTCTCAGCCTCCATCCTTCCTCAACAACTATAAATACATCTCCAACCCAGGGCCGGAGCACTGCCTGGCTCCCCCTGCTCCTCCCCGTTCAGACCTTCAAAAAAGCTCCAACTTCCTGCGCCTCATCTCCCCCTTCACCCGCTCGTCCACCGCAGGGAGCCTGCAGGCATCCGAGATGGGTAGCTATGCTTCAAGGCTGCACATCGGCAAGTCATCCAGCGCCATGCTGGACGTCAGCGAGTCCTGCTGTATGGAGGAGATGGGAGATGACGAGGTGTTTGAGGAGGACTCGTCCCGCTGGAAGCTGAAGACTGAGGGCTTGCGGGCTCCTCTTTGCTCTCTTGAGGAGGACAGCGACCTGGATCAATGCTGCTCTCCGCTGTCTGAAAAAAACGGGCCACTGTCGCCCTACTCCCTATCGGGGGACTGCTGCAGGTTGGTGGGACTTACTCACTCCTGCCCAGCTCCTCTTACCCATGGGCTCCTCCTCTAGAGTGATTCATCCTCATAGTCCCAGCACAGCCCTCACCTGGATGTTCAGTTCCTACCAGTCCCTGTTTATCCTTCCTGTTAGTGGCCTGCTAGTGCTGTGATAATTTCTAGTCCTCTTGTAATGTTGGGCGATTAATGAGGTTCATATATAAGTGGAGTTCTTTCATGACAACTCTCAGAAGATTTTGGCATGGAGATGGATTTGAAAATGTTAATGTATGTGGTGAAATAGATCTGCTAGTCTGCTGCTATTAGTTATTGCTGTTGTACATTATTGCTGCTGCTGTAGGCAAGTACAGGAACTTGCTACTGCCAATACATACGCCGATACTGTGCTGTGAGTATTTAAGGGACATACTACATACATAATAACCTGTAGCAGATCTATACAGGTGGAGCTGGGGAAGGTGGAGGGTTTCAGAGTAACTAATGGACGCTAACCAGACATTTAAATGTAGAACAACAAGCTTATTAGCTGCGTATGCAAACATGAACCAATCAGCTTTTTCCAAGTAGTTTAACATTGTGAATATCATCAGTTTGCATTAGCAACTCGTCAGACTGCACCATCTAGAGTTTAATGACAGAACTTGGCATTTATGAGTGTTTAAGATCCACCGTGTAGAAGAGGAAGTATCTGATTTTCTGTGTGGGATATTGTATCGCAATGCTGTCATGGACAGTCCAAGAAGATTTCCTTGGAGAGATCCAGTCGATGCTTATAGTAGCTTCTCGATTGATGTAGTTCAGCCATATTGAATGAGGTAGAATGAAGATTGAAATCTGATTACAGTTTTGGTTGTGGCTCTCTGGTTTTGCGATTTGAGACCAGGCGAAATAACAGTTGTATCGATATTCATCTACAGGGCCACACAGATGCTTTGGGAAACAATTAGCGTAACTTATGAGGTATGTAATTGACTTAGAGCTGTGGCCTGCCAGCAGAAAACTAAATAACTCTGGGGAAAAAAATCTTTTGAGCTCCAAGTACTACATCTTAGATATAGGGTAGTAGCTTTCAGGTGAATTCTTCTCTGGCTTACATAGAAAATGTTATGGCTGCATCCAAAATTGCATGCTGTTTGAGTAGGATGAGGAGCATATTTTCTGACAGCTAAAAAATTGTTCTATATAGTGTTAATATGTGTAATATGAATGTAATCCACTACGTTTGTCAAAGTCATGTGACCTAAGTGTCAGTTGTCACTTCACTGCCATTCACAAATCCTCTCCAGTGGCCTCATGGGGTGATAAAGTGTCATTTTAGATTGGCAGTTCATAATTTAGCTGTAAGTAGTAATTCAGCTTTTTGCCTACTCTAGTATGAATACTGTGACTTCGGAATACTTTCACATACAGTTTTTTGGCCAGCTTTACAATAGGGATTCATATTCGGATGCAGCTTATGTTTTTTTGGAAAGTGGATACATCCAACAAGCTTTTTGACAAGATCTGCTTATATCCAGGCTAAAGTCATTGCTTAACACTTTTCCTGAGCTTCACTAGACTTCTGTTTTTTTAATTGTTTACATCTTAAGGGTCAGAGGAGGTTTCTTCCCACATGTATTACCACTCTCACGCAGTGCTGTGAAAACACATGTGCTCTTAAAATAGCTGACATTTAGAGATAAGCCAGCAAGACATACTGGTTTAAACCAGAGCTGAAATGCCCAGGCTTGGAGATCTGCCATAAATCATGCTCTGGTGTCTTGAGGTGTGACCCATGCAAAGGATAGAGTTTTTATGTGGGAGGAACATCACATGTCCTGGTGCATTTAAATGTTTTAACTGCATCTGAATATTTTAGTTAATGAGAGATCTATTCATGGAATAATATAGGAATTGTCCATATGTTTCTGTCTGCTCATTATTATGTGCTCGGTCACATCTGCAGTTATATGTTCAAGAGAACATTCTCAAACCATAATGAAAATATTTTATACTTAAGATCTTTAAATAACCATTTATGAACAGGTGTTTAAAAGAACCAATGCAATGATGTGAGAAATATAAAATGTAAGATTAAGACCTTATGATTTCTAATAGGTCTGGATGATAATCAAATAACTTATGCTAATTAGTATGTTTTATTTGTTAACTTCTAAAAATTCATTGTTTGCACCCAAAAAGTTCAGTGAGGTCATGTGCTATTTTTCATGTATTAAAATGTGCTCGTGAAAATATGAAAGTTAATTTGCAAAAACAGAGAACTCCTGTTTTAACACGTCTCAGAAATCATGTTTTTTTTTTTTCATTGTGCAGTCCAATTAATCTCAATCAAACTGTATTTGGGTTATTTGATTAGGTTATAAATAGCAAAAAATACAATAAAAACATGATTTTTGAAAATTATGTAAAGAAAAAAAAAATAAGAAAAGAAAATAAACTTTTTTTTTGCAAATAAACTCTTTGCAATATTCTCTTTCAATACTGTTTGGTGCTTATAAATCAAAATAATTATATATTATTTTAATTAAGTTAATTATTTGAAAAAACGAGTGAAGTGTTAATTAAGTGAAAACAGAGTGTAAATTTTTTTGCTTTTTAAACTACTTTTCTTTTTTTACTTGTTTTAAACATAAACCATGTCACAGGAAATACAATCATATTTATTGGTAATCCTAGAATTACAGTGTCATATCTGCCAGTGTATTTACTCTAATACAGTGCTTTGTTTGCCTAATCAAATAATTTAACTATTCCAGCGGGTCAATGAGCAATTGTGAAACCTAGTGAAAAGGCCAGATAGAATGTCTTAAATGTGGTAATTGGATTGAGTCTTTCTATTTTAATGTAATCTAGTCTAGCTTTATGTGATTGTCTTAATATATTCTGATTAAAATAGAAAGGAAGTGAGAGAGGGAAATGAATCTGGCCTTTGTAGTCAAGAAAAATATGAGCGATCATAAACAAAAGAAGTCCATTAAAGCAATGCCCCATAAAGCACTCACGGACGTTATTACACACTGTGCTCAGACGGGTTGTAAAGCTGGGTGTAAGATGATGGAGAGGTGACAGGCTTCGTTTTTCTCTTTCTCTGTGCTGTTTCTTGCTCTAATCTTGTAGAGCCTTGACTGGATCATGCGTGTCTGAAAATAGTCATTATCCTGGTCATTCAGTCTGAAAAGCCTCCTCTGGACGCTGACACGGAAGCAATCTTCCCCCTCATTTGTGCCCCAGCAGCTAGTTAACATTTAGAGGGACAGTATCGTGGAGGATATGATTGGTACATCCATTACAATGTCTAAACCGCGTGCTGCGACCATAAAGTGATTTGTTGTATGTTGTTGTTCTGTCAGTAAGTATACACATCAAAGATCAAATTTATGGTTGTCTGTCTACAATTTTCGTCATAACAGTACTGCTGTTTGAAATGCTTGGAATTTTTAATGAACTCACAGTCTCTTGTCTCTGAAGACTTGATATTTTCCACATTTGGCAGATGGTTTTATTTAAAGCGCCTTCAAACTGTGCATTTTATCATATTGTGTTTCCTGGGAATCAAACTCATGACAATGACATTGCACTTTGAGATCTCCATGCATAGAAATTTAGTTCCCCGCTGTGTGTTTTTTATTTTTATTTTCTTTTCAAATCCAGTAGCAGCCATGCAATGAATAATATACAAATTATTCTGAAATCAGAAAATTATGTATAGAGTATATATTCTGTAAAATATGTATGTTTAATTTCTATTAGTTTTTCATGAATATTGTATTATACATGTTTTTTAATTATTTTATTATATTATATAATTTTATATATTTTTTTTCTTTTATTTTTTTCCCTGAATATTATATTACGCACATTTTTGGCCAAAGAAAAGTCAGTTGATCTCTGTTTTGAAATGATGTCTCTTCCAAAGCACCAGTGAGATGTGAACTCATCTGTGATTCACTTTGAACTGCTGCTTGAACGATGGCGCTGACATCCTCCTAATATGAATGTTGAAATTTGTCACACAGTTGTTTGTATGTGTTGCTTTCCCAGATGACCTCTAAGCTTATTAAACACTGGCTGAGTCAGAAATGAAATTCATGTGCATAAATGCCCACGAGTGGTAGAGAAAGAAGGGAAGAAAAAACTCAGGTCTTAATAACATCTCATTTGTTTCTTAGCAATGAGATTACATAGAGAATAAATTGAGCTTTCAGCTTAGATCCTGCTCTCTCTCTGTCTCTGTCTCGGTCTCTATCTCTTATCTCCCCTGGACACTCTCCACAAATCCAGCCATCCTTCCAGTAACAAACAGCTTTTCCGTTTTCCCCTGCCTGTGTGATTTAAAGTTTAACGGTTGTACACTTCTATAGGTTCAGTTGATGTTTCTGTAGGGAATAACTTTCCATGAATCCTTCAGGAAAGGGAAATGTTTGATTTGTGTATGTGTGTTGTACTGATCTGAACATGGGGAATACAGAAAGTGTTTTAGCCGGTTTATAGTGTCTGCTTTATAGTTAATCACTTTGAGAGTATTTCTTGTTTTGGAGATTGTGGTTTATTCAGAACTTGAAAATCCTAACAGCAAATATTAAGAATCGGTTGCAGTTACAGCTGTGTTATGAGATGAATAGTATTACAGGATTCCGGTGATATAAGTGTGTGGTTTGAGTTGCTTTGCGGTGGTTTTAGGAGGATGACTGAGTGTTTCTCCCTCTCTCTCTCTCTGTAAATAAAATGTAGGATTTGTCACTGTGAGGGGGATGATGAGAGTCCGCTGATAACACCCTGTCACTGCACTGGGAGTTTGCGGTTTGTCCATCAGGCTTGCCTGCAGCAGTGGATCAAGAGCTCAGACACACGCTGCTGCGAGCTCTGCAAGTATGACTTCATCATGGAGACCAAGCTCAAACCACTCCGCAAGGTAACCTTACATACATGTACACACATGCAGATGGAAAAACATTGAGGGTTACCTACTCATACTGAACATCTTTAAAAAGCACACTATGAAAAGCCTTGTGAACCTGCCCTTATTAAACAGACGTCAGATTGAATTCCATACGGAGAACATGCAATAATTGTTTTGTTTACATAAAACTCTCAAGACATACTTAGCATGGTGGAGGTGAAGTCAATAAGCTTTCAATAAAAAATAGTCAGCTTTGTACATTCGTGTATGCTCATTTCTCCTGTTTTCATATCACCTTTGCCATCATCTAACTCTTACTTAAATGTAATCTTTAAAAACACTGATATTCAACTATAGTATTTAAAATGAACCCTTTTTAGTTTGCCTAAAATCCATTTAATTTATGCATTATATCAGCCTGAATATATTTTGTTTTCATCTTTAAATATTTTTTTGTTTTGACTCTAAAGTTCAATTCCGAGCAGATTCAGCTCAAGGCTGGAAACCTTTATTAAAGAATTCTATGGCAAAAATGAATGGAAAAAAAAATCATTTTCAGATTGATGCTGTTTGCCAAATGTATACAGGCCAAAGTAGATTTTTATTTTGGGTATTAAAAAATTACTTATAGAATATTATCTTTTATCATATTGCTGTATAGTAACAGCATTAAGGCCATGTATAATAAAGGAATAAGCCACAAGAGGCTTTGAGTTTTTATGGGCACTCTGCTTCATGTTATTTTATATGCAGATACAATAGCTGATCAGTGTAGATGTGTACCAACCTGTCCTTTGAGATGATTCACAACAAGTTAGTCCATAAAGCCTGCAAGAGGTTTTGATTATTAGTTGTTATAATGATTTTTTATTTTTTTTTTGAGTGACGTGAATGAGATGAAAGTCTAGCCACTTCAGTGTTTAGTCTTTGTCCACTGCTTCCTCTTTTAATTAAATGTCTGATGGTGTGTGTCTCAAATGGGGTTTAAAATAGGGCATCTCTAGGACAGCCTTTATGTCACCATAGAGATTGTGCTTGAGCAGACCTCCTCAGAGAGAGAGAGAGATTTCAAGGTGTCTGCAAGATGAACTAAGATGCAGAAGCGGTCAGTGTGACACAGCAGACTGAATGTTAACCAGTAGACTCTGCTGGTCGGATTCATTCACAGTTTGTGTGTTATTACTGGCTGTAAATTCATATTTGAGACACTGTTCTGTTGAATAGGTTATGAATTTGATTGTGTTGGCAGGTGTTACTCGTGTTAACAAATGAACACAGCACGTCAGCGTCCTTCCAGAAGAAAGTGTGCAGATCAAATCTCATCTAAAATTAAATTTGAGTGACACCCATACTGAAGAAATTCGGATTAGTACTTGACTGGTGCTGTTTTTATATTTAATGGTTGATTAAATAACTAGACTTGTCTCCTTTAATCCTCAAGGTTAAAGCTTTCCTGGTGTCCCATTTAGTCTTCCCTGGGTTTGTGCATCAAGTGAAGTGTTGTCTTTTTTTCTCAGAAACTATTATTGGGCTGCCATGTGATAAATTATTCAAACCCAAAATAGAGGTATCACGTCTACAGAAATAAGGATTGTTGAACATTTCAGCTGTTCTCGGTTTTAAGTTTTAAGTTATTTAAAAAAAAAAATGGTTAATGGTTAATAAAATGGTTAATGTAATCTATTCGCTTATGTAACTGACAGGCTTATATAATAATTTTCATTGACTAGAACTTGGCCAAAATGTATGTGTAAGCCCAAACACCACACCCATGTATTATCATTTCCAAACCAAAGGCATTTTAAAAGATTGAACTTCCTTTTATAATAGATTCCAGTATTCTGGGAAGATTTTCTGCTAGATGTTGGAACGTGTGCAATTGTTTATTCACATTCAGATGCAAGAGCATCAGAGAGGCTCACAGCCGGTGGTCTGATTTTGTGATTTTCTGATTCAGGTCTGAGTTTGTGTAGGCCATTCAGTTTCTTCCACATCAGACTCAGTGAAACAGTAAATCACTGGTTCCACTTTGACAGACACAGAGCTTTTTGGTACATTCTAATCTGCTTAAAATGCTAAAAAAGCTTGAATGCTGTTTTTCTTTTCTTTTTTTTTTATGCACCTGTTAGCATATATGTTGCTAAAATAGTCAAATAGGTAACCCCTTCTCTCCTCCAGACTTTCATTCTTCTGTAGATCATGGTATTTGTTTCCCCATACAATGAAAACTAAATGAAATTAATGGTGACCCAAATTGTTTACCAACATTATTAAACATTTCTTCACAGAAGAAGCTATGTTGTTTGTCTAAGAAGACTGAATATGGTAACATGGGACAGTTCAACAAAACAAATTTCATAATTTATTTACTCTAAACCCATGTGACTGACTTTTTTCTGTAGAACATAGAGGGATTTTTGTACATACAATGTAAGTCAATGGTGACCAATACTGTTAAGTTACTACGTTCTTTAATGTATCTTCACAAAAGGAAGAAAGTTGGATTTGAAGCATTATAAGGATGAATAAATTATGAGAGAATATTCACTTTTGGTTGAAATATGCATTTAAACACGCTTTTAATCATGTAGTATATGACTACGTAGTATGGTTTTTTACTGGATTAAATGTGTGCTACAGTGTAAAGAAACACAAGTTGATCATTCTTTGTCAATATAATGTTTTCATGTTAAAAAGTTTGGTTTGATGTGGATTCTGGGCTATAGCTCAAAAGAGAGACTAGCACTGAATGGCTAAAAGAGATCCAGAGATCACTCTCACTAAGACACGGGAAATATTTATTAAGCAGAAAGCCAGGTCACCGATTTTGTCTGTAGTGCACTCTGAAGTATGCTGACTATTATATTGATTATAGTCATCAAAGTCTTTCTTTTACAACAATTAAAGAACAAATGTGTTGAATCATTTCTGTATGTCTTTGTAATATCTATGTGTGCAGTGGGAGAAGCTTCAGATGACCGCCAGCGAGAGGAGGAAGATCATGTGCTCGGTCACTTTTCACGTCATCGCCATCACATGTGTCGTCTGGTCGCTCTACGTCCTCATTGACCGCACAGCAGAGGAGATCAAACAAGGTTAGCCCTGCCCTGCCTTCCACTTTCCCAGCCCGTTTAGCACTATCTCCACCTCTTCCTCATCCAGCTCTGTCTGCCTGCTTCCCTCCAGCCCCATCCCCTCCACACCATCCCACAGTCCTTACATCCCCTCTGGATTGTTCTGTTGCTTACTGAACGATCACATTCCTCTGACTGACAGCTGTTTGTTGTACTCAGCGATGCATATCTTGATGTATTTATTAATTCTAGACAGATGGTTTATCCTTTCTTTTGAGATATGGGTAATTTAATATGGGTGTCTCATTTTAAAGATGTGAGAATTAGTACGCTTAGTGTCCCATCCTAAGAAAACCATAGTTCATTCACTCATACATAACGCAATAGTTACTTTCCCTGGTAATTAGTTACTTCTGTAATGATGTAACTCACTTACTAACTCAGTTACTATTTGGGAGAAGTAACTAGTAACTATATCTAATTGCTTTTTTAAAGTAACATGCCCAATACTGGTCATTGGTTAAATTACATATGGATCACCTAAGTCAGAAAAGTTGCGCTTGAGTATATTGCAAAAACTAAAGCCGACTAGCACACTAATATGCATCTGCGTGAAGGAAAATAACTCTCCATACCAGCAGATGGCAGTAGTCTGCATGCATTCATCTTTTAAAAAGGGAAACCAGAAAAGCTAGGACTGCAGTTATACAAACCCTAAACACAGCCCTTTTTAACTTTATTGATTGCTTGTTTCAGTCACTCCTGTTTTTCATCTCGTGCACTTGTTTGCAAAGCTGAAAAGCCAAATAGAGTTATCTCTCTTACTCTGCACCCGTTTTTAACAAAGCCACTAATAAGAGACCAACTAGAAAAACACAGAAGCTACAGTATGCTGACGTACAGGGACAGCCCAACATTTGTGTAGCGTCCTTACCTGCATCTGGTCGCTTTACATGTCAGTCAGAGATGGTCTCGTCCTATATAAAGGTGTGGTCACTTTAGGCAAACTTTGGCCATTGTCAATAATATAGCAATGCATTAGCCACTGCTTTCACACTTCAAAGCCAATTGGCTCTATCCACCTTATTTTTGACCCTGGACCACAAAACCTAAGGGTATGTTTATAGCAATAGCCAAAAATGCATTGTATAGGTCAAAAGTACAGATTTTTCTTTTATGCCAAAAATCATTAGGATATTAAGTAATGTTATAGCATTTTTTCTTCATCAGAACTTGGTTTCTGGTTAGTCTCATGCATTGCTAAAAACTGAATTTGGACAACTTATTGGACAATTTTATATATATATATATGTTTTGTACCCTCAGATTCCAGATTTTTAAATAGTTGTCTCTCGGCCAAATATTGTCCGAACCTAAAAAAAAACATACATCAATGGGAAGCTTATTTTTTCAGCTTTTACATTATGTGATTTAGGAAATTTGACAGTTAGGACTGGTTTTGTGGTCCAGGGTCACATTTTTCCCATAAGAACAGGTGTGGCCATTAGTAAATATATTGTCTGGCTTCCAGTTCCATTGGCTTCCTGCTACTTTTAGCTTGATGTTGCAAACGGATGTCTCTTACCATATTATTTTGATGTATTATAACACTGGTTTTTAGTGCAGACAGTTTTACTGTTTACTACATGTTCTTATTCTTCTCACTATTTCCCTACAATGGCTAATGAGCCAGACGTCTTGCACGTTCACAGAAAACAGCTTACTTCCATATTGAAAAATAAGGTGGATATTGTCACCAAAGTGAAAAGCATTTTCAAAATTCAGCAAAATTTAATTCAATGTAAAATTTCTCATAGCAACATTTTTTACACAATGTATTTCTCACACAAAAATTCTTAATCATTCTGACTCCTGCTTAGAAGACAGCATTATGGCAATTGTACAAAGAAAAAATATAACATCATACTAAGTTACACCGTGTCTACACCGGATGCAACAGTCAAATGATTTCAACAAAGGAAAAAAAAATGCACAAAAAAGTCAATGAACTAAAAAAAAAACTAGGCTAGTTTTGAATGGCAAATGGCCGGTTTTGTTTCACAGACCTGGCAACCCTAATGTGCACTTCCCTATTCTCACAGATTTCGATTGTTAAAACCTTATCGTCCTTGGTGTGAACAGGCCTAAAGCTATGCAGGACTAGTACGCTAATGGTAGAGTTGATTTACTCACAGATCATCTCTCAAACTCCACCTAATCGATACCATTAGAGAGCTTTGGAGCACAGGGACCGGATGCGTTTCGGAGAATATGACAGCAATGAATTTTATTTCTGTAACGGATTTGAGCTGGGGTGCAAGTGTGTTTGTGTGCTTGACTAAAACACACCATCCCTTTTACCTCGCTCTATAAATGAGTTTTAACACTGACCTCGACCCGTACTCTGATGGGCGTCTGACAGCAGGCACTTTACTGATTTGCTCCTAACATTAAGAGCCCATTCACACGCGCCTCATTGTACAAGAACTGTAGCTTTGAAGGAGAGCTTTGATCACCGTTACCATGGTTACGCCATTGACTTTTCTTCATCTTGCATGGTAAAGCTTGAGCAGAGTCAGAGGCCTGTCAAGTGCAGTGCATGTACACAAACCTGAATGTCTCCACGTGTCCTTTCCTCATCTCACGCCAGCTATCTTAAGATATAATTTGCACCCTCCTGCACCCCTCACCCTCCATCCCTTTCAGTGGCTTTATTTTTTGCCAATAGTGAAATAGTAACAAACTCTTTTTAACCATGCAGCGGGGAGAATACCAGGTAAACGCTTTTACATTTACCATTCTTTCCTCCTAACTCTTTCCTCTAACTGTAATGATTTCTTTGAAGGTCCCTCTCTTCCTCCCCCGGCTACATCAGCTGTCTCTAGCATGACTGTTGTAACGTGAATAAAGGCAATAATGCTTCACAGCCAGAACACGCTCTGAACGCAGTGTGCCCGGCTGCCCCATACTGTCGATTGTGAATGTGCCGGACAAAGGCAATTTCAGGCTTGATGGCCACTTATCACAGCCTGACTTTTTTTTTTCTTGAATCTATTTTCTGGGTATATTCAGGCACAAATGATTAAAGAGAAAGCAACTGCGAAGGTGAGGTGTGGAACAAAGAGGCAAGCGCTGCATTTTAATGGACTGTGCGTGTTTTATTCGAATTCGAAAACGACGTAAATCTGTATCGAACTGCTTTCTTGATAAAGCTCATGTGAAGGTGTCATCCATCAAACCGGTCCTTTGTATATAATTAGGTTGATTGTATCATTCAAGATATTGATTTGAAGGCCACTTCTATCATAAGAAAAGCACATAGGCTTGCAAATAACTGTCCTGTATGTGCAGCACTAACCTCATTCTCTGTCCTTTGATAATGACGTCAGGTGGACTAAAGCTGCACCCCGGCCTGACTTACGGAGCCTCCGAAAGCAGTACAGTATTTCATGTCCAAGGCCTTGTGCTTGAACAGTCCGTAGCATTTATAGACTTAGCACATGGCAGTTCCCTCACACTTGATCTTTGCTGACATTTCCAAAGCTCTGTTCCAAATAGAAAAGCAACTGTAAACAACTCAAAGGTTGGCTGAATTTATTTCCAATAAATATGGATAGAGACACACCTGAAATTTATTTGCTGCTGGTCTCGCTTTCTCAGCCATATCTAATGATTTTAGTTAAATGGTCAAGGGTGAAAATGCTTTATATGGATTCTGAAGCATAGCCCTGTGTCCATTGCTGCTTCTTTAGAAGCTTGTGTGGGATATCAGGACTCCAGTGGCCTGTCTTTGCATCCCCGCTCCTGTGTTTGCCCCGGTGTTGTGCTTGATGTATACTTTAGATCTTGTGTTGTATTCCAGAACCACTTTGTATGCATATAGATTTTATGTAATATTGCTGCAGGGCAGTGTATTACTGCAGTCTTGCTGTAGGATTACTGCATATGGGTCAATGACATGAGGCTCTTTTGGTCCAGGTACATTCATTTCATTTAATAATGCATTCAAAATTAAATGAAATACATGCAACCACTTGTATAGACCTCTTCTATGATGGAAGACTTATGAAATGTATATATACTGTATATATGTATATAAATATATATTTATAATTATTATTACATATATTCAGTTATATTTCTTTTTTAATTTTTTCTTCTTTTGTTCAGTAGATTTTTTATTTTAATTGTATAATTATTTTATTTATTATTTTTTATAGTTACATTATTTTACTTTTAAATGTATTTATTCAAATATTTATTAATTGTAAGGACAATTTCAGTTTTTACTTTTTACTTGGCAGTTAGTCATTAAATTAAAATGTTCCTTGAAAATGTTTTTCAATTTTTCAAAATCATATGAAACCAGCGTGCATACAAAGAGCCCATTTCTAAGAACTTGCAACATGTTTTTTAATCCAAAAGACTTCTCCTTTTCATTTCCATAAACATTCGGTTTGTCATTCACCCGTATGTTTGATCCTGGACTGTAAACAGATGCTCACATTACAATGTGAAATAAGCACTTCTAATGTGTGTCATATACTTACAGCGGTGTACTTTCTCCTTTTCGTTTCTCATACAGGGATACTGGAATGGCCTTTTTGGACCAAACTGGTGGTGGTGGCTATAGGCTTCACTGGCGGACTGGTGTTCATGTACGTGCAATGCAAGGTCTACATCCAGTTGTGGAGGAGACTCAAGGCCTACAACAGAGTAATATATGTGCAGAACCGCCCAGAGACCTGTAAAAAGAGCGTTTTTGATAAGCCCTCTCTTCTGGAGCCCAACTTGGAGAATAAAGAGGCGCTCGGGCCGGCGCAGTCGGACACAAACTCTTCCCAGTACACAGAGACAGAGGACTACAGTATGGAGATCCTGCACGTCTGATTGCTTGGCCCACATAAACCCCCTCCTCCCCCTGTAGAGGACCGGCTGGGGCGTTGCATGCTCCGGGACACATGGGGAAGACACACAGCACGGGGCACGAGGACTGTCTGAGACTGAGACTCGTTTTGTTGTTTAGATGTTATTTTCTCTTCGTTCGTTTGTCCAAACCTGTTCCTGTAAGTTGTTGGCTAACCATAACGAATCAGTGTGCGCTAGATCTCGGATCATTCCAACTACTGCCATTGTACTGCTGTTGTACACGAGTTGAAAATCCACCGTTTCGAGCTGTGTATGTGCGCTGGTTCTGATGGAGTCGATGCGTAGAAGCACTTTTTATTTCCCTGTTCTAAAGAGCCCTGTTTTAATATATATTCATTCCCTTTCTACGTGGATAAGACATTAAAACAAACTTGAAGTTTTGCGAGCGAGATCTCACGTTTTATAGGTGCATTTGTATCTCCACAGACCCCTCATACGGAACAAAAAAGGAACCCGAAGGAGCGATGAGGGAACATTCATGTACTGTTATGTATCATTCCACTTGTTTTAGAAATCTGTTATGACTGAGTGAATTCTGAATTTAGTCGTTGTGAAATTGACACGACCTAGGCTTTGTTTTGTATCGGCTGATTACTAAATAATCTGGATCGTCTAATTACAATATTTATCCTATCAAGGGCTAGATTTACTAAAGTGCGACGCTACAGTTCTCAGCATGCGCAAAAATGACCCCATACGGTGACTAGTCGCCGGCTATGCTGCTGATTTTTGCATTTGCTGAAGACTTCAGTGCGTTAGTGAAATACTTTAGTAAATCAGGCCTTAAAGTGTATGTCGCGAATGTAAAGAATTCAGATTTCTCCCTGAGGGAAATGAACTTCAGTGTAGCATCATGCAAGCCTTTGCAATGAATCAGTCATGATTTCTGTGTGAAAGAGATTTACCTTTATTGTGAATTTTACCTTTTACCATTCTAAATCCAAGATTTTTGTTTGTTCTTTTATAAAATGGATTATTAAAAACCTACCATTACTTCTGAGTTGATTTCAAACCACTTGAATAACAGAAATGAGGTTTTTAGCAGGACTGCTAGCCCCGTTCTGCTTGTGCTCAAATTTTGAAAACAATCATAGCAAATTTCCCATGGGTGTAATTTCAGGTTTGTATTTATTCAATTTATTCAAAATGTTAGGAGATAGCCATGTTAGTTTTAGCCGTAAATCAACATTTTGATTGACATCCCCATCAATGATAATTTTTATGGGCTGTGCTTCTTATAAACCCGATTGTGAATGATATTTTTCATGCTCTGATATGTTGAAAAGGTACAGGATTCTTCTGCCATCTAGAGCTACTGCACAGACAATGCACATTCATAATTTTTTAACCTCTTCTGACTGGCTTAGTGCCATTTGACCAATAAAAGATGCTCAATGTTCAGTTTGCTAATGGCATACTTTTTGTATTCCTTATCAAGTCGACTTCTATGTGGCCAAGCATATTCTTTGGATAACATCACAATGTATGCACTACAACAATGCATTAATGCAACCCGTCAGCTTTGAGAACGTCCAAATGAAGCCATTTTTTGTCGTCGCTGTTGTTGGAGACGTGAAGATACATGAAATACAAGTATCCCTGCTCTGGTTATGTGTTTTACCAGTAAATCCTTACCAGCCCCCCATAACCTAGCGATATGAGACATTTTACTCAGTTTTATGGCAGTAATTAAGATTCAGTGTATACATTTCCCTAGTTTGGTTTCTTTGATAGCATATTTGTAAAATGATGGGAGCTGGCTCCTTTTACTGTCTAGTGATGGAAACACTTAAACAGAGACACATTTTCCAGAATCTTTTTAGCGCTGCACTGCATCATATTTTGATGGATGTGTTTTAAAGTGCAGTAATAGTCTTGTTTGTTTCATGGCTCGTCATAGAAGTGTCCAGTGCATCAAACTGCAGTGCATTACTACTGAATTGGCTTGAACATGGATAACATGACTGTTTCTTGCATCTCCCTCTTATTTCTTGTACTTTTTCTCTAGTAGTAAATAGTTTCTCTAAGCATTTTTGAGCGTTAAAAAACAACCAAATAAAGAAAATGTAGAAGTTATTTTCACCAGCCTGTGTTGTATCAGATGTTTTTATAAATTACTGTAATAAAGGGT
Organism: Enteromius mattozi; assembly: GCA_032359235.1. Taxonomy (NCBI): domain Eukaryota; kingdom Metazoa; phylum Chordata; class Actinopteri; order Cypriniformes; family Cyprinidae; genus Enteromius; species Enteromius mattozi. The sequence continues at coordinate 793,776 of JAUMHE010000014.1, read as the reverse complement.
GATTAAAGGTCTGAAAACTGCCTGGATACGCCGAACAAATTATTTCCCATAGGAAAGTTAAATGATATTCTCAGTTGGTCATTTATGTTTAGTCAAGGCCTTTAATAAACACTGTGTCAAATAGATAACATCAGTGGAGTTGATCAAGCATTTCACATCGTGGCTTTCTCAGTGGATAAATACTGGTTTTGTGAAACTGAAAAGGCTGTAATTTACATGTATAGTTTTGTATTTTATGTATGTTTTTCTTCCCTCCCTCAGTATTACCACCTTTGTCTGGTTGATTTTAGTTTCTTCGCTGAGATATGAGTGACTACATTTGTGCTGTGTTTTTAAGGGGAGTCTGAATGGAGCAATAAAAGAAATCTTAAATTAGCCAATGTCGAACTGCACCGTTTATTTGTCTCTGACACATGAGTTTCAGTTTTTCTCTGAAGTGAGATCTCATGTTCTCATGTGATGCATCAAGAGCAAGTTTATCATCATCACAAGGTCCCATTTTAAAGTGGCCTTAACTACTATGCACTTATATTTAAATGAATCATTTGGTACAATGCACTTATTGTGTACATGTTTTACATTCTACTTATATTTTAAAAATACTTGCATGTACTTAATACATGTATATAAAGACATCTGTAATTACATTTATAGTTACACTGTTGACCTATCTATTACACTTTAACCTACCCAAACTCTCTAACTTCTCTAACCTTACTCGTATCCCACCTCAACAGCAGCAAAAGTGTTTCGCAATACAATACGACCATACAATGTATTTACTTGTTTGAATGCAAGTACATAGTAGTTAAAGCCACTTAATATGAAGTGGGATCCATCACAGTACCAAATGTATTTTAACAACCAGTCATTTAACAAACTAGGCAAAGCATTAAATCCTCATGCACTGCACATGAGCCATAGAGCCAGGGTGAAAAAAAGGGGTCACAGAGGTCAAGCAGCTTCCATATATAGTCACATTAGCTTCATGTCTTTGCCTTTAGCTCCCCCCTTGGTAGGACACAAAATTTTAAATCCACATACATGATAACTAAGATATAAAGTTTAGTTTGAAATATCTATATAAACATGTCATACTCTCAAATGGTCCCTCAGCACAAGAAGAGAAGAAAAGGAAGGTCATCGCACAGAATACAGTTCATAAAATGGCCCATGAGAAGTGACCTTACAGACAACCTCCACAGCATTGATCTAACAGCAGCTGGACTCTGATATTATTATTATACCCTTATTTTACCAGGCTAGTCTCTGGAGAAGATTAAGATCTCTTTTCCGAGAAAGACCTGGCCAGAATGTGTATAACAGCTAAATATATTATCAGGCTGTTTAATAAGCATTTGATTGAATGTTACCAAGATATGAAGCCAACAAAGCAATTAGTGCTTTGTGAAGGTGTACTGTTAAAAATGATCTAGATAGAAAATCTAATAAAAACTGTGGAGGAAGCCTTTCCCAGAAGCACACGCATGATTGATGGATCTGACCTCAGCTCAGAAACACACACAGCACCGGGCCGCAGCTCTCAAGGTCAAAGCAGGGATGTGTCTGTCCTTCCTGCTGAGGAGGTTCTCAGTGTCTTCACAGAATCATCTGCAATTCAGAATGAGCCTGCCAACATCAAACATTTTGGAAACAGTGCTGTATCAGCATTAAAGGCAGATGGTAGATATGAACAGGATGCTCATTACGAGGAGTCACATGTTTGTCTAACTAATGCACAGCAGCACTAAGTTATTACAGGTCATTTTGTGATAGTCTTTCTATGTGTATTTCTATAACTAAAGGCCACTGTATGTGTGGCGTATACTAAACTTTAAAACTTTCATGTGCAATGCATTTGTTAAACTGAAACTTCAACCAAGCAAACACTTTAATATATGTGTTATCAGCTCAAAAGGGTAAAAGGCTTTTATGTTTGCTGCAGTGGAAGAATGCTGCACAGAGCAAATCTGCATATTTCTGAAAACATGTTTGAAAAAGTATATGAGTCAAATAATTCTAGGTTCTCTGAGCTGGTGTCAGGGTGAAAATTACAGATTAAAACTTTATTCATATGACACTATATACGTGCATATTTATAAGATATCGTACTCTATGTTATCTTAAAAGAGACATTGTAAAATACCGTAAAAGTTCAAAAGTAATATAGTATATTTTCAACTCTGAAAGTATATTCTTTGGGACATATGGGGCCATCCTGACAAGTGTAGTCTCCATGATTTACAGTCCCTTGCACCAATTTAGGGCAGAAGAAGAAGAGGAAGAAAGAAGGGGGGCGCTTTCCAATTTCCTTTTTTTTCCTTCTTTTTTTTTTAATTAGGTGCACGTTACGTTTTTGCTGAAGGTTAAACCTGAAGGGCAATTTACAATTCATAGTCCTAATTCAGTAATACTGAAATTATCAATAATTGATGTTGAATTTTAAATGACTGCTTGTCTCTTTATTATTAATATAAAACGCATTGTTTATATTGTTAAGGATGTAGTAGTGTCATATCTCTAAAACATGGGCTAATAATATCCAGCTACATTTCCAATTTCATTAGGACCAGACTGTCAAATATACAGGTCCTTTTCAAAAAATTAGCATATTGTGATAAAGTTCATTATTTTCTGTAATGTACTGATAAACATT
>JAUMHE010000014.1:744588-783094 GCA_032359235.1 Enteromius mattozi | reverse complement strand
CAGGGGGTAAATCTTTAAAATAAAAAAAGTTCTCCAGAATCGTGAGAGAATCGTGATCTTTATTCTAAGCAAAAAAAAACGTGATTCTCATTCTATCCAGAACCGTGCAGTCCTAGTCTGGGTACTTATTATAAGCTACAGAGAAATGCCTTGTGGGAGGCACACAAACGAAATCAAACAATAATAATAATAATAAAAAAGTCATAGAATATTATACAAAAGTGAAAAGTTTTCTAATTTGTTAAAAAAATATGTTATGTTATGGATAAAAGTGTCTGGTAAATGACTAAATGTAAATCAACATTGCACTGAAAAAATAAAACTGCTGTCTTAGATTTTACATTTTAAAACATTTACATTAAATATTTCTACAATATTTTAAAATATATATATAAAAAGTTTTAGAATTTAATTAAAATGTTCACAATTAATTCCAGTAAAAATAAGCCTTTAACATAAAACTGAGATATTGTATACTAACTGAGAGAATGTGACTGACTCTGCACTAAATTACAACAATGCAATTTTTTCGCAAAACACAAACATACATACAGTCAAACATGTTGGCCATCACTTTGCAGAAAGTTGACCCATCAGCAACACTTTCTCGCTCCACAGCGTGCAATGGAGGGCATTGTCTTTGCATTTTTTACAACCTCTGCATAAACGTCTCCTGGCCACATGGGCGGAAAGCATGTCCTTTTATCAGTCAAAATCAATTAGCAGCATTCTAATTCCAGAGGACAGGATAAAAGGAAGGTAATATTTGAATTCATTTTTGATTGCAATGATACATTTCACATATGGCCTTAAGTACGAAAAACACGCCTCACAGGGGTTCCCACAATAGATGAAGAGCCCCGAGGCTAAGTAACCATGCTGGCGTCTCTGATTGGTTGGCACCGTCATTAGTGCCACCGCTGTTTAAGAACTACATGTGGACGGGACTGGGGGGAGATGACAGCTGAGACTTTAAAGCAAGAGTATTTTTCAAACAGCTTTTCATAGCTGCTTTCATGACAGAAATATTTCAGCTCTATCATTAACCGCTGACAGGCTGACAGCTCAAACGCCTCGGCCTGAAAGGCCTGCTCTCCCCTCCCTCCCTCTCTCTCTCCACACTTTCTTTCTCCTTCTCCACTCCTCCTACTCCCACCATCCCAGCACCATCCATCCTGTCTTTCCTTTTGAAGACTGGAGGGAGCGTCTTGAAATCAATGTCTTACCTCATCATTTTGGGTGAGCAGTTGGGTGAATTTCGCATGCCTCCGTTGCGTTGCTTCTTTTTGGGTGACAGTGTTGAAGGATGCTCATCTTCGACTGCAAACACATGCAAAGAGTGTCAGACTGTGGACAGCTGGGATTGTAAAGTGTGCTAGAGATGACATATTAAAGAACACAAAAGCCAACACTCAATCAATCATTGCAAAAAACCCTCAAATCTGTGAAGACCTCCAAAAATAGAAAGAGAACAGTGTTAGTATGGACAAAAGTACACTTAAAGAAGGCAAGTACAGACCTGAAGGACAACCATTAAGTTTTACACCCTGTTTTCCATGAATTTTGAGTTGGTTTGAGCGATGTGTGTGGATTTATTTCAGTCCGTATCAAACTCTCTTTTACCTCTCTGTCATTGTTTGGAGGGCATGAGCTCAAACAATGACAGAGGGGAAGAAAAAAGAAAAAGAAGAGTAATTTGGTGTGTGTTTTTTAATGGATGACTACATGGCAAAATCAATCCTCATCACTCAGAGAGCCGTGAGTGATGGCTCCGCTGTGAGTCTGTCCCCCGTACCACAAGCACTCTCAGCACTGAACAAGCACCCTGAACTGAGCCTTGTCTTACTAAAACACCTCTCCAAAAGGACGTTACTGAGGGGCCTGTGAATGTCACAAGCTCTCTCTGCTTTACAAACACGTCATGTGCGAGCGTTAAAACAAGGTTGAGCTTCATCTAAGATATTATGAATATAGTAAGGTGAAATATTCCAAAACTATAGCTTTTTTATTTAAAGGAATAGTTCACCCTAAAAATCATTTATTCACTCTCATGTGATTCCAACAATGACTTATTCGTTTAAGGAAAAGGATATATTGTGAATAATGTGCATGCTCCTCTTTTATACATAGCATCAAATTCTGGCTTTTGCATCCTAAGTTGCCAAAAGGAACAACTCATATTATTCATGGTGCTTTTACAGCTTTGGTCACTGTGTTGTGGGGAAAAGCATCGATTTCCTCAAAATTTCTCCTCTCCTCTGATTTTTTGGTGAACCGTTCCTTTACGTTGGGGAGAAAGTGTTCAATATGTTGTGATAAAAACTATGAAATATTTTCTGCCTTGGAATTTAATGTATAATTTCCATGTATACCACAGTACATGTTTTTCATTTAGCAAAAGACTTAATATTTATTATGTTCAACTGCTATATTTATATTATGCATATTTTTATTTATATTTAAGAATGATACCAGGTACTGAACCCAACATTTGTATTAGAGACAAACTAGTTACAGAAACTCAAACTCTTGAACACCGCAAGCTTGCTTTAGTGTGGCTCTGTTAGAAATTCATCGGCACAGCAAAATATTAGAGACAAATACTGCAGACACATATACTTGTAGGTCTCTGATTTCCCTTTGTCATCTAATTGTTCTAATAAAAAAAAGACAAATTAAACAAAAAAGACGCTGTCTGTGTCTACACCAAATGCCAGTGCTTGACATTTGCAATTACACTGTGGAAGGAGCAATGTGAGACAGTAATCAACTTTAAAAATATCACTACTGATAAGATGGCGGTGCAGTGGCCCTTTGTTTCGGGTTGTGGTTGTTGAGCGAGTGGCCTGACTGGGCCGGACCGGTCTCTCCTGCCCTTGCTCCTCCAAATTAGGCAGCGGAGATTTACGAGCTACAGTGGTGCCCTTCAGTAAGAGACTTAACAATGAAATAACTCCACCTGCAACACGGCCATTTCAGCAAGTCTCTGCTTGTTCCAAATTACATTACGGCACTTTTACAACCTCAATCAAAATAGGATCAGCCCACCAAAGTGTGATTGCCGTTCCGTACCACAGGCAGCTATAGCCCTCGTTTTTTTGTGTCGCTGATCAAAACGATTGAGCTAGACATCTGTCTCCTCTGCTTCACACAGACAATGGGCTGAAGCATGCTTTAACACACAACAGAGACATAACAGAAATAATTCTGTAATTTGGTTTGCACCTTTTTACTGTAATTCTGGACACCTTGTAAAAAATCTAACTGGCTTAGATTTAAAACTTGGAGACTACATTGAAAACTACATTTAAACCTGCAATGGTGTTTAAAAAAAATACATAAAACAATATTAAATATTTAAGATTTGAAAGAAAAAAAATACATTGGTTTAGTTCTGAACTTACAATAAAAATATAATTTAAACCTGGAAATTAATTAAAAAGAGGAAGAAAAAAAGATGAAATGAATATTTAGATATACAGATATATTTAAGAAATTACGTAATGATGTTAAATAAATCAGAAATATCTATGTAAAGAAAAAATATTTTTAATATAACATAAATTCTGAACACTTTATTTGTACAAATTAGGTTGCCCATGGCCAACTGGTGTAGGTTTATACATCTAAGAAAATAAAAAAAAATAAAATCACATTTAAATCTGAAAAAAGTAAACAAAACAAAAAAATAAGGTAAAATAAGATGCATTAAAAAAACTGTTCAAAACACATAATGAAACAAAAGCAACACTATTTTTTAATAGTGGCCACTGTATATACTGATGTGTAACGTAGCTATATTGGAACTTCTTTCGATGACAGTTTCGGTTGCACACACACACACACACACACTCTTAGTGTTGGGGCAGGGGGGTATATTAGCCACTAGCTGCTCTACATGCATGCAGTAGTGACTGCAGGGACCCATGCAGGAGGAAGGGGTTGTCTGTGGCAGCACTGACTAATGCTTCCTTAGGCGCCACCTACAGTGCGTGGGGGTGAGCGTGGAGGGAAAGGTGCTGGGGCAGTAGCGGTATTTTCCAGGCAGGCTGCGGGCCCGGTTCAGACCAGCCAGGCTGTGAGGGTGTGACTGTGAGGGCGGCGCCGGAAGGAGAAGACTTCCTTTACGGTTATTAACAAGAGGTACGGCAGTCGTGGAGCACTCCACAACCGGCAGCACACTGGGAAGAGTGTTGGGAACAGCCATGCTGTTGGCCAGTTTGATTGAGCGGTTTTGAAAAGTCGGTATAACTTCCTCCTTTACTGTCAAACAGTGGAAGACAAAAACAAGGAGAGATGACTGTGAATTGGGTCAGTGACATATAAGAATGTCTACGATAGAGAAAAGAAGAAAAAAATAATTTAAATTAAATTAATCTAACAAAAAAGATTAAATGTATTAGTGCATTTAATTTATTATTAAATGTATTAACATCTTTACACATTGAATGTGAGTATACACATCCTTTACATTATTTTCAAAAAGGGTAGAAATTAATATTTTAATATTATTAATATTAATATTATATATCTATAAAAACTATCAAGCTTTTGGCAGGTCACACCACATGGCATTTTACAACCTGAATTAAACTGGACATAAAAAATATAAAATTACCTAATATTTTAAGAGGTTCTAAATTGAAAACAAATCCCAGTTAAAAAAAAAAAAAATCAATGAAATAAAAAAATCTTTTAAGATTTAAAATTCCTTTATAAAAGTAATCTAAAAGCACATGCCATTAGTGCCTCTAAACTAAATATATTATGATTAAAACATTGAAGCATTCATAATTTATCAGTGAACTGCATGAGAATTACATAAATATTTAAGTATGAAAATACAAGTTGACATGATTTTCATTGTTGCGCCATTTATTTCCCCCTTCGATTACCATTTACAGACAGATCCACAAATCTGTGTGCCATAAAGGCAACTGCCGCATATTTGAATAATTGACGATGACCCCCCAGTTTTATTAAACACTACTTAACCACTTGGCAAGCGCTTTAGGTGAAATGTTCAATATGACATTTGCTTTTCCATTGCTAATAAACATTAATTAATTAGAAGCACTTTTCTTCCCCGCCTGCTCTGCGACAAGACAGAACAAAGCAGGAACATACTATTCCTGATCACCGTCACAACGAATCAGGTCACAGTGCAGGTAGGGATGTGCTCACACAAGGGAACACAGCAATCTCTTTACGTTCTGCCTCAATATACGGCAAAGCCGTGTTGAAACAACATCTAAAATGTGTGAAAATCAATACTTCACACAATACGCGAAAACATCTTAGATTAGGCTGCGAAAAGGAGCAAAATAACAACAATCTGCAGTCTGACAGACAGGAGTATGCGGTGTGTATAACAGACCTAAAGTGTTGCACACGGGGAGTTATCAAGCTCACTGCCTGCCATCCCAGCCATAAGACTCCAGCCTAATGCTATCTACATAAAAGGCAAGAGGTTAACCAATATCTGGTGTAAGTGGAAAAGCAGTTTCCGCCCGCTCCCCAAACCTTGCTCAGAGCAATAAATAGATGGTTATTTCTGCCGTCAGCTGCCGCATAGATTTAAAGGCCGCCACAGATAACTCCTGGATTCATCTGGCCCCTGTCAAACACGAGTAGCATTATACAGAGAACATCCGCTGTGGCACTTTCACTGTGGATTTACAGTAATCCAGACGGCAACTGTCCCTTTATGAAATGCAAATCCTGTGACGAGCCGCAATTGTGCATTCTTATCAAGGCCATTGTTAAATTATAGAAAATACATCTGTGAGAAAACGCATTTTAAAACTTGATTTAGTTTTATGGCTGCTCCAAATAAGTCAATTTGGCATGCATACACTCAACATTTTAATCACTTGGAATTCTTCTAATTGTTAATAATTTTAGCATAATGTAATGTATATTTTTTTAAAAATACAGTTTTAAAATAAATTTGCTTTTTTTCCCCCTCGAGATTCAGAATTATAACACTAAACATTTAAAAACAGTAATAAAAAATAATGATCACATCTGCCACTAATACATCAGTAATATGTACACTAATACATCAGTTTACATGCAAAATGAAACTTAATAGCAATAAAACTAAAGCTTTCTCAGCATTCGTTGGAGCCTGGTTTTTCTAAAACACATTCAGCTGTGAACCGAACCCCAGACTGCCGCTGCGATCCCATTTTCCCTGGAGTTGTAGCGCCATCTGCTGTTGGCGGCGAAACAATACAGAGACACATGCAATACCTCACAGCATTTCTAGCTCTTCAATCATCTCTTGCAAGGACACAGAGCTCTTTATGCAACATCTGGATTTCATATGGATCCCTCTATTCAGCACCTGACCTTTCTCATGCACATGTTTTAAAGTCAAGCAGCCCCTCTGATGCATTTGACCAGAACCCAGTGCTGAGAAACTGTCATCACGGCCCACCTTCCCATCAATCCCCGGTAATCTACAGAGAGCTGAGGATGGCAGCTTTTGTGCTGTAATGCTAGTGGGGTAAAATCAAAAGCAAAGAGCCAAAGCAGGCAGGTTGCATGAACGAATGAGGGAATGAGGAAAACAGAGAAGTACACTTACGTGATCTGACATATCCGTTAAACTTATATTTGGCTGAGGGGAACGTAGAGACCGATGAGAGGATACAGAGAGGAAGAGAGAGAGAATGGGGGTGAGACAGACAGCAGAAAGACAGTACATCACACTCACACAAGGACAGAGAGGAAGGAAAGTCAAGTTAACAGCAGTTAAAGCAAAGAGGTTGATGAAGATAATGATATAAGCAGGAGATGATTAAACAAAGGAGATGATTGGTGGGGGGACTGGATTTCAATGAAGCGATGAAAATCAAGCTGCCTGTTCAGTGTTTCCACAGCACGGATCCATTTTAAAAGTCAAATGTTGGATTCCCGTCCAAAGACCTATGACGAATATACAGCACAAATCCCACCAACCTCACAACGATCATTATGGTATTCAGAGTTCGCTTGGAGAAAAGAGAAGGCTTTGATAAGTCATAATTTTATCCTTGACACTAAATTTGATGAAAACCAGTGAAACCGATCAAACAGATGTTAGCAATCTTGAGGCTTAAGCAAATAGTTAAACAACAAATTACAGATGTTTCCCATCGCATAATTGCTTCTGTAAAAATTAAACGCTGCCGGCTGATCATTTTTGATCGGTAATTACTGTCTTGTCAACTGCAGATTAATGCCAAACCGTAGGCATGGCATGCTGGAAGAATCAAGATTATTATATGCTACAAACTTGTGACAAAGCAAACAGCATTAATCATTAAAGTGAACATGAATTGATGTTTTGAACTAATGTTGTTTCTGTAATGTGGTGTATTTCGATATTAGTGAAACGATATTAGTCATAATATTAGCAGATTAAACTGCCAAACATATTCCAATATTAAATAATATTTTATAATCAATATTTACCAATGACATTTTCTAAAGAATATTTTAAAAACGTAGAGCGATATTTGAGTGGACCTATTGGCAACTAATTACATACAGGTTCGTCAATCCAATAGCCTGTGCAGCCTAAATGGCATAACCTGGAAAATTTGGAAAGTCATTTTAGAGAAAGATCAGGCCAATTTAAATCACCATCGTGAGGCCAAACTTTTACTGTCTTTGGAATAATATGTATCCAGGTTGTTGCAGACAATCATAATGCATGATGTGTTTGGATGCATGTAGGTTGCTCTGTACTGCTGCCCCCATCATTGCAAAGTCTCATCTTTCTTTTCGAGTACTGTATCTGATGCCATAAAGGTCACGTTGCAGGCCCAGGGCGGGGCGGTGACACAAGTGCTCAAGCAGGGGCCCCGCGCCGGTCCTGGCATATGTCGCTTGCGATCTGCGGGCGCAGGAAGAGTCGGCCGACTCTCTGGCTAGCATCTGTCCTACACGGCAGAGGGGATGACCGGCCCTGCTCCTGCCTGGTGGTAAGGAACTGTCAGGTTGAGTTTCATGACACACCAGCTGAGCTGGGGAAATGAAAATGCAAACATAATTTTCATGTCAGGCTGCATAAGAGCCGACGGTGCTGAGTTCCACCCTGCAAGGAGCAGACAAGATCCACTCTCTGGGCTGCACCGCCCCACCCTGCCACGCTCGTCACATCCTCGGCAAACTCCATAACCAAGCGGAGCGGGCAAGAGGAGAGGAAAAAGAGAAGAGAAAATATGCCCTGAAGACTCCAAAAAGCCGCAACCCCTCTCAGAGTGCCAGGCGATTGTTGTTTACAAAACAGGCATGCCTAGGATTGCCCTGCTGGAAACTTCCTAGTGCAGGCTAATAAGTTCAAAACAGGAATTAATACCCTTTGTGATGCTGAGCACCTTGAGAGTCTTTAAAGCTTGTGTAATGAGGGGATAAGTCTCGGCAGGTGGAGCAGAGGGACTGTTATTGTCATTGTAACTTAGAGCGGAGGCAGCTAACTCACTCGTTCAGGATATTTGCTCCCTAAAGCCTGCACTTGCAGAGATAACAAACTCTTCTTAATAGTGTGCAGTGCACAGAGCTATAATGAGTGCTCCATTGCTCCCTACTCCTTGTCAACGACTCTCTGGGCTTTGACTGCAGCCAAAAGAGAGCAAGATAGACATAGTGTCGACTTCTCACGCATCTCATTTTCATACTAATAATTCTTTGTCTGGCTTTGGCAGAAAGGAGCATTACTATCCTGAGTGATGCACGCACAGAATCAAAGCAAAAAGTGCACCAGGGCTGTTTGAGAAAGTGCCCATCAGGGAACATTACTTCTTTAAGACAGAGTGCATTTACTGCCATGCGTTTCATGCATTCAGCAAAATTACTGCATCCAGGGGAGTAGTATTTATTTCAGCAATAACTTGGCTACTATAATGTGCAGGTATAAGACCACCATATCATGCTTAGCACAGGGATGTGGTGATATTTATGCTTTCTGACCCATTTGGGGTGTGGGAAGACATAATCTGCAATTTAGCGGAGAGTGCCACTAAATTGCCAGTTTAGTTGTCAAAGTTGCAAATTTAATTGATGCAAGATGTCAGAAAATAGAGTAAAAAAAAGCCCCCACGTATTCAAAAGAGCAAAGTCATTTTTTTTTTGGGACAATTGCCATAAAATAGAAATACAAATGGAACTTGTAGCCACTGTGGCTTTTATAATTGAAGGTAATAAATTCATTTGGTCCACAAAACAAATATAAATTCAAATAAATTGCATTAAAAAAATATATATACATATTAAATATATGCATACGACTTAACTTATCACTAAGAAACTACTGTATTTGCACTGATATTTTGAATGTTTAGAATTTTCCTTTTACATTGCCAACCTTTTAGAAATTTTGTTTTTGTCATTTTTTGTATTTTTTTGTTTTTTTTCAGTTTTAGATTTTATTTAATTTTTAGTTATTTTAGTACTTCCAGTTAATCTAAATTAAAATGAGAAATGTTGCTTTGCCAACAAGCTGAAATAAGTTTTTACATTTTATTTCAGTTAACATTTTTATTATATATGTGTATATATATATATATATATATATATATATATATATAGAGAGAGAGAGAGAGAGAGAGAGAGAGATAGATAGAAATTAAATATATATTGTCATTATTAAATTAAAATAATTTAGTTTAATAAAAAGTTAATTTCAAGTGACTTAGCAATTGCTGTTTTAATTTAAACAGGAGCAGAGGGTACTTTGTTTGGGCAGACGTATGCCTACAACTAAATTTGATTATTTAAATGTAGCTTAAATAAACTGTTTGCAACCACTTCAATTTAGTAGTATTATTTTCAGTGTAACTAGAGACCAACAGTGGTTAGCAAATATTCAGAACAGGATCAATAATGCGATGACGTGATCAGACAATTTAATCGGAAAATCATTACTGACTGAGTAAAATCAAAGTCAGATGTAGGAACTCTGAATTCCTCATCAAAAAGATGTAACGTTAGATATGAGACGAAACCGATGAGAGGGAGTCAAAATAAAGCCGCAGCTGGCATTAGCTGTCAGCACTGGCGAAAATGCACTCAATTCAGAAGAAAAAAAACAACGAAGGATGACGCTACGTGAAGAGATCAGTAACTACGTAATGACCAGTAACTGGTATCCAGGGACATCAGCACAGATCAAAACACAAGACACAAAGTCAACCTCATCATAGGGTTTGATGCTAATCTAAGCTGAAGTGGTGAACAGTCGGAAGGCAGTTGTAGAGGAAATGTGATCGCCTGAACTGACCCCTGCTTTTATAGTAGGTCGCACCGCTGCCATTCCTAATTGACAGACGCTTTAGTATTTCACATCTGCTATGGCTTAATGAGAAGACCCCTGTTCGGCGCTGTCCTTTACACAACTAACTGCTTCAGTCATCTGACCTCATCCGATAGCCTGAGTCACCGCCATCTCAATTGAGTTCCTGTCAGGAGATCTCTTTTTAACTTTCCCATTGAGCCTGACAGTCCCACTGTGGTATACAAGGCATTAAATAAAGCACATTGACTTTTTCTCCCCTGATTGCTGGCTAAGAGAAAATCATCGAGGAGGATCAGATCCTGTGGAAAGGGGGAGAGTTTGACGTGTTTTTTCAATTGCACCTAAATGTGGACTTCGCTGAAGGAAGAGGTTTTATTTCAGCCAGTGGAAATGGTGGAGGCATTAATGGCTTGCGGTTGTAAAACATGATTGTCCAAGAATAGCAGAAAAGACATTGCCAGTGTATACTTACACTCTAAGAACAGACAAATCTCACTAAAGATCCCTTTCAATCACAATCTAGCACTTGGCATGCAAATTAAACATGATTTTAGTCATATATAGTTTGACTGCTTTTTCATTTACTGATAAACTTCAAATTTTTCCTCAGTGAACAAATAAAGTCAAAAGGGATCTTGAGCAGTGAGCAGTGCCTCTAACATTTTAACTGGGCTTTGAAGCACATTCATAATTCAAAGACCAAAGGATTGCTGGTATCCAGTGTTTGAACCTGGGGGAAAAGAAACAGTTAGCAACTTAAATTCATCTTCCTTAATGTGATGAAGAAGGTCTTCACGAACATGATAACACTCAAAACATCATTAGTGTCAATTAGCCCATGGATGTTTCAATTAAAAGCACGTTATATAGTCACTTAACAGATACATGTATACCTGCCATGTACAAGTGTAAACACCAAAAACAGTGACTGCAAAAAGGTCACCAGCACCGCACAAGTGCTCCACTGACACAGCATGCGCCAACACAGGCCTACTGCACCTACTGCAGCACTAACACAGAGAAGCCACGTCACTTCAACTACCACCAATTCACCAAACAAAAAAGAATATGTACTAGTGTACCAACCAATAAGCCACATATACGGAAATAATGGAGGAACGACACAGACACGGCACATGAAACACGGCACAGACACCCACGCACTTACGCACACTCACACGCTCACGGACACCGAACGGCATGTGGTTTGGCGATCGAACTTACAGGCACGTAAACTGGTTGAGCAATCATGAACAGAGACAGAAGAAAGTGGGAAGGCCCTCTGAAGACTGTCCATGTTACTATGTACACTGCCTGACATGCACGAGCAGTCGCGCTCAGAGCGCCCGCAATCAAAACAACATGCCAGTTTCATTCGCTTGTAGACGGACATCTTGGCTACAGTCATGTGTTGGATGAGAGGAGAGGAAAGCAGCAGGTTAATGGCAAGGATCAAAAGAGCTTTTCAACCAGGGAAGTCTGAAGGTAACTTTTTCAAACAGGAACAAAAAGTGCAATGCCTTAGCAGCAAGCTCTGACAGACTTGACCCACAGATGGACTGCTGCGCTCCCGCTTGAAATGCGCTTCTGATTAACTTTTGGTTCCGTTCACACTGCACAAGACAAACTCGATCCGAATTTGAAGATTCGTACCAAATCGGACTTTGAAAACATCTAACAGAGGGCTTGTTTGGGCGGGATGCAGCCATCTCATTGGGGTCAAGCCGTGCCCTAAGGCTGATCATGTCATAAAAGGTCAAAAGGTCAGATATGACAATATGATCAGGGGTTGGGGCAAGGGACATTCAGGCAGAGAGAGGAATGGGTGAATGTGTTCAGCAGCAAAACCTCTTTGGATAACATCCTCTGTATCTAAAAGAGAGGATCACGTACCTGTATCCCATCATGCAGCAGCAGGTTATCGGCATCACAACGTGCTACAGGCTCTAACGTAGGCGCTCTATTCTGTTCATCAAACTCTGCTCAATCAGGGATTGGTTGGGAGATTTGTGTGGCAACATGCCAATAGGCCATTTCTTTGCTCCCTGATTAGAAGATGTGTTCACATGCATCGCGCATTTGATTCAGACATACAGTACGTGAAGTGTTTTTTTTTTTTTTTTTTTCGGTTCACAAAGGAGCTGTGGTGAGAGACTATAGCAGCATTTGACTGCTGTGAATCGGACTAAAAACAGTCCTCTGTATGCATTCTCCCGGTGCCACCTCGCTAACGGACCATAATCAAGTCTGGCACCCTCAAAAGAGCAAACAATCCACAGGGAAAAGCCTGCTTTTGACTTCCATCTGAGGTTACGAGCCCGAATTAAGAGGCCAATTTCAGTTGTATGCTGGAAAGATAATACGGTAAGTTACTTGGCCTTTAGAGCCATAACCTCAGGGACTGTTATTCGTATAGAACCATGCAGAACAGCTGAAATTAAGGAGAACAGGCATGCAGAGGGAGGCGACCGCGGTCGTATCTCTTGAAACGGCAGCCCGGTCGACCGTTTACGGGGCTGAAACAGATTAAGGCAATGCGAAAACATGCAGCAGCGGGGCTTCTACTTAATTTCATGCTGAAATCTGTCGCTTCAGAGTTTGAGGGTTGACATTCATCGGAGCACATAGTATGTGGTTATGTTAGTCAGTGAGACATGGAGGGCGGAAGAGACACAAGACAACATGATGATGTGAGTGACTGAACATGACTACACAGAGAGCCTAATTACTGAAGCCTCTTTAACAGGACAACCGGATTTAGCAAGAATGCTCTCAGCACCCTTAACATCTGTCCTTACCCTACAGCTTCCCATAATTCAAAGCAGGCTGCGTCGTATGTTAAAGTACTAAAGGACACTAACATATCTGCAAGACTTACTATGCAGATTATAGTCTACTTTGAGACAGCTATAGTTACAGTTAAGCCTCGCATGTTTAAAATACTTGAATCAAACACACCTCTATCTCTAAACCAATATAAAGCAAACAACACCCTGGCTCCTTGGGGAGACCTACATAAAGAAACCTAGGTGACAAGCGAGAAGACCCTGCATTGCACATTGGCTGATAGCAATCTTGCTAAATAGGTTTACGAGGACCTCAGTGTTCCCATTCTGTTCCTATCTCATTTGTAGAACTACAGTGGCATCTAGTGGTCAACGTTGTGTACAGCAAAGGTCAACACCACCGTGAGCCTAACGTTGAGAGATGCACCTATCAGTGAGGGCAGTGAGTAAAAAAGGGCCTGAAGTACTGAAAGGAATTGAAATGCAGAACATTTCAATTCTGCTGATGGTTGTTGTGTCATGTAGAGAGGCTGGGCAGGGGCCGGGCGGTGGAGACAAAGGGGAGGCTGTAGGCAAGAGGGAGACCAGATTGTTTTGATTGTGTTTTGGAGACGATGCTCGTTAAGCCTAAGAATTTGAATAACTTCCCACAGAACTCTTTCCGCTCTCTGAAAATACAGCAGCATGCGAAATTGCCTCTGACAGCGAGGGGACGGATTCGAGTGGACTTAACCTCCCCCCTTGGCACTCGTGAAGTCCATGACTAATAGTAGCAAAATCAATCGGCTTGTTTGACTTTTTGTCGTGACATTCATTACGGGTTTCGTTGAGTTTCCGGAGGGTCAAACAACCTTTGAAACAAATCTCTGATTTCAGATTTGTGCTGTTAGTAAATCTTTGGGAGGAATTGCGTTATTGGTCATGGCCTTACTGTTCTCTCCTGTTAAAGAATAGTTTGTAAGGGTCAGGGCTGGGTCATTTTCAGGCCAGGTAATTGTGCTGTATTGTTTTGGGCTGAGGACAGTGGAGAGATGAGGCGTAGGAGGGATGCAGCAGCTAGACTGACACATGCAACATATATATAGATATATATATAGAACTATTATCAGAGTGAGACAGTCAGACTCTACTCTGGCCACAGGAAACCCGTTTTTACTCACAATATGTCACTACCAGTGAGAGGTTTAAATAAAGAGGCGGTATTCCAAGGCAGCAAGGAAGGAAATACATCAAGAAGTATGTCAATGATCAAAAAGAGGGTGAAATAAAAGAACACAAACTTCCATTAAAGCAATGGAAACCTCATCTTCTTTACTGTAAAGCTACTGGCATCTTCTCAGGTGATATTTGGTTTTGGGAGGGTGCATATAATCAAAAACATTTGACTGGGGTGAAAATAAAAGAGTAACATTTTAAAATCATTTTATTCACAATTATTATTATTATTTATTTTTATTTTTTTGGGGAGGGGAGGGGAGGGGGGTAGAGGAATTCATTCCTTTTATTCAGCTATAAAAGCAATACATTTTTATTGATTAAAATTACCTTTACATTGTAAAATAAATAAATAAAAACTATTAAGCAGCACAATTTTTTTTTCATCAGCATATTACAGTAGAATGATTTCTGAAGGATCATGTGACACTTGAGACTCGAGTAATGATGGTGAAATTTCAGCTGTGCAATAAAAAAAATCAATACATTTAAAATATATTCATT
This sequence comes from Enteromius mattozi, assembly GCA_032359235.1. NCBI lineage: Eukaryota > Metazoa > Chordata > Actinopteri > Cypriniformes > Cyprinidae > Enteromius > Enteromius mattozi. The sequence goes on along the minus strand of JAUMHE010000014.1, from coordinate 768,304 downwards.
ATAGAAAACTGGAGTCTGTGTGTTATCAAACATTTCATCATCTGAAATATCATAAACAATTTTCAAATAATTACAAATAACGAAAATAAAAAATAAAAAGGGATTGCAGTTAAAGGCAACTGTTTAAGTGTGCACAGTGAAAGGTCACTGGGAATGAAGCTGAATTATTCATCTTGTGGCTAACTGGTTTGGACAAATGCTTATATAGGTCATGTAACAACAATGCATCATTCCAACATTAATGTTAATGTACGCTCTACTTAACATATATATTGCTTAACTTTTACCTTGCCAAGATTAGCAAATGAAAACAAACATTTAGGTGTTGCCGCATCTATATATAATTAAGAGGGTGTTAAAGGAAATACATTTCTATCAAATGATATAAATGTCTACAGGAGCTTCCTTGACAGTGGACTACACTCTGAGCTATTAATCTCTCTTCTACTTCAGTGACTTCCTGTCAGAAAGTGTTTGCACCGGGCTGAAGCAGTGGGACATGACAGTGGCGCATCCGAATGGCACTTGCGCTGGGCGTTCTGGGTAAACAGGGTGGATATGATTGGTAAAATGATCCTGAGCCAGGAGTGTGTTTTCGGTGTGTATGGCAAGGATGGGCCAAGCTGCTCTTGCCTTTTGTTTTTCCACCTGACTTGTGTCATTAACTCCACCTCTCTCCCACTGACACCACCATGAGCTGACAGCCTCTCTCTTCAGCCCTGCTAATCACGTCATTCCCTTTCTACATCTGTATCTCTCTCCACCATTAGCATGCTGATGACTGGCTTTCCTCAAGAGTCTCACTCTTTCACCATGTCATTTCTATCCCTCCTTTTCTATGCCTCTATGGTTTGAAGCTTGTCTGCTTTAGTTGCTACAGTTCATTGCTTTCTGCTTATGCTTTCATATAGCTGTTCTCAAAGTGAAAAAGGACACCCTAGAGGAATACAAATTTTTTGTATGGTTGTATTTTTATAGTTATTGCAAGGCAGCAATGTGTTTTGTAGATAATTGTGGTCTTAATCATGACAGATTCTTTTCACACTTTCACACCAAAATGAAAATTCTGTCATTAATTACTCACGCTCATCTCATTCCAAACACGCAAGACCATTGTTCATCTTTAGAGCACAAATTAAGATATTTTTGATGAAATACAAGAGCTTTCTGATCCTTCATAGAGAACAACTTATCTTCCCAGACCGTGAAAGGTAGTAAGGACATCGGTAAAACTGTCCTTGTGACATTTACGTGCAAAGGAAAGCTAGGTTTATGCATCATGGCACTTTCTTTAATGGTGGAACGCATGATTTGAAGGAGAAGAATTGTTCAAAAAAGACTTTTATTTTGTCTTTACACACAAAACGTATTTTCATAGGGTTGTAAAATTACAGTTTAACCACTGATGTCACATTGAAAGGAAAGGAAGGGAAAGGACATGACACGTGGCCAGGTATGGTTTCCCATACTAGGAATTTGTGCTCTGCGTTTAACCCATCCAAGTGCACACACACTTCAGTGAGAAGTGAACAACCACACACACACACACACACCGTGAACACACACCTGGAGCAGTGACTACTTGACTACTTTATTGATATGCTTACTATGTTTCTGGCCCAGGGAACATGTCAGCTGCCTGGTTGCCTATGCAGGGTCAGAAAGTTCTTAGTTTTCCAAATCTCATCTCACTTCCGTCCAAGAGTCCAGAGTCTATGATTTTAATGTTCTGAAAGAAGACTATTCTGCTCATTGAGGCTACGTTTATTTAATTAAAATGTTATTTGTTACTGTGGTGGCAAAGCTGAATTTTTAGCAGCCATTATTCCAGTCTTTAGTGTCACATGATCCTTTATCCTCCATCATTCTAATCATTAGAATATGCTGATTCATTGAACAAACATTTCTTCATACTATCAACGTTGAAACTTGTTTTGCTACTTAATATTTTTGAAGATTTTTTTTTTTTTTTTTTAATGAATAGATTAATGAGTTTTTTAGTTTTTTCCCCCATGAAAGTCGCTTTTGATGACGGGTTTTTTTCTGAATAAAAGCATTAATTTTTCTTTTTTAAATCTTACTCTATTTGAACAGTAGTGTTTCTAATCAGTTATAGCAGCACATGACTATCATCAAATGAGTAGTGTGTCACAGTTTTCATCCAAACGTATGTGAAAATACTCAGATGACCTGCTGTTTCTGCTAAGATTTAGAAGTGCACATCTGATTTACAATTTACTATTCTGTAAGGCCATGCGAGTCAAATTCAAGTGGTTGGAAAAAAAACAAAAAGAGGGGTGAAATTGTATATTTTAAACTGTAAGCACTACAGTTGTTGCAAACAACTTAATTTTAATGTGACATGTAAACAGATTTTTGTAAATAGCATTTAAACAGAAAATAAACTTTCAAAAAAAAAAAAATCTGAACTTTAAACATTACTTGTTTGCTGCCTTGCAAGTGTTTATTTGTTTGGCCTGACATGAGCCTATTACTTTATTTACAATGTGTAACTTTCAAAAAAAAAAAAAACAGAGACCCAAGAGAAATAACAATATCTGACATGTTACACAATGTAGCAGTGCCCTACAAAGTGAAAAAGAGCTGGCGGACACTTTCCGCTATCAGACATGAGGCGAGGGATGGTCGGGTGCACTTACTTCTCTTGCAGCCACACTTTTTAATCCTTTTGGGATCTGTGATGTCATCATGACATGCTTTGCAGTAGAAAAATGCTCTGAAGAAGACAGTAAAGAATTGAACATTCTGATTCAAGTGTGCCTTTCACATTTCAGAAAGAAAAATGAAATACAAGAGCGCAAGTTATTTTGACAGATTTCGGAGATGATTACCTTTTCACCTCTTTGGCATCACTGGCGATAAAGAATCCCAGTGTCCCCTCCTGCATCTTAACGTGATTTCCCGGGTTGATCAGAATACTGTTCAGTTAGAAAAAGAGCCATTGTCATTAACATGAAAATCAATCTTGCACATTCAAACGCTCTAATCAAGAGGAATGGTACACATGGTTTTGGACCTTGTTAAGAAGACTGATTAGAAAACATGCATATACTGCAACAAATTTGGATACTGAAATTGAACTTTTGTACTCATAAAATACTGCAGGGAAAGGGACCTATTCAAAAATACTGCTTAGGCCACTTGGTTTCACACAAATACAGTACAGTACACAACAGAATGACTTGCCCATTTTAATTCTTTTTTTTTTTTATGATGGTCTTTGAATTTTTTAGGTGATGAGACAAAAGAAAGAATTAAAATTGGGGCAGAAACAGTCTAGGCGTTCTGGTGGACAGGCCTTCAGAAACTCATGGTGTGAGGTCTATTGCCACACAGAAGCGCAATTTAACTCCTTTAGTGCGGTGAAAAGCAAGGGAATGACCAGCCCACCAAGAGTTCAGGGTGCATCTCGTGTCTCTGGATCTGCGGCAACAGTATAACTAAGCCAACACAAGCCATGCAGTTTTTCTTGAAGTTGCTACTGCGCAAACAAGGAAACGGAAATCCAGAAATCGTTTCATAAAGATTGTTACCATTACATTTCAAGCATCAGCTAATAAGCCATGGCCATTACTTTTATTGTTGTTGTTGTGTTACTAAATTAAAAATAAGCACTGAGGCAAGAGGTTGTGCCACCAATAATCAGTATGTGTCACTGATAGTTTTAATTTATATTTTTATTAATCATATTTAACTTTACTGGCTTTTATATAAAGATATGACTTACTGCATATCATATCATCTCGCTATTTTTTTTATTATTATTTAAAAATCACAATTTGTTTTACATGGGGGTACCTTTTGCTGCATGATATTATTGTAGACAATTGTGATTTTAATTTTTGATTTTGCAACAATGTAAAAGTCTTTACTGTTTCTTTTTACTGTCAAAACGAGCAAACATTCTAAATCGAATCTTAACGCAACCTTTGCTCTGAGTTTTGGCTCCTAGCGATTGCTCAATCCCAGGCTATTGTTAACAAATACATATCACTGTCAAACTTAAGCTAGCCCTGTCAGCGTCTTTTTGGGACTTCCCTTGGTGGGCAAGGAATTTTTGATGTTCATGAATCCAATGTCAGCTTCTGCCAAATATTCGGGAGAGTCTGGTTTGTAACTGTAGAGGTTCAGCAGTGTAGACAGAGCCACTACTGAACCACTGTATCATTCCCCATTAATTAGACAGAGACGAGACGACACAACACAGCCATCAATGGTTGCCGGTTGTTAGGAATCATCAATGAATTGAGTGGTGGCTGCAACACTTGACAAATGCCCAGCCTGACTAGAGCATCAAGGCCAGAGAGCCCAGACGAAAGGGAAAGGTACATGAAAGACATCCTATTATTCCATAGACTCGAGACAGTGGCCAGCATCAATGGCTTTTAAAAATCCATACACTTAAATAACATTTGATACATGCAGTCTATCAAAATCCTTTCCTCTGGGCTTGTCAAATAACCACTTTATCAGAAATGAAGGCCAAAAGAGGGGGATTTAATCCATCATAAAGCGGAAGTTGGCTGGTCAGTTAATGAAAACGTCAAAAGCGCTGTCTTGCTCAAAATCATTGTGCTGGATTATTTATCACTGAGCTTTACATCTGATTAAATAGCCCCCTTAGCGAGAAGCAGCACATTTGGCATGCCGTTCAGAAGATGAATACAAACAGACTCATTCACTGACACATTCACACACATTGCTCCCCAAATTTGAGATTTTCACATCCCTTGACACTTAATCGTACAGAAGCCTAATGCAATGGGCCTCTCACAGACCGATTGCATGGTAACATAGGCTTCCGTTCACAACAAACCTCATATTATGGGAAACAAAGCAAGCATCACACATCACATGACAGAGCATACGGGCATGCGGTTACCGAAAGCATCACAACCAAAGGTACATCTAAAAGAGAGCAGGTGCAGCCACTGCACAGCGGCACGTAGATGCAAACTGTTGCAGTAACTTCTGTGCAGTTGGATTGTTGTATAGAACACCAAACTGACAGGAAGTGACCTCACTTCATAAACATCTACTCAGAGACGCACAGGCATTTGGGGACATGATGAACGTCTGTTCCAGACAAACACTGACAAACGGACTGACCATTCAGTCACACACACAATCAGAATCAACATCTAAAACAAACACATATCACACACTTTCGGACACACACACAAAGACACACAAATACTGTGTTAGAGTGGTAATGACAGAAAAGGCAAAGATGGTCGCCATGAATAGTGTGGCCTTCACTAACCAATCTGTGTTTAGCATTTAATACTGCGTGAAGTAAAACTTGCCATATTGAGACACAACAGTTCTTGATGGACAAACACTAGTATTTCCTGATATATAATGCACTGAATACAGCTGTTTTCCTATTAGGTGCATTAAAAAAAAACAGTAGAAAAAAAACAAAAACATGAAGTACTGTTTGCATGGAGAGCACAACGCTGCAAAAGACACGGCAGAAATGATTTGCAGCTGATGAACACTGAAAAATAATCAAAGAGGGTAAAAAAAGGAAAGGAGAAGAAGTTGAGAACATAAATCAGAGATGAATGAACATGGAGTGGATTAACGCTGTGTTGATGTGTGAACAGCACAGACAAAGAAACGAGTGAATCGAACAATAGCAACTACTCTCTCTGCCTGCAAAGAAGTTAGTGCATTAAGCACAAAGAGAATCACAATAAGAGAAATAGCGAGAGATTTTGGCCATTTTTGAGAGGGAGGTGATACAATCTCCCACAGTTGATCTAAAGTGTAGAGGGGTGAGATAATGAAGAGGGCATACCGCTTTCTGCTTCTGCAAACAACAAGAAAACATTATAAATCAAACATAGACTGGGAAAAAAGGAGGCGAGGTGTCAGTCATCTGTATCTGCACAGTCAGGAAATGAAAAAAAAAAAGAAAGAAAAAACTAGAGGGCAAAACAGTCATTCACCATGAAAAAAATACACTTCGCATTGGTTAACTCGTCTGTCCTACAAAAGAAAAATTATGGTCTAAATCCCAAAGTGTGCTTTCCAAGTATAGACCAGCCCAGGAGACCGAATTGAGAGTTACGCTAAAAGATTATGTTGTGCCCTCTAAACGTTTTGCCATTATGTGGGGTATGGCAAAGTTATTACCAAAGTTTAAAGCCATCCATTACAAAGTAATCAAATTATATGAACTGTATCACACCGAGTGACAGTAAAAAATAACTTTTGTTTTACAGTCGTTGCATGTTGGCACGGAGAATACTGCACATGAGTGGCACTTTTATGTGATATTGGGAAAAAACAAGGTTCTGTGTTACTTTTTTAGCAGGCAATTTAAAAAGAGTAAAAAAGGAGAACCCTAATGCATTACTGTTCAGAATGCAAATCTCTCTGAGAGACAAGATGGCAAAACCTGGTAGTGGTGGGCGTTATGGGCAAAATCTTATATCACAGCATGACTCGTTTTTAATATGATAATGGTATGTATCAGAAACAAGAACACTATTTATGTTTTAAATAACCGTAAGTTAAAAATAACAAGAGAATTAAATACTTTACAAAATAAATACTTAGTCAATGTAACTGAGTGAAAAGGCATGTTGTATTACTGTATGTCACCTGAGTTAAAAACAAAGAACTATAAAACTAATATTCAAAACTATAAAACTAATATTATAAAATGGATAGTTAAGACTCAATTGACTGGATGAGTCACACTGAAATACTAAAATGTGTCAAATAATCATTGGGATTCTATAGACAATTTTCCTTGCAATGATGCAACTGTAAAAAAAACCTTGTACTTGCCAATATATTAATCTACTGTGAAATAAATAGTGAACACACATTTCTAGTGTCCCATAATATATACTGTCATACCGCCCATCCCTATAAAAAAAAAAAAAGGGAAGAAACATAACCAGGTCTCTGGCTGATATTTTGATGTGTGTTTTCAGGCCAACTTTTGTTCTTAACCACACTCATTAGTACACACTGTGTACACATAAATGTATTAGTAAGAGTTACAGTGTACAGAAACATTGGAACACAGGTTGTGGATGTGGGAAGGGGTGGTGGGATTTGGCAAAGTCAAAGTTACTGAGACAGAGTACTTCATGTTATTAGTTCCAATGGGTCACTTAACAGAATGCCACAGAAGTGCTATTGATAGAAGGCTCTTTACTCGGAGAGTAAACCCTCATCAATACAGCACAGTGAGTCTGAGCAGATGTCATGGCTCTTTAGCTTCACGGTGACTCTTACAGACAGTGATCGGCAACTGTGATGCTGTGAGAGTCGAGTTGAGGCGAACTTCCTCCAGTGACAAGAACGTAACATGCTGTTGTCTCAATGAGAGTGATTTCAATTTGAAACCAGATTAGATTACTTGCAGAGAGATTGAATGATGAAAACCTGTCAGCCTTTTCTTACAACATAACGTCTAGCAAGTAAAAAAGGATAACTATACTGTAGGGAACCTGTAGGACCAATGAGGGACCCAACTGCTTTGCGCCTCTTTGGTCAGTGTATTGTGAATGGTGTACTTGAAGACAGAAGGGCCACAAACCTGCTTTCCCTCTGCTCAGTCTTGTACTCAACAGCGATCAACAACAACTTGAGCTTCACATAGCACAGCCTGAAACAGAAAACAGACATTAAGTGTCCAGGAGTTGTCATTCATCAATTAAAATTCATAAGATATTGAATTGGCCTTTAAAAACTTGTTAATGTTGATTACCACAATCAGAAAAGGCCATTAGAGTAAAATGTCATTGGTTCAAAATCTTTCTGAAAAATACAATTTGTTCCAACTGGCCGTGACTGTGTCAAGCAACAGTTTCACATTCAGTGTGAACAAACAAAAATTGTTTAAGGCTGAAAATGTATTACACCACATCTGGTCAGGACATTTGAGGATTGCAGTAAATTCGGAAGTATATTAAAAAAAGGCAAGAATTTACGAGAGCCTTTATGATACTTACTACAGTGTGTTTGTGTACAGAGTAATGCCGTGCTGTAAAGCTCCCATGCCTTAGAGCAGAAGCATACTTACTCACAAACTGTAGGAAATGAAAGCCCCACAAAGGCACTGGACAGGTACTCGGTGTACATTTCATTGGCCACTCCTTCCAGATAATACTTCTGCCATGTGTCCTCCTCAATCTGTACAGCCAAAACAGTTGGATTCAGATACACACAGTCAGGGAGCACACCATTTAATCTGATGGAAATTGATAAATAGGAATCAGAACATTTTTACAAAAAGCTTCAAGAAAATTCTATCTTAGTTGTTCCTCAGGTTAGCATTTACGCAGCTTCATATCTAAACCGGTAAAACCTACCGATATTTTTTTTAAATTAACCCTGAGTGACTTATGTCTCTCTATTAAAAATCTATTCTACCAAACCTTAAATACATAATAAGAGAAATCCATATGAATCAAGCTTTTTAAATCCAAGCCTTCTGAAAAGGCACAATTGCTTTATATTATATAAAGAATTGTGTCTTTTCAGAAGATTTTGAGATTGAACAGATTATTCACATGAAACCTCTGGTCAAAGCTTATACAACATGGTCATCAAATATGATAGTGGAAAGCCAACCATGCTTGTTCAATGCTCAAAAATCAATACCATATCTGATGTAGTCCATGTATGTGTGTTAATGTTAATAAAAGCCTAAATATTTCAGTTTTTCATATAAAGTGATTAGGTCACCTCAGAAGGTTAAATTGCTTGATAAATACAGATTCATTTTACCAGCCCATGGTGAAATAGACTTCCAGTGGAGGTGTTGAAATCTTTGGGTTTCCTTAAAATATATCTCAGTCTTATGGGTTTGGAATGACATGAGGGTAAATAACTGATAACTGTTTTTGGGTGAACTATCCTTTAACGAACATGTTTTTCTTCAAGTGTAAAAACAGCTCGTTTTCCTGTGCATCAAATTAAATATAGTATCTACCCTGACTAAGGTAGATAACTACAAAGATGCACTGTGCATCTCATATCACAAGCGCCATTCGTTCAAAACACAGTGTAAACATGCCAGTTTAACAGTATACACTTTGAAGTTGCTCTATCATTCTTTTACACCTGTAACATTTCAACCTGTGTCAGATTTGGAGAAGAAAGGCCAGGCATATACCCATGTCTGAGCTCACAGCTGGTCTCTTCATCATCCTCTCATTACATGCGTCTCAGGATGTGGAGCGGGTGGGGCTGTGATAAGCAGTGGGGCTATTAGGCAAACACTCTGCCATTAGTCAGCCATCTCGCCCAGCCAACGTCTGTCTGACAGACAGTCAAGAGACACGCTTTCAAAGCCAGGACCGACGCCCATTACCACTGCCAGGCTAAGAGCACTTGCATTCTGGGCAGGCATCTTTTAGGGCGGCACTAATGGGTAGAGTTTTGTCATTTAGTTCTAAAGAGATGGCAGCCATTTACCGTTGGCTCCTTAAATTACCCCGCACGTTTGCGGCCTGCCTGTCAGAGCTGATGTAAGTGTTACGGGCGTGTTCTCTCGCACCCACTGAACAATTATTTTCTCCAGTCTCTCTAGAGAGCCTGATCCAAAAGCCCTCTGCTTACTGCTTTTTTGTTAAACCTGAAGAGACCAGATAAAAGATTCAGGCTGAATGTTCTTGTAGTTTTATTTGTAGCGAACGGCACAACACATCTGAGAATTATAGTTAGAACACAGGCATAATGCAAATGTGTTTGTGGCTGTGTGAATGTGTGTCCTTGGGGTGTGGGTCTCATTAACACCTCTTGGTAACACCCTTCTGCTCTGCTTCCTGAATGCCCACTCAAATCAGTCAAATCAGCCCTCTCTAACCCCGCTCCTTCAGCAGACAGACCGCTCTTACACTCTTACACATTGTCTGTGTTGTCTTATTTGGGGTATCACTGTGCCTAATGTGAAATTCTTGATGGAAATGGACTTCAGATAAAAGCCTATACAAAAACCCCTGTGCTGTTTAAGTCTATACACACAAGCACAAGAAAGGTTAGACCGAAATTTGGCTTTGTTATGGTTGCCAATTAAAACACCAATCAAACTCACTATTATTGAACATTAAACACGCTAATATTTATTTATGCATGAATGCAGTAGAAAATGTGTATTTGCATTACAGAAGCACAAACAGTTCCTGCTCCTGGAAACTATGATTTTGGCTGATACATCGCCCTTGGCGATCATATAGCTAGAGATAAACACGGCGGGCTTCTTTTACTTTCTGTAGATATACATTAATTTTTGCCGTTTGGAAAATAGTATGTATTACATGCACGAAACTCACATACTGACAGACTTTCACATGCGCTGTGTATTTGTTTGTCCTGAAGCTCGCGGCTGTGGTTAAATACACCTGCATCTACTTTTATAATACAAAATTGATGTAAACAGTCAGTTACTGTGTGTTTTCACAACAGGACAAAACATCTGATATGTGGAAATAGATCTTCGATGAATAATAATCAAATGGCAATAATGCTGATTACAAAAGAAAAACCCATAATTATGATTGTCTGAAACTTTCGATACTTAAAGCACTCCCAGGTACTGAAAAAAATGCTTCTTTTGCACTGCTAATTGACAATGTTAAAGGGTTAGTTCACCTATAAATGGAAATTCTGTCATTAATTACTCAACCTAATATCACTGCCAACCTGTAAGACCTTTGTTCATCTTCAAAATACAAATTAAGATCTTTTTAATGAAATTTGAGAGCTTTTTGACCATGCACAGACAGCAACACAACTATCACATTCAAGGCCCAGAAAGATACTAAGAACATCATTTAAATAGTCCATGAAATCAGTGGTTCAACCTGGTTCATCAGTTCATATCTTAATTTGTTTTCTGAAGATAAACAAAGGTCTTACGGGTTTGAAACAATGTGAGGGGAATTAATTATTAACACAATTGTCATTTTTGGGTGGACTGTCCCTTTAAATTTTCAGCATTGTTCTCCGTTTTTTTGTCTCTGTTCATCAGACTCATTAACAGATGACTGGCATTTCAAAACAAAACTGATACACTTTCCTCTTCACCCTAAAAGATGCCCTGTTTAAGTCATAGAAAGTGTTTTTAGTGTTACCATGGTATCTTTTGTAAGCACGGGCATCGGTCTGAGAGGTTAGATGTGTGTTGTAAGCTGTACTCTGGCATGGGTGGTCTGGGCTGTCTCTCCTCTGCGTTTTTATGAGAAGAGTGATGTGCCCTGCAGATGTTTCCGCAAATGCCACGTTTAAACAGTCATTATAAAGTCATTCCTCATCTCTTTATGACAAGAGAATGCTTCTCTCCATGTCGAAAGCCTGCGCAGTCTTGAAAAAAAATCAAAGAGAAAAATATAGCCCCTTGCGGGTTTCAGAACAAATTTTACAATCTCTGCGAAATTCTTCAGTCTGATCGCACACTCACGCTCTCTCTTGATCTCTCCGTTTTTCCAATGGGCTCCATCCAAATCTCAACCACCTGATAATAACCCACCACCTCGCTGCAGCCATTCAGGCCTCAGACCGTTTTATTTAGTGTTTTCTTAAAAAGAGCGATTCGTACGGCTCTGAGCAGTCTGGTTCAGTTGGACGATAAATAAAGATGGCTTTGGGGTGCTGTTCATTGACTATGAAACAGGCACATGGTTCGCATTTCCCCGCTCTATCGGCACGCAGGAGGACAGTAAATTCAGCGAGAGGAAAAACCACTAATTTACATCCTCACTTCCACCATGCCATTGACTCATATAAATTACCTCATAATGGCAGCGGCAATGCTGTGTTGCCGTCCCGAGTAGGTCCCAAATGAGACCGCCAGGCTCAGAAGATGATTTACTCCATAACATAATGGCTCTGGTGATTGAGCTGAAGTGGGGATGGAGGCTGATTCTACTCTATGGGTTTTATCAAGGCCCAAGACGGGCTGACGGTACCTTGATATATGACCTCATGGAGAAGAGGTTGGCGAGCATGGTGGACAGGCCCTGTGCCAGGCAGCTCTGGGCTATGAAGCCTGCCTTCAGCTCGGCCAGGCAGATCGCATCATCACCCTCCTTCCAGTTCCAGCTGGGAATGTTTAGCAGATGGGCCTGAGGACACATGGGACGAGACAAGGGGAAGTTAACAATGTCCCCTGCTGAGAAGTCTAACAAGTGCAGTAATGAAAAACACCAGCAAAAAAAGTGAAAATCAATGCAGTTCTTACAGTTTAGGGAGAAGTGGGAGATCAAAACTAATTTGTAGCAGATAAACATGAACTTATTATATATTATTTTAAGGTTTGAACCGTACATTGGAAAACACTGTCAAAACAAGGCATGTTTCAACAGCCTACGGTCTCCCCTACCTAGTTAGATTATATAAATCTGTCAAACTGATAACGCAAATCTCATAACAGTGGCACGTCACTATTTCATATCTCATTGCTAACACAGCGGGTTTGCTGACAGTCCTCTAAAACAGTTGTCTACATTTGACATTCAATTGCTCTCAAGTGAACTGTCCCATGAACAAAAAACATCCATCAAGTCATTAACATCCATCTCCTGTTCCTGCACTCCCTGGTGAATACAAAGCTGCGTTCATGTTGCTGTAATAGGGGATAAACACTGAAGGGAAAAAATATGTACTGTATGTGATTCCTGTGAATTTATAAAGTTCCTGTTTGTCATGGACAGCTGAATCTGAGGGTCTGTTCTCATATTGCACATGCTTATCTGCCACGTCAGATTTTTTTTTTTTTTTTTCAATTTTATAGTCTCTCTTTGTACATTGTATTCCTTATGTTTAGGTTTGATCATTTTATTGTTGATTTGAACTGACATAGCAACAGAAAAGATTACTTCCTACCTTGTTGTGGTACTGCAACATTTGAGTGATTATTCTAATCTTTGGATGGTAGTTCTTGATAGATATTACTCTGTAAAAAGAAGAAGCAGTTGTATTAATTTACAGGTCATTAAAGCCAACATAAAATGGCATTTGTGTGGAGAAACAAAAAGACAGAATATAAACATTCGCAACTTTCTGTTTCTTTAGAGGTATGAATTGGGCTTAAAGGTGCATTCAGTAATTTATTGCTTATTAAAAAAAAGATTTCTGCATTTATTTGACCAAAAATAGAGTAAAACCAGTAATACTGTGAAATATTATTACAATTTAAATCAACTGTTTTCTGTTGAAAGTTACTAATTTTTTTTATTTTTTTGTGGAAACTAATTTTTCATGATTCTTTGATGATTTCAAAGTTCAAATAAAATGCATTTAAACAATTAAAAAATATTGTTTATCAATTTAATGCATCCTTGCTAAACAAAATGGTTATTTCTTTCTTACTGACCTCAAACATTTGAACGGTAGTATATGAACAGCACTTTTGAGAATATCATTAAAATGATGTACAGTACACCCACATGTGATGAAGACTCTAGACATATTAATCTTCTAGAAAAATCTGTTTTATTCTACCACGGAGCAGGATGCTCCCTCATGTAAACAAAAACCTACTGAGTGCACCTTTAACCTCCAGGAGGACCGTCCCAGAATTCACCATCATAAGTCACCTTGTATTAAATCAAGCATCTGCTGAATGAATAAAAAGTAAATTAATCTTTCATTTCCATAGAGGAGCCTGTGATATGTGTTGGAACAGTGTGATTTCCCTGTGAAATCCAGTCTGGATTTCTCTCCAGTCTCATAAGAGAGGTGCAGAATTTATTTCCATATTAAGCTGCTCTATAACACATTAGTTCAAAAGAGCACTCCGAGACCTGCCTAAATTAATATTTCATTTTCCATACAGTCCAGCCTGGGTGCAATTCTGTGTATTACTCAAGTCTAAAGAACATCTCCAGCATGAAAGGAGAAAGGGAAATATGTTTGCCCTCACTTCACACACACTTTTTCAGAGCAATATTACTTTACTCCGTCCCAAAGGAAATTCCTCCTGGCTGCTTTCATCTGTGTCCAGGTATAACATGTGTGAATCTGACCTGAGGCGCCGAGTATCCCATTCACACCTTCCTTTAACAGCACAGGAGGGTGAAAGACATCAGCTTTCAATACATCTTTTTCACAGGAGGATGTCCCTAGTGACATGATGCTGCCCACTAACATTAAAATAAGATGTGCTCAAATGCGTTAATAGCAAACGCAACCCTTCACCGAACTGACCTCATGATATTAGAGGCATCTTCAGCATCGGGGTCTGCACAGTATTTGTTCGCAAGAATCAAGCAGGCGTCCGCTGACTCGATCTGTACAAGACGAAGAAGAAGAGGTGATGCCTTGGTGTTCAGAAGAGCATCAAAACATCAAGCATACACTAACATCATTATCTGTATCTTGATTAAATTGTCAGATCAAACTGGAAGTTTTTCTGAGGTTACCTTTACTCTTGCTAAATCATGCGGGTTGAGGACCGATCCTTGATAAAATTCCACCTGAGTGAAGTGACGTTTGAACAAGGCTTCCAGCTCAAGATTAGGGGAAATACTAGAGTTTGACAAAAAAAAAAAAAAAAGAAAGAAAGAAAGCGTGTTATTTATGAAGAATACTTTTTTGAGATGCTTTAAGTTTATAAGAACAATGTGTCATTTGTGCGCCACTAGCGGCTAACAAAAAAATGTCAAAACAACTTACTGGCTGATCTCTTTGTTATATAAAAACAGGCAACTCTATTTGATTTATTTGTTTTTCTTAGTAACATGCAGTCATTATATTCTTTACGGTGCGGAAAGGCTCCATCAAGATTGTAAAAAGTATTCCAAAGGGAATTGTACTTACTTATGAAGAAAAACAATTTCTACATTGACATCATCCCTGTCCTTGTGTAGGAAGTCTTTAAGGAAGTTGGAAACACTTTCGAGCGTGATATGACCACAGACCACAATGTGCCTGTAAGGGGGAAAATTCAGCTGAAGAGTGCAAGATAAAATAAAGCAAAACTCTGGCATATCCTAAAAAGGAGCATAAAGTCATAATAACCAAAAATGTCTTGAAAACATTAAATGTTGTGGTTTTCAAATATTCGCTGTCCGTTACAGTCATAACAGCACATGTTGTTTTACCTCATATTTATAAACACGGTTTAAAACATTAAACGAAGTGCTTTGAACTTTTCAGGACAAACAAAATTGAATCTTACGTTTTAATGTTGGATTGTCAAATGTTCTTAATAAGCCGTGTCTCTGCAGCCAAACCACCCCTGTGCTAGGACGCATGTTGACATGTACATCAATGCTAACTGACAAGTATCGGAACCCCTGTCAAAAGCTCTTAAATTGTTTTTGGATCTGTGGCTGCCATGAACTCTAACCGTGACTTCTCC
The DNA here is from genome assembly GCA_032359235.1 of Enteromius mattozi. NCBI lineage: Eukaryota > Metazoa > Chordata > Actinopteri > Cypriniformes > Cyprinidae > Enteromius > Enteromius mattozi. The sequence continues at coordinate 752,952 of JAUMHE010000014.1, read as the reverse complement.
GGACAGGCACCGAATGAAAAACTTGCAATATATCAGATGGAACAAACAAACAGACTCAACTGGATTGTTCCAGAGGTCACGGTCTTCTGGGGCTCATTTATTCTGCCTCCATAGTAAGATCTAGTTTCATACTCCAGAGCTGTTCCAAAACCTAGTAGTGAGCCGCCTTGACATCTTCTGGCTATATCAGCAGCACTCAAACAGCGCTCTTGTGATGTATTAGATAAAGCAAAGTATGCAATAATTACACTAAACAACAATCACGTGAACAATGTTGCTGTCCTTTTTACAACAGTACAATAAACAAATTACTTGACACTGAGCAACTTATCTTTTAGATTCCTAATCTAAACAAAAATAAAATAGATTGCTAATAAAAATAAAAGCTAAATAAGCAACATCTGCATAAATCAGTTTTACTCTTAACAAATCAGTAGATATAATAATTAATAATTCAGCAACTCACTCATAAATAAACTCATTTGTTTAATTACTAAATTATTTAATTTGGTCAGTGATTCGATCACTCACTCATAAAAGACACTTGTTTATTTAATGAATACATCTCAATATAAATTAATCTGTTAGTTTATTTAATGAATACATCTCAATATAAATTAATCTGTTAGTCAGTGATTCAGTGACTCATCCCAAGTCCATCACATATTTCATTATTGAATAAATCAGTGTGTTTGAGTGGTAACACTTTACAATAATGTTCATTGGTTAACATTGGTTAACAACATTAGTAAACATTAAGAATGAACAATACGAATTTAATAATATTAGTTAATGTTAATTTCATTATTAAAAACACATGTTGAGCTTGATTACATTAGTTAATGCACTGTGAAGTAGCAATAATAAACAATATCCAACTGTATTTTCATTAACTAAAACGAACAAAGATTAATAATAATTAATAGTGTAACAAATGCATTGTTCATTGTTTGGTTATGTTAATTAATACATTAACTAATGTCAACAAATGTCACCTTATTGTAAAGTGTTACTGATTAAACAAATCCATTTAGTAAATGATTTAATGCGTCTCCACCTACTGGCACAGCAATGTAACCTGCAGAAAGAGTCAGTGAAAAACCCCTCAACTGAAGCTTGCGTTTTTAAGCCTTTAAACTATATACCAAACTACACACTAATGCACTTTAAATTACACACCAAAGTTGTTCTCAAGAGTTTTTTTGATGTCTGCAATGATCTGAATCATATAAAAGATTACGGCCCATCATTACTATCCTAACAACTTAATGGCCACTTCTATTACTGTTGCAGAACAATAACAATGCTTTATTTGTCAAGCAGGGCTTCTATGCAACAGGAGGTTAAAGAGTTGAGCTTTAGCCATGGGGTTTTGCGGATCACTTCACTTCCCATGCTGGATTACTCCAATACTGCTGTGGTCAAAGTCTCAAGAGCTTTAACCATGCACGGTCATCAATCTAAATCTGTCCAAACTAACTCCCTCTTCCCTCAGCAGACATGATGTGCTCATGAGTTTACAAAGAACAGGGGCTGCTGACCTTAATTGTAACTGGGTGTATGTGGCCTGTACACTCTCAGCTGTAAGAAAGGTGCTTATTTGTGTTCAGATCCAGGGCAAACATTAAGCGGATCTCTGTTTGCCGGAGGGACACGATGAGGCTTTATGGGTGCAGTGTCTGGATGCTATCACACATAATGATCTTCACAGATCTGGCCTCTTGTATTTAATGAGTGGTAGTAATTGCACGCATGACTGTCCTGGGATGAGAAGACTCTGTTGAGTTGATGGCTTGGTGTAAAGCCAACAGCGTCTGGCAAAGTGGTGGCTTGATGAGAGACACATTATTCATGTTTTCCCATTTCCAAAAATGCCCGTTTGAGAGCTTTAGTTAAATCGGAGAGTTTTGGATGACAATGCTCTCACTCTTTTTACTTTCGAAAAGAGTCTCTGGCATAGATACAAACACACTCTGTCTCTCGGCTTATGTCAGACATCTTGTCTCCATGTTTGGATGAGCTATCAGTGGTGCGTGACTGAGCTACTGATTGTGTTTCACCACTGCGGGGGTGTTTAGGTTTTTTTGTTTTTTTTTTAATGGTACCGCGTTTATGGTACCGCCAATGAAAGCAATACAAAATGTATAGTCGTACAAAAGAGTATTAGATAAGACTGATTACGGAATGCCTAAACCTTTATAACTATTTCTGTGCTTGCATTAAAGTGCACTCAGTAATACATAAGGTCAGTAAGACTGACCGAACTGAACTTTCTATTTACCAATGATTTCTGAATAAAAAAATAAAAAAATAAAATAATAATATTAATAATAATAACAGATTCCACAAAAATATTAATATTGAACAGAACGACTGCTTCAGTTTTTCTTCTTTTTTAACTGCCTAATAACAAGAACATGATAAAGTTAGCATTCATGACCATCACCGGTCATGTGATGTTAATATGAGCCTCCATGAGGCCTACTGTAAAATTTGCTTTTCTTAGGCTACTGATAAGAGTCTTCAATCTGAGTGTACATTAAACATTTTACGTTAATTACTGAGTGCATCTTTAAAACACAGCATGGAGATGGAAAAACATGAATCCTTTCAAAAAAGTAGTGGAAGATCGTTCTACATGATTTATTTGTCTGTTGGCATTTTTTGCAATCTATTTCAAACTTCTTTGTGACTGTATAATCACACTAATGCTCAGAAACAGGGAAGATGATTAAAATTTTCATCACTGATTAAAAATAGTAGAAGTACTATGAAAATAAAAACAAAACAAAACAAAAAAAAAACTGCATTTTACCAAGAACAAAAACTACATTTAAAATATAAAAAATCTACTTAAAATCTACACACTTAAGATGTCTTCAACTTAAAATACACACACTACCAACACTATACTGTGAACAACACACAGTGAAGAGAACACTTGGGCTACAACACAATGTTACGCACGATAAGGTGAAATAAAACAAAAAATGTGCACAAACTCAAGCAAATGCAGAAGGGCAGTTACCCAGCATGCACTGTGAATCATGCCAAATAAAAAAAATTAAAGCACCAAAAATATGGAAACCATAACCAAGATTTAAAAGAAATGAAAAACAACAAGCTCGAACATCAGCCTCAGCAGCGAAACCATTGATACTGCTCTAATCCTTAAACTGAGTCGAACGAAAGTGTCCGGGTCTGTTTCTGCGCTCATCACAGACTTTTATAATCAACAATGTTTTAGAAAAAGCTGTTTCCAAATGATAGCTGTAAGGAGAACGTTGTGTGATGAAAGGGGTGCATGCCTGCCCTTGTCTTCAAACTAAGAGAGAACAGAGCTTGAGATGGACCACATGTGTAGTCCACATGGGGCTAGGGCTCCTTCATCATTACAATAAACAACTTGATGCAGGGGGACAATAATGAATTTAATTTGGCAACTCTTTAGCCAATAACACCTCCTTAAACTACAGTAATTATTCAAAAGCACTCCATTATGTCATATCTGACTGCAATTTCCCTACATATGCTGTAAAGCTGAGTATTGCTCAGAAATAGCCAGATATTTAACATTCTGGGTACCAAATGTAAAAAGTCAGATATTGGTTATTGTGGTGGCTAACTGTGGCACATCTGAAGAATGGGAAGAATTTTAATCTCTCTCATGTGGTTTGTTTTATAATGTCTACTTATTTAGACTACCTGCACTTTGACATATTAAATTGTAGGAAATAAGAACATATAAATAAACGATCAACACAATATTACATGTGTCTCTGAACTAAAAAAAAAGGTATAAGCAGCACTCATGGCCAGTCAGCATGGTTTGTGATGGGCACAAATGTTCACATAACCAATTACATAATTAAACTATCTATCTGGGACCCAAAACTGTGTAGAGATACATTCTTGGCTTTACAGAGACATCACATATTTAGGCGTTGTTATCAGTTTATATAATTAATAATTTCAATTATTTTAAAACTGTTTCTTGTAAATAAACATGGGATTTATATGAAACATGCAGTTACAATTTGTTTCAAAAACACAATATGACAAATTGGAAAGGTCAGGAACATCTATATTTATACTAATTTATTCTGGTGTAATAAAGCCAGAAAGTAAACATAACATAAATAAATCATCTTCTAACATATTTGAGAAATAGATAGTTCTACATGTTTTAGTATTATTTATGTTATGTTAATAGTACTTATTAGAATTTTAAATTAACTATTCTATATATATAAATGTCCATTTTTTATGTACCTGTCATTTTATTATTTTATTTATACTATTTTCTATTTAAAATTTATTTTTACTTCAATTTTAGCTTCATTTCACTTTACACTTTACATAAATGTATTTTATTTTGTACTTCAATTAATTATTTTTTATGTTTAAATTTAGTTAAACATAATACTGACCATATAGTTTACTTTCTTTTGTAGAACAGTAAAAGAGATATTTTGAAAATCACTAAAAAAAAAATATTTATGTATTATTACATAAATAATCATGGCATTTTTTATTGTGAACTATCCATTTAACTAGTTTGAACCATGTATATTAAGTTGAGGTTTTGATCCACTAAATTACATGAAATGTCTATTAATTGCATTTTCCGAATGTTTATAAGTATCTTTTCGAAGACATGACACAAGCATTATTTTATAATTAGATTTTCATTTATTTGTGCTTTGATGTATTTTGCTTAATATACACTAAAACATTATTTTTCTCTGTTTGTAATGCACTTTTCTTGGCTGGGTCCTAGGAGGTTATACATAAATGCAAAATCCTGTTATATTTCAGCATTATAACTAGCAGGACAATGCAGTAAGCTGTCCAACATCACAGACTATACATCAGACTGTCAGCTATGCATGAATAGTTCTCCACCAGTCAGAGAACCAGATGACTGAACTTTTATTGATCTCACTCATTTTAATGCGTTGTGAGAGGCATATCAGTAATGGCATTTCTACATGCCATTCTGTCCTCTTTTCAACTCTTACTCCATTGCAAGCGGATGCCAACACAGGCCTGGTCTGTGGGGGCAAGCGGTGCCAGCTCCACGTTCTTGGTGTGGCTAAGATTCTGGAGAGAAGCTCAGAGGCGGCGCATGAGCTCAGAGTTCACTCAGGGTTTATGTCAGTTTCAGCAGTGCTCTAATGGAAACCACAGAGACCCAACCTGATCCAACAGAACGCTGCTCTATATTACAGTCACAGGAACGCAGATCTGGATCTGTTCTGATGGTTAAATGCTATGCTGAACACGCTGGCTGTTGCATGGTTTCAATAGCAGAGGTTACACTTCAAACTAACGCTAACCTCGGCACACCATGACCGTACTGTCAGGGCTCAAATAATTAAATAAATACATCAATAAATAAATATTACTAATAAGCTTACAGCATCGAAAAAGAAAAAATTTAGCTGTATTACTTGACAAATTATTGGCAAATTACAGAATTACTTGATAAAGATTTAAGAAGGTTGTTAAGAAGCACTTCAGTACACTGAGAGCACACTTTTAACAAACATTGTGTGCTGTGTTAAAGGGACTCTTTAGTATATATACTATGACTACAATTAAAGTTACACACTACTATTAAAAGTGTGTGGGCAGTAAGATTTTTTTTTTTTCAAAAACATCTCTTATGCTAGAGGCTGTATTTATTTGATCGAAAATAGAAAAATACTGTACAAAATATTACGCAATATTATTATAACTTAAAATTACCCTTTTCTGTTTTAATACATTGTATAGTTTATGGGATATAACTTCTGGCTTTACAGTCATCTGATTCTTCAGAAATCATTATGCTGAGTTGCTGCTCAAGAAACATTTTTTATTATTAATGCTGAAAACCGTTACATTGCCTAATATCTTTTTTGTGGAAACATTTTTTCAATATCAAGATTTATTTGAAATTTGTAGAAATGTTTTTTAACAATATATAATTAAACGTTGTTGCAGTCACTTACAGGTATCAACTTAATGCATCCTTTCAGAATAAATTAAAAACATCTTACTGCACCAAATCTTTTTAATTTTATAGTATATATCTATATCTATAGATATATATATATATATATATACACACACACACACATATACATATGTGGTATATATCGTCCATCACAAACCACACTGATCATAAACATAACAGCTTCATTAATATTTTTCTAACTGTTTGAGAAAAAAAGTTGTGTCATCTAGTCTTTACACACTTACAGACTCCACTAAATTCCTTGGTTCATTTTGAATCAGACAAATAAAAATGACTGATTTCTGATTGAAGTTTTGCACATTAGACTTTAAAATATAATTTTATTTTAATATTTATTGTCAAAGCCACAAACTGGATCCCTGTTAGCAAGGTCAAGCTAAACTCTACAGAACACTATTACAATCAGCATTTATTATTTCATTTATGCAGCTTCCAACATTTATTCATAAACACCTACTCATGAACTTGAAAAAAATGGTTCTTGGACATTTGTTAGTTTATGCAGAATTACACTCTAAACGTATGCATTTTGCACCAGCCTGAGCTTATCGGAAATGTGCTGACAGTGGAAATAAATATCCCGACACATTTATTTCGAGGTGTCGTGATGTGTCCGTTCAAGAGCACACAGTCCCATGCATATTTAAACAATAAGTCGAAGCCTGGTGCCTGTCTTTCTGCTCGGCCAGAGAGCTGGAGCCTACTGTAATTGCAACCAGATGCATGCATAGCCAGAGAGAAAGAAAGTGAGAGAAAGAGAGAGGCTCAGCTCTTTTGACAAGGCCTTCTCTCAACACCAGACTGCAAATCCAAACGTGGGGCTGAGGCCAAACATAACATTTCATCAATCTTGTTTCACTGACAGCGAAACTGCATCAAACAAAGGGGCTCTTAATGGCTTTCTCCCGGCTTAGTATTTGCCCTCAAATTCAGATGATGAAAGCCGGACGTGACCGTGTGCCTGTTTCACGCTGCGAAATGGTTTGGGAAAGAGTGCGCTCGAGAGAGAGAAAGAGAGAGATAGAGGGGGCTCTGGAACGTAAACGCGAGCGTTCGGGAGAATCGCTGTGCTGATGACAGGGCCGTGTTTGAGCCAGAAACAAGTGAGCAGGGGGATTCAAAATATCCACATTCACATTCAGGGGTCATCTTTGAAAAGGAAAAGAAAAAACGGGACATGGTAAAAGTACCAAGCGGGGCAAAAAAGCAAGCCAATTGCAATGGAGCAGCTCTAGTGCGAGAGCTGAGGCATCCAGGCATTCAGGGTGTGCGCTGACTGAAGATCAGGGCCAGAGTCATGTCACACAGAGATGAGGTGAAGGGCCAGCAGTGACGCACAGCCACAGAGGCTTTACTCACTGCAGCATGCAAACTAAAAAGCCAACAGACGTCCATTCACAGAGAGCATGCGAGAGATGGGTCAAGCGTGATGAGCAGAACTCAGAGAACAGAAAACTGAAACCGACACAAGACAATGATGACACTAAATGAACAGCGTTTGGGTTTTTTTTTGTATAAACTAGTGATCTACTATCATTTACTGCGCTCTTCAAATGCAAAATAAACACTGATTCTACAGCAGCACATAACGGATGGAAAAGCAACAATAGTCACTGTAATGAAATTAAAATGCAGAAGATGCGTTACAGAAAAGAAGCAAAGGGCATGGACATGTGGCTTCGATGGCCAAGGTCTCCAGTCACAGTGTGACATTCATTCGTCCTATCATTTTTGTCTGCACTAACCCCCTCTCTTTCTGAGACAGGGGCATGTGAGTCACACAACCACACCTGGTTCTGGATTTTGACTTACTTTCTGCCTCGTGTCGAGTTATAACTCCCTCCGTATTTCTTCCGATTAAGGATGAGAGCAGCAATTTCTGGCACGTAGCGAGCAAACATGGCCTACATGCATGGAACAGAAAAAGAAAAGTGCATGCAAAGAGGGGTTCTGCTGTGACCAAAGCCACAGAGGCACCTGGAATACTTACTTTCTGCCATTTACCGCACTATAGGAACCACCATATTTCTTGCGGTTTCCTATTAACTCTATGATTTCAGGGACGTAGCTGGCAAACATGGCCTAAGGAGAAGATAGGAGACAGAAGCAGAGGCTAAAAAAGAGAGCGGAGAGACCCGTCCGAGTCTGGACTTTTTTGTTTTTTTTCCCCAACCTCTGATGTGCAGAAATTCACATGTGTTTGCTCCAAAAATAAACGATGTAGCTTGGTAATGTCTTTTGGGTTTTTAATTAAAATAATACAAAATATATATACACTACCGTTCAAAAGTTTTAGAACAGTAAGATATTTAATGGTTTTTAAAGATGTTTCTTCTGCTCAT
>JAUMHE010000014.1:700068-714179 GCA_032359235.1 Enteromius mattozi | reverse complement strand
GATTTGAAACAACATAAGGGACAATTTACTCACCCATATGTTGTTTCAAACCTGTATGAGGAAACTATTCCTTTAAATCAGCCAATAACAAGATGATCTTTTCACATTTCTATGATCTTAAGTACATAAACTTAAATTTCTTTCAGTTCTGTAGTTTTTTGTCCTTGCACTCTTCACTGTTACCTCATAGCCTGTGGCCTCCAGCACCCCATCACTTCCTTTTGAGCTAATTTTTTCAATGACCCTGGCCTTCAGTCCATCCTTCACAAAGCCAATGTCAGACAGAAGCTCTGCAAACTGCCTTTTAAGACATGCTATCTCCTGTGAGAACACATGCAAAACAGTTACGCCAGAATATGGTATGCCTAAATGACTGATATCTATGCGCAGCCAATCGGAGTCCAGTTTCACCTGTAAGCCCCGGATCGAGAGGAAGTTCTCTCTGCAGTACTGATAACCAGCCTTAAAGCCACTCTGTGCTGCGTTACACCAACCCTAAACAAAACACACATCATTGCAAGTCTGAATATTTATATCAAAACGGCACATTTTATGCACATATACTGCATGAATTATGAACGAACACGCACCCAATAATGAACAAGGTTGTGATTTTCATGAGTTCTTTTTAGAAGAAAAATGGGATGATATGATCATAAGTAAATCAATATAATGGGGAAATCATTTTTATGACTAATCGTGGTGGTCTAATTAAAAAAAGAAAAATATATTCCTGCTTGTCTGGTTAATAGAATTTCTTTTTCAGTATGTTCACATATTGAATGAATATCATATAAAATAACTGTTCATTACAATTGAGCAATTTATCTTATTTACCATTATTAAATTGCATTATTTATCTATTAATATAAAAAAAAACAAAAAAAAACGGAAGAGCCATATTAAATATAACAAATATATTCAGAAGTTCGGGTCAGTGACTTTTTATGTTTTAAATGTTTTGGAAGAAGACTCTTAGGCTCACAAGTGGGCTTATGTGATCAAAAATACAGTAAAAATATCAATATTGTGAAATGTTACAATTTAAAATTATGTCATGTCTTTATCATTCAGAAATAATTTTAATATGCTGATTTCCTGCTCAAGAATCTTTTTATTAATTTATCAAAGTTGCACACGGTGGAAAAAAAAGATAATAAAGAACCAAATGAGAGGCAGAATATATAAATATATTCTTGTAAAATTCCCCAAAAAAAAAAAAAAAAAAAAAGTATTCAACAAATAAAAAAGAACAAGCCAGTGGTGAAAGATGTGTATACTATTATGAATTGTAGTCATTAATTTGTTCAGAGCCTGTACTGACCTTGTACGCCTGCATCAAGGCCAGATGGTCGCTGTTTGCCAGAGAGAACCCCAACTTCTTCTCATTAGCTTCCTCTCGTTTATCCCAGGGAGACACCTGTGAGTATGGCAGAATCTCAGGTAACATAGTACTTTACTGGAGTAATATCTTCCATGTGTGTCTGGGGACTTACGAATGGACTCTTGAAGGCCAGGCTGGCGGCGATGGTAAGGGCAGGGTCCAGGCAGCGGAAGATGGCTCCCAGCAGCATGAGTTTACCGATGCGGACATCCACAGGCAGACAGGCCAAATGCCAGCCCAGCGGAGTCAGAGACTCCTCGTCCGTCAGTGCACCCAGGGCACACAGGCGCTGTTTAGCGGCCTCCAGACTGCCCTCTGCGGGTGGCTCAATAAGCTGAGAGAATACTGACTCCAGAGAACGCTCCGCGAACACCTCCAACACCTTAACCCTGGGAGAGAAGAACAGAAATGGGTTCAAATTTAAACTATTACGATCTTAACAAATCACATGAAGTTTGCTTGTGTTGAAGGAATAGTTTACACAAAAATGAAAATGTGCTAAAAGGCCTTTTAAGATTTAGATGAGTTTGTTTCTTTATGGGAACAGATTTGGAGAAATTTAGCATTACATCGCCAGTGCAGTGAATGGATGCCGCTGATAAAAACATCAGAATAAGCCACAAGTAATCCACACCACTCCAGTCCAACAGTTCATGTCTTGTGAAGTAAAAAGCTGCATGTTTGTAAGAAACAAATCCATCAAGATATTTTTAACCTGGCTAAAATACAAGGCCATTATCCATAATACTGCTTTCTCCGGTGAAAACGTTGTCTCGTTCAAATCAGGAGTGAAATATACACAGATCAAGCACTACTTTGAAAGCAAAAACAGTCAAAAAACGTTCTAAATGAATATTTTGGTAGATTAGGACAACAGTTGAATTTAGGGGTGTAACGATAAATCGATTAAATTGACCGATTCTGTGATTTTCCTAATGCATCACGATTCTCTCCTGAATCGATTCTGAACTTAGTTCTCAACAGCAGATGACGCTCTAGGCTAGTTTTTAAATGCAGTTTTAAATGACCGCTTGTGTGTTCAACTGAGTGGTTTAATGTACTTGCAGCTTGGCTTTTATGACGCAAGACCCACTGTGAACAGTCTTGTAATTCGTTTCAACATTTTTGCAGTTTATGAATGATTATTTTCAAAGTTCTAGTTGTGTGTGTGTGTGTAAGGAACTGAAAACAAGCTGTTTCTAAAGCATGCAGCACCATCTGCTGTTAAAAATAAGCTCAGAATTGATTCCAGAGGGAATTGCGATTCATTAGATTAATCGTTTTATCGATACACCCCTACAGTTGATGGACTTTGTCACTAGAGGAAGTGTTATTATGGATTACAGATTTCGGCCAGAGGTGACAGTTTTCAGTTAAATGGCTTGAATGATGGATTTGTTTCTTACAAACAGTTTTTCACATCACAAGACATGAACTGATGGACTGGAGTGGTGTGGATTACATGTTTTAATCAGCTGTTTGGACTCTTATTCTGACGGCACCCATTCACTGCAGAGCATCCATTGATGAGCAAGTGATTAAATGCTAAATCTGTTTTGATGAAGAAACAAACTCATTTACATCCTAGGGTACACATTTATTTTTATTTAAAGTTTTTTTTGTTTCAAGGTTGTTTTAAGGTGGTTACCTTAGACAGAGCTGCTCCAAGGGAACTCTCTGAATCTCAGGCAGCTGCTGCTGGCTCAGGTGGTGCGTAAAGCGATGGCTCGTAAACAGATGGAAGCAGACGCCTGACGCCACACGACCGGCACGGCCTTTTCTCTGAAGAGCGTTGGCACGAGACACCCACACGTCCTCTAGACTCTCCATACTTCGACTGGCATCGTACCTAATACATGCACAAACATATGATAATGCATCAAAACCACAAAGAATATTCAATGTTAGCCAAGAAAAATAAATAATCTATGTTTAGAGAGCAACTCAAACCTCTTCTCCTTCATCCGGCCAGAGTCTATGACATACACCACATCGTCAATAGTGACAGACGTTTCAGCGATATTGGTGGAGATGATGATTTTGGTCACACCATCAGGAGGGCGGGTAAAGACCGCCTGCTGGTCCTCATTGGACAGGGATGAGTGTAGAGGATAAACTACACACCTAAAAAATTTGACACACAATCAATCATACTTCTTACAGGTGAATACTTGTAAAGAAACTCCTAATTTACATGACAGGCACTGACTGAAAAACTACCTGTTTGTTCTTCTATTATTGAACATCCTGTTAGACTGCAGCTGCTCATATAATTGCTTTATTTCAGCAAGTCCTGGTAGGAAGACCAAAACAGCACCTGTGCATTCACCAAAAAAAACAAAAAAACAAAACAAGTAACAATCACTGAGTTTTTTTTTAACCTTTCTAAGGCGGCCGTGATTATTTGAACAGGCATCTATTGCAGGGGTTTATGGAGCTCTTTACCTGGTGGGTAACTGTGCTTTCCATCAACAATCCACTCCAACAGACTCTCCACCAGGTCCATGTTGATTTTATCAAGATCCATAGCAGCCAGGGTTTTCAATACTGACTTTGAGTAATCTTAACAAAAAATGCAGCACAAAGACATACACAGTTCAGGGTGTTTTGTCATATTACACATACATTATTCAATAAGCAAGTTGTACTTAATACAATCACTAAAGACAGAAATAAGCATAGAGTCGCAAAACAACTGCACACAACCCCCCCCCAAAAAAAAAAAATATAAGCACAGGAAATGAAGAAAAAACTGGTAATGAATCAATAAAACATGCTACAATGACAGAATTCAAGTGTTTTTACTGGAGTATCGGACAGTAAGATCCTGTTGGCTGAGCTGCTGATCAGGGATGGAGTCTTTGACCGAATCCTTTTTCATGAAAGACGTAAAGGACCATCTACCATCATCATCATCAAAATCCTCAACAGGAGCCCGTCCCTTCCCGGCTGAGCCACCCTGACCGGAGGGACGATTCTGCTTTGTGGAGCGCCGATATGGACTACCATCTTCAATTACATACCTTCACAACAAAAGAAAAAAAAACAAATGTATTTTTTGTGTAATGAATTTGTAACAATCAGAGATGAAGCTATGTTTATTTTATGTGAATACTTGGACTTAGCGATGGCGTCTTCAAGGAAGAACTGCTCTACTGGGAATGTAAGTCCTTCAGATAAGAAAGTCCAATGAAACAGAAATGTGTATATTAAATCATGAAATTTAGATCTTTAAAGGTGCACTAAGGGTGATCCGGTTCTATGATATATAGTACCAGGTATATGGATGCTGGGGCAGTTGTTGAAGTATTGTGAGAAGAGCTCAGCATTCAGGGTAGCACTCATCATAATTATTTTCAGATCCATCCGTTTTACAATCAGATCCTTCAGAACCAGTAACAAGAAGTCACTGTGAAACAGAAATCATGTGATTGTCAAACTCATGTGTGGGACAGAGTTGTAATGTGCACGTGTGCTTTCCACAAACCTCTCTTCTGTCCGTTCATGGACCTCATCCACGATCACATGAGTGACGCCACTGAGCTCAGAGTCACCCTCTAACCTGCGCAAAAGGACGCCGGTGGTGCAGAACATCAGCCTGGTGGTGGAGGACTAGACACAAGAAATAATATACAAACTTTTAAAGTGACCATATTATGAATTTTTTAAAATTACCTTTCATGCAGTGTATAACACAGCTCTGAGTGAATGAAAACATCCTGCAAAGTTTTAAATCCGAAAGTGCACCGTATATGAACTCACTGTCTCTCAAAAGAAAGAGTTGACTCTGAATCATAGAAATGAGCCGTTTTTAAAGGGGTCATATGATGCGATTTCAAATTTTCCTTTTTCTTTGGAGTGTTAGTGCATAGATCAAAACTCCCTGGATGCAACAAATGCATTGTTTGTAATGTGTTTTATTGTTTTGGTGTCATAGCACCGGGATGCAGCATCAAGCCGTTTCAGGAGGCGGGGCTTAGAGGAGAAACAAAAATGTACAGTATGTGGAAAATTATGTGTTTTTGCACCTTAAACCACTTAAACACATTGCATTACACCAAATACACAAAATAATGTTCTTTTTAGGAACATCATATGACCCCTTTAACACAAGTAGTTATTTTGCATATGTTATATTTATGATTCATAATGTTACTGCTTTTGCTCAGCATTTAAATTAAATTGGGTGGTTGTGTATAAACGGTTACCCTGACGGTCTCCAGACGGATCTGGTAGCCTGTGGAGTGACCCAAGGCCTCTGCTCGTTCCTGGGCCACTCGGGACGCCACAGCGATGGCAGAGATGCGCCGTGGCTGAGTGCAAATAATGTTGGCCACCCTATCTGGCCGTCCCGTCTGGAGGAAATGATCCAGGATGAACTGAGGAATCTGAGTGGTTTTCCCGCACCTGAAGTTACATTAATTCAGACATGAATCAAATTTAAACAAATAAAAAACAGGTTAGTAGATTAGTAATGCTGCAGGTCATAGTCTTACCCAGTCATCCCACTGATGACGAGAACCTGGTTCTTATCCAAACTCTCCAATATAGCCTCTCTCTTCTGCCACGCAGGCAACTTCTGCCTCTGCTCCTGCATCGATGTATAGCGCCTCGACGACTGACAGAGAGAACACACAAATCAAACTAAGAAAAATCGATTTCTATATCACTTTTTTCTGTGTAACACAAAAAGTGAAAATTTGAACAATACCCCACCTGCTCTCTTCCATATAACAAAAGTGAAAAGGTGCTGTAAGCTTCAAACTGATCATATATGAAGACAATTTAAGAGACAGCAGAGGACAAGATTTTCAGTACATAAAACTTTCAATCTGTATAATACATAAAGCTATCAAATGACTCCGGAATGAAGTGCTTTGGTTTGGCTTTTGAGAAGCTCATCTACTCACTAATCTCACTCTTTTTCAGACTATTTTAACTCAAAATATCCAAATTGTCCATTTTAAATAAAGATTGAGAAAGAGCTTAAAGCTGCAGTCTGTAACTTTTGGCAGTTAATAAACAGAACTGCATGCATCTTGCGGAAGAACACTGTAGCCAGAGCTACTTCTATCCGTTTATGTCTATAATGAATCACGCAGGTATTGGTCTACTCCACAGTGGTACCTACCAGAACCAGTCTAAACAGTCAGAATATAAACACTTATATTATAAGTGGTTCAGGACCAGCCAAAAACACTGTTTGGAAAAAGGATTCTTTGTGTACTCGCTTAGTATATCAATTTTGTCAATTGTGAACACAAAAAAGTTACAGACTGCAGCTTTAATGTTGGTGATGTTTAAGTAGTGTAGTCCATTGTATTTTGCCTCCAAAGGTGTGTTAATTTCTGAAGATTGTCTTGATGGAAAATTTGTGTATGATTATAAACTTTTGTTGGTCACAGAGCTTATTTTCTGCAATAATCCAAAAGCCAGTATGAAAATCCAATTAGCTTTTTGTGAAGAGAGGCAGGGTGATGCTCACCAACAGCTTGGCCTACAAAACTGCATCATCACTGCCATCCTCAAGCTATTAGGGACAGGGCAGGCCTGCAACAGGTGTGTTACCTGTTTCTTCTTGAACTCTCTGCAGAGCTTCTTGTTCTCTTGCAGTATTTGCTCAGTTTTGATCTCGATCTTCACCATCCTCTTCCTCAAGTTAACATAGCTCTCGTTTTCCACTGGGATACACTGTCCTTCACCTTCCTCATCATTATCATCATCTACACCATCATCATCTTCTTGTTCACCATCAATATCCTCTCTTAAGTATGACGCACCTGATTGAACACAAATATATTACAATGATAATGCAAATGATTGTACTTTCTAGGTGAAATATTTACTAAAATATAGTTTTAATAGTCTCACCTTCCTTCGGTCTCACTCTGTGGTTTGTGCTCTCGGTGGCGTTGGCTGACTGATTTCTAATTGCTTTATTGGTCGTAATGTTGTTTTCTACAGTGCTCCGACTGCTCCGATTCCTGGCAGGAGTGATGGTGGGCGGAGCCAGAACAGGGGGCGGAGCACTGTATTTGTGATGGGCAGCTGACAGCAGTTCTCTGGCAGGTCCGTCCTCCTCCAGACAGGAAACGAGGGTGAAGACCACCGGCTCTCCTTCCTGCGCAGCACTGAGTGCCTGACTGAACAGGTGCTCTGTGACACTGAGGCGTCCCGCGGCTGAGAGCGATTCATCAGTGCTGCTGAAGGCCACGAGCGGAGCTTGAAAAGGATATAAACTACCAGGCTGGAAGCGAACCTCCAGCTGATAAACGGGAGCTTCTGTGCTGCTAAACCCTGGTTGACTCGCCGTACAAAATTCTCTGGAAGAGCTCGATTCAGGAGTTTGGTGCTTGAACCTGCAGTGGTTTCCATACCTACAACCTGCCCCCTTCAGGAAAAACCTACAAATCTGATTGGATCCTGACTGCTTTTTACAATTCGCAGAGTCTGAAGTTTTGCTCCGCCTTTCATCCAGCCACAGCAAATCAAGCTGGATGGTCCAAACACGAGTGCTGATGCGCTCACAGAAGCGATCGCCGTAGATCGCGGTCAAAGCCAGGGCCTCTTCCTGTCGTGAAGCTACACAGTCCTCCTGAGAAGGGAGGTCTGATGTTTGAGGGCCAAGGGAGCTGGAGCCGAAACGTTCTGTGAACATCTGGGATAGGAGGAGCTCTAATGTCGCTCCAACCCCACCACGTCCACTCTCCTCTGCAGTCTCCAAAGCTTGTCGACAGCGCTCACGGTCAAAGCCATACCTGCAACGTAATGAGAAATACTCAGGTTACTTCTACAGTATAATGAGTGATCAAACAGATTCAGTACTGTTGTAGTTTAATAAATAAAAAAGTACACTTCATCTACCATCCAGACATATACCTGCGCACATTAATCTGCGCACATTATAAACATTTTTTGTTTTGTAATTTTTACAGAATAAATTAAAAACGCTACAGTAAAAACATTTTAATAGGTTAATATATGGTTATTTTAAAAAACTTTTATTGTATAATTCCCTGTAAAAAGCAGTAAAAAGACCCTCACAAAAGTACAAAACATCACATGATTATATTTTACATATGAAATATAATAATTTTTTTTATCACTTTTGCTATTTTTTGCAATTATTACATTATAACAAATAGTTATTTGTAGCAATAGCCAAAAATACATTGTCTGGGTCAAAATTACTGATTTATTTTATTGACGTCAAAATTATTGATGTCAAAAATCTATATTAATTAAAGATCATGTTCCATGAATATATTTGGTAAATCTCCTATCGTAAAAATATCAAAACTTAATTTCTGATTAGTAATATATATATTGCTAAGAACTTAAAATTCTATTTTCTCAATATTTCAATTTTTGGCACCCTCTGATTACAGTTGTTCAAATAGCTGCATCTCAGCCAAATGATGTATAAATCTCAATTTAAAAAAAAAAAAAACCCTTATGACTGGTTTGGTGGTCCAGGGTCACATATGATGTTTACATTTCTACAAATATCTATATTTGCATCACCTGTATTATTATGGTAATTACTAGTACATTTTATGGTAAATAGATTTAGGCTGATTTATTAACATGAAATATAAAGGGTTTATAAGTTGTAAAATATATAGGCACCAATATGGCATCATATAATATTTCACAGTTTTTTTGGTGAATTTCTGGCAACCACAGCTCTTGTATTTCTATGTAAATTTAACAGGACATCTTGTAAAAGTGTACCATCACCAGATAAATCTTGGAATATAAGAAATGATGCCTGTTTTAGTCAAAGCGTACCTGCAAAGAGTGCCCAGAGCAAACAGAGAGATCACCGGCTCTGGCTTTGAGTGCTTCTCCTCGACAGAGTCCTCCATCCAGTCATCACTCTCAGCACATTCTACTCCATCATCATGGGTTTGCCAGAACTGATCTTCCTCACGATGGTCCAGCTCATCATACTCCTCTTCCTCCTCCTCCTCCTCCTCACCATCTTCATAGTCAGAGCCGCTACATGACAAAAAAATACATTCTTAAACACTGAACAAACACCCTAAGAATGCAATGCAGGGGTTAAAGGGTTAGCTCACCCAGGAATTCTGAACCAAGGCCACTGTTGCCTCTACAGAAACAAACTCAAGTTCACCTGTTTGGTGTCTGATAGTCCTGGCTCTGCAGTTCCCGCAGCAGTTCTTTGACCTGCAGTTTGTTCTCTGACGTCATGTGTATCTTCTGCAGGGGCAGCTGCACTTGCTCGGGTCTAAACCTGGATCTCTTCTCCACCTCATCATGTTTTCTGGCCGGCGCCTGAGATCTTCCTCTACCGGTTCCTCCACGAGCCCCACGGACACCTCTTGAACCCCTAGACGAAGGAGGCTTGAATGACCGACTGGGACCCAAATCCAGGCCGAAATCATCTCCATCATCCCAACACCCACTAGCAGCTTTCTTGTTTCCACCTCCACCTCCTCCACCTCCTCTGGGTTTATTGAATCGTCCTCCACCCCGATTGGGTTTGCTTCTCCTCCTTCCACTCATTAGATCAGCTCTCTTTTAGTGCGTTTCCTTTTAATTGAAGCATACGTGTGTTAATACACTCATACTGAAAATTACAAGCTAACATAATCATTTTATATATATTTACTTATTTATATTTAACGGCTGGCATATTATTTGTAAGAATTATAAGCATAAATAAACCATTTAAATATAGAAACAGCAACAAGACATGAGTCAGAACGTGTTTTATACATACTATAAGTATAGTATATGTTGTAAGTACAGACAGGTAAGCAAAAATACATGTTATTTGACAAAGAAAGACAGCTCACAAACCTTACCGATCATCGAGCTGATATTGAAATCAATGTGAAGTTTCGCGAATCTCTTGCTGTACAGTTACAGCTACTTTTATCGGCAGATTGAAGGCAGCAGCAAGCAAAATAGTGCCGGCAGGAAACATGATGCATTATTTTCAAAATAAAAGTCTGACGTGGAACAAAATAAAAGCTTAAGACCTGGCGAATATTGTCGGTTTTGTTTTATTTCATATTTTTATTTAATATTTTTAATCACAAAATATTATATATAATATATAGCTTTAACCTGTATCACGGCAAGTCACGTTTCAAAAAGGACATCATAATAAATCAATGCAAAACAATAAAACCACAATAAATAGGTTCAGTGGTCTATAAAAAAATAATTAAACCTCCTAACAAATAAGCACAGGGGGTTTAGTGTCTATGCTAGTTTTCAATGTCCTAATGCTGGCAAACACATCTAAGTTCGCTCCATCTGACTGCACTATTTGAAATGGTCCAATTACATTAGATAGACAACTTAGAACAAGCTCTCTCAGAGGTTGTTGAGTTCACAAAATGAACCCTTTTGGGTCCAGCAAGTCATTAGTCATTTCTGAGTATTCTGAGTGTTTTGCTCTCTATAAACTCTTTCTGAGTATCATACATGTTAAAAAAGTGAAAATGTGCAGTTTAAAGACATTAAGCCTAAAAAACAAAAAAGCAACTTAAGCAGACCTTTTTTTTTTTTCCTGTGGTGGTGTTTTTCTGTTATTTATTTAATGATATTCCAAAAGAAACTGAAAAACAGATCTGTTTTAAACACTGGTGAACATTACAAGAAAGTAGCCAGGCCTAGTATTAAGACACCTCAGTGGCACAAAACACATAAAAAATGATCCTGACAGCTTCATGAGTGATGTTTAATGTACCAAAATCATTTTTGTAGTTATTTTCGGTTCAAAAGTGGACTGCCATCACAGTTACTGGACAAACTTCATCACTGACACCTTCTATGTCAAATTCGGTCACAGGTCTTGTATAAAAAAAACAAACCATAGTTATAGCAACTCGAATTCTGCTTAGATTTTATACTTAAAAAATAAGGTATATCATATAAAAATGTAAGGTGCAATAATCTAAGGAAGTGTTTCAGATATGGCAACCCAGGTTTGCATTGAGTACAGCACAAATGGGGGAATTGTGGATAGTTTTTCATATAAGATTAGTGTCCTAGAGGAGGTGAACTCTGAATAAATTAACCTTCAGTCTAACTCCACCAAAGATTATGCATGCAAGGATGGGAACAATTATGTACACTGACAAGGCCCAAGTTAATTCTTCATGTGGACAGATGGGGGAGCTAGCTGACCAGTGGAGATTATAGTTGCCAGGTTGAGGTGTTGATAGATTTAAGATAGTGGTGGTGGGACAGGATAAAAAAACCCCTCTTTTATTAAAAACTCTTTTATTTATAAACTGTTATTAGGTGTAAATAGAAGGAAGACGTTTTTAAAACCTAATTGCAACCAAAATACAACGTTGTGAAAACGTTTTGTGTTTGCTGGACTACTGCTATCCGTTTCCCAGTCACTGAATTGCTTAATGTATCATTATTATTAGTTAGTTTCAGTTGATTGCAGATTAAAACCAGGGTTAACTACAGCTAAAACTAAACAAAACACTTTTGTTACTTAAAATTTAACTGAAATAAAAAACATTTTATTTTAGCTAATAGCATTTCTTGTTTTCTTTAACCTGATGTTGAATAATTAAATTTACTGAAATAAAAATAAATAAAAACTATATAAACTAGTACTGTCAGGATTAATTGCATACAAAATATAAGTTTTTGTTTACATAATATATGTGTGTGTGCTGTGTATATTTATTATGCACATAAAAATACACACACATGCATAAATACTTAAAAGTATGTTGTTTATTTAAAATATTTAATATAAATTATATGAATATAAATATATACATGGAAATATTTTTAAAAATATATACTGTATGTGTGTGCATTTATATATGTTTACATAATAAATATACAGAGTATACACACATTATATATTATGTAAACAAAAGCTTTTGTTTTGGATGTGATTAATCATGATTGATCGTTCGACAGCATTAATATAAACATATTGAATTTTAAATAAAACCATAACAAAATGACCAAAACCTTAACTTTAATTCAAAGGGAAAACTGAAAATATAAAAATAAAACATACTTAAAATATGTATCTTTAAAAGAATAGCATATGGTGCTGGTATCACAGAACGCTTGGCAAAAAACGCTTTTCAGTCTATAGTCTTTAACAGGAATAGGAATAAAGAGAGCAAGTCTGTTTCAGCATTGTGTGGGAATGTATTGTGAATGATGATCAACAGTGAGGATAGCGGAGGTGGCGAGGGTGAGTCAAGAGACAAGGTCAAAAGTACAGGTCAGGGAAGTGCTGATTCTGGAACGGAAGTCTTGGTTGATTTTACATACGTCAGAAAAGTAACAGAAAAGTGTGAGCAATGTCCAAAGGCCTTCGGTGGAGTTTTTTCCTTTCATTTCCTTCATTCTAAACAGTTTCTCTCTGAGTGTAGTAATTGAGGGCATGATGGATGACGTGGTAATAGCTGCAGAAATGCTGAGAGCAGTGGGAACTTTCGAGGGTCCAGAACTTTCTGTTAAAGATGACGAAGGACAGTTTAGGGAAGAGGGGGTGGTGAGTAGGAGGCAAACAGGGTAACAGAGAAAGAGGGGATACTGTCCGTCTGTGTCTGTTCTTTAAACCGGACAGCTGCTTATGTAACAACCACTAGACAAAATGGGAAGGGAGCCATTTTCTCATACATTTAGACAAATGGTGTAGTTTCTGTTATCTTTGTAAGTCTTTCTTTTCTATCTGCAGCTCCTTATTTCGAGCTATCTGTTTCGTTGTTCATCCCTTGCGGATATCCTCCCTCTCTGCGTTCTTCTGTTTTTATACTGATAGAGCGTAACCTTTTGGCTTTCGTCACTTATATTTGGCCTCTTCCTGAAACACAGGCCTGAGCGCTGGAGAAAGACGGCACAGGGTGTAGGCGGCCTTATGTAATTTCTTTGTGCTGCTCAGTGAAAACAATTAGTGGATACACATTAATTATGACTAATGTATTCTGTCAAACTTTGGTTATGACTCACAGACTGCAAATCAACACAAATAAATGGGATGTCTTGTATTTTTAACTGATCTATATGTTAAATATTATGTTTTTAACATTGATAAGAAACTATTATTGAGCAGCAAACCAATATATTAGAATGATTTCTGAAGGGTCATGTGATACTGAAGACTGTAATGATGCTGACAATTAATTAATTATTTTAGTAATATTACTATACTGTGTTTTTGACCAAATACATGCAGCCTTTGTGAGAATTAGAGACTAGCCCCGTTCACAACAAACATGCTAACGATAAGATAATAGTTCTAAAAATGTTTTTAATTTTTAATATTAATGAATGGCAGAGTCCACACCACAACGGTAACGATAAAAGACAGAGAAACGATAAAGTTGGAATCATTTTCAGAACGATGTTTCCAGCCAATCAGAATCCGTCCTGTTCTCTAGAACTTAAAGCGGCAGATGCGTGTGCACTGAGAATAAACAGATGACAATAGCCAAGTTTCCATCCAAGGCGTTTTTGCGAAAAAAATATTTAGCACTTAAAATGTTTTACCGATATAGCTGATGGAAATGCTAATTATCGATAACATTTTGTAAATGTCGACACAGTTTTTTTCCGTTTAACTTTAGCGCATAAATTCTATATCGATACTTCAAATGTCCCAAAAAATTGTTTGGAAACACCTTTTTTCGAGAAAAAGGGCTTTAACGCAAATAAATGTAGTGTCACATGACAGAATTAGCCTATAGGCAGCGTCCGTGTTCGT
>JAUMHE010000014.1:681550-692097 GCA_032359235.1 Enteromius mattozi | reverse complement strand
AGATATTTGGTCCGCCCAGAGCGGCTCAATCGGGTGCCGCGGTTTCGTCCCACTTTTGATGTGTTTGGCTTCCCATACACTTTTGATGTGTTTGGCTTCCCATACTCTTTCATAACAGAAACAGCTCGAAATGTGGCGGACACTCCGGTACGCATTAAAGGGCACTCGTTTAATGTTTAGCGCTTTAGAGCCAGAACGTCAGTATCAGTATATTAGAAATGACACCTAAAAAATAGCTAATAATAATTAGTACATTATAAAATGAAAAGAAAAAGGAAAAGAAGCAGGTTTTTGCGACCAGATGTTTTTTAATAAAAAAAAAAAGTGAATTATTAATTGAAATTTTTTCTATTCTGGTTATAATTTCATAATGATCCTTACTCCGTGAAGTAGGCCTAGCAGAAGTTAAGTGAAAATGTACTAATATTATTGGCCCATTTTTAAATGTCACTGTTTTTAACATAAAGACGTTCATCCTTTTGCTTAAAATAAATAAATAAATTGGGACACAAATTAAGAGTATATCCACTTAGGCATCATTACACTATTGCTTCTTACTCTGCACTCGTGATCAGTCAAATCAGACTGCAGATAAGACTCCTTGACATTTTTCCCACTGAACTGGACTACTTTTAAACTGCTGCCGAGGGTTTATATTCCCCCATAGGTTTAAAGCTTGAAATACTGAATATAAATTCAATTTCACTGAAATGCTTAACTGTAAAAAAAATCTACAGTATTACTGGCAGCTGGATGCAAGTAACTTACTGTAGATTTAAATGTATGTTAATTTACGGGCAACAGTTTGTTCAAAGATAAATGAAGATTAAAAAGTCTTTATCTTTACAGGAAAAAATAAATAAAATAAAAGCCTCATGCAAAGCATTTCTGGGAACCCATATCAGAAAAAAACAGAAAAAGGTTGATGAGGATTTCTGGTTCGAAGAATGCTTTGTATGAGGCTGTTTTTATTAGTTTTATTCTCTAAAGATGCAGACTTATTAATGTTTAATGTTCATTTATCTTTGAACAAACTGTTGCCAATAAATTTGATAAATATAAATTTACAGTAAGTTACTGTCATCCAGCTGCATAATTACAGCAAATCTTTGTATTGAAATATTTTGCATTCTACCATAAAACTTTGCTGGATGTTAAGTTTTTATGAAGGAGGGCCACTGGTAGGCCACCTTTGAGTGTTTATGAAGCATAAAAACATAACAATGACTTTAAAATATGTATTTAAGGTAAAAAGAGTTTTGGTATTTGGGATATGGTCACTACTTTGTTCTGCTTCTCACTGACGATTTGGGTAGTTTTGTCACCTGGCAATCCTGTTAAAGCAGATGCTTTCAGCTTAGAATTGTAGTGTATGTTTTCTAACTGGACTACATTATTTGTATTATTATAAAAATATACAGGCTACACCCCCCCTCAGCATTATTAATATTTAACTTTTATGTGGCCAACTGGCCATGCTACAGTACTGTTTTGCACTTAAATTCTAATCCTGCCTCATCCCTGCCTGACCTCAACAACCACCCTGAGACAAAATAACAGGATGCAGTCTAGTCACAACTAACATTACTAAACATTCGTTAAAATATTTTCATCCAACATGACTAGTTAGTCATTAATGTTGTTCTCTTATTCTGAGATTTCTGCCATTTCAATAAAAAAGAGAGACTTTTTAGCCATTTAGAAAAACATGTACTGTATGAACCAGATCCTTTCCAGGTACAAACACAACATTGCAAAATTCCATTACAACACTTTCCCTCATATGCCCCGTACTGTATTGTACTCTGTTTTCTAATGAATAATGTTATCTATCAGCTACCATGAATCAGTCATGCCATTGAGATTTGCAGGAAAAACATATAAAATTAGGAACACTATTGAAAACTATTGTGGTTTCTACAGCAAAATATAGGTTTTCCAGAATGTGAATGGTCTTCACCTCTTCTGGCAAGATGGAGATCTGGAACCCATATCTGGAAGCCTCAGACATTTCACCCAAAGAAAACTGGCTGAACTGACCTTCTGGCGTCAGTCTAAATGTCTGGTTATATAAAACTAGAAGCAGACAGACTGGCTGGAAGTATGCTAGCCGTCTTGAGGAATCAGTAAGTATGTCTGGTAAAGTAATGAAGTCATTGCATTAGCTGCCAAAAACGATTTGTGAATAGATAGCAACTTGCACAAGTTGTAATGCCGCTGGACTAGTTGTTAGTTTTTCATTCCCCATGTACTCTGTCTCTGTTTGACCCAGTTTTCTGTCTGTTAATTGTGTAATTATGTTCAGCTGTGTCTTGTTCATTTGCCTTTATTGCCTTCACTATTTAAGTTTGTTTCTGTTTCGTCTATGTTGTCTGGTATTAAGGTTATTTATGTGTGGATTACCCTGCCTGTCTGTTTTTGGAATATTAAAGGATTTTTATTCTGTAAACTTGATTTAGCATTCGTACCTTCCTGCACCACACAACGTGACAAGTCTACACCATGATGGTTTTATAGTAAAAAAAAAATACAAAATAAATAATTAAAGGATTTTAAAACTGTCAATCACATGGTGGACTGTGAAGGTGGGTGTGATTAACATTCGTCCAAATTCATAGGAGATTCCAATCAATGCACAACAATGTGTATTCATGTAGATGAATCTCTCTTTTAAATGTAGTCCTGCTGGTAAAGCCAAAAACGCCTTTTACTGGCCGTCAATAGTAAGCCCTTCACAGATATTTTGTTTTTACCGCTATAGCCAAAAGCTGTTCCAAGTAAAGCAGAAGTATTTTAAAATTACCTTCAGCTAACTGGAATACAGATTACAGTTTTGTTTTTTGTTTCTTTTCCCCACTGTAAGTCGTTTTACACATACAATTGTTACTTGTCACACAGTATTCTAGACCGTAAAAAATCTGTAACTGTAAAGCTGTGACCTAGACATATATTAGGGATGCACCAGTTGACCGGCCATAATTGGAACCAGCCAGTTTTTTGCTTATAATGTGCAATCAGCTTTTTTTTTTGTCTTTTTGCCGGAAGTCCACCCACATGCACATTACATTGTAGGGTGATATCAGGTAAACTGGGACACTTTTTTCGTTAATCGCTTGGAACACTAACAAAAAACCCATGTATGCCATTTAACTGTGTTCTTATGATTAATAAGGAATGTTTTTAATATTTTTGTGTTGAATTGATATAATAAAATATAATTGTTCAGGCCCTACAGGTTTTGAAACATGAGCTGCCCCACATTTTTTGAGATGGCAGTGTTCAGATAAAATGGGCCGACTGATCAGCAAAAATGGGCCAGTCAAACTGCAAATTGAAATAGAGACATTTCTGATAAAACACATTTAATTACATTAGGAAATCCATTTGAATTGCATTAAAACATACATTTCATGAACAAACATGTTACAATAACAATTAGTGTTATGGCAGCAATTTAAAAGTTACCAGCCAATGACTGCAAATAATTTCTAACAGATGAGGTATACGACACTCAAACCTTTCAATGAATTTCATCAATAAAAATGAAAAATGTAACAAAAAAATTTACATTTGGGGTGTGTGTGTGTGCTGTCTGTAATTAATAGTTTCACATTAGGTTACTTTACTTCAACAACTATCACTTATATAATGTCACTTTAACCCTTTCTCTTTTCGGTGAGTGAACCCATGTGTGCACAGCTATGTTTGTGTGTACACATACACATGCCTCACTAATATGCACACACACAAAGTTGAGCACAGATAAACACACATCCCATGCAAACATATTTAGAAGGTAAAATGTGAAAAAGGTATGTCACAAATGTTAAAATACAATATATAATAATGTAAATATTTTTTAAAAGGAAAAAACACCAGAATTTCTGCTTTAACTCAACTCAGAAGGTGGCCCATTTTAACTGAATTTTAACTATTTATTTTATCCATTTTATCTTAACACATTCAGGTAAATTGGGCCAGTAACTAAAAATCTGGAATATTTAACAAATCAGCATTTAATCTCAGAGAGGCCATCAAGACATGGGATATGAATCATTATTTATAAATGTGCATTTGTTTTTTATTGATTTATCATTCTTATTATTGAGAAGTAATATTGGATATGCCAGGCCACTCACCTCACCTTTTTCTGGTGTGGTCTCATAATGAAGCATTGCCCCTTCCTCATTAGCAAACTTAGACCAAAAAATGTATTTGCTAAATGTCAAGTACTGCTATGGCAACAGTTATTTGCAGTCATTGGCTGTTAACTTTTAAAGAGATAAGACACTTCAACCTTAAATGGCCCATTTTACCCGATGGCCCAATTTACCTGATATCAGCCTAATCATTACCTAACATGTAATTTGTGCATAACAAACAGAAAAATGGATACCAAGAAGCAAACAGCCGCTGGTGTACTGGTGCAGAAATAAGAGGCGTTTTCTCATGCTCGGTGACAGTGAAGGGTTGTTTAGCGATGAGAGAAACGAAATAGTCTAACTGGCGACAAAGCTGAAATGCTTCTTTTTGTTTAGAAGAACTTGCAAGCACTTTTAAAAAACAAGAAGTAAATGTTAGTTCTGTACAGGATGATTTTTAATTTTACCTTAAAATGACATCATAAAAAAATCTGATTACGTAAAAAATGTGATTACGCATTTTTCGATGAATGCAAAGCATATTTTTTTATTGTTCTAACACATTACAGAGAATAAATATCAAAGTTATCACGACGATTGAAACTAGTTGTGAAAACAAAGAAACATTTATTTCAAATCCTTGCTCCGATTACAACTTTCTTGTGCTAGAAGTAGCCACAAACTTTATATCAGCTCTTAGATTAAGTTGTTATCTTTAAAATGAGACAATGCTTACTTTTCTGTGAGCTTACTTGGCGAAACTACACCCTAATATGTCTCCGATGTCCTGATCACGACAGGTGATAATGGACACTGAGCGTGAAATGTACACGCCCCCTAGCACGCTAACAATTAGTTCCATACACAGTGGATTATTTTTTATTTTTATTTTTTGCAAGAAACACATTTTGGATGGACACACATTTTCAGTGGGGGGACTCCTACTTCAGCCATGGGACATCTCATTCAGCTGGGGTTATGATTTTGTTTAATAGATTTCAAGGTTCAATTGTTGACCATAAAATATGATACAAATGGTCACTGGTCAATGGTGACTGTGGAGATTGTGTTAAATTCATTTTGTTATGTCTAGCAAAGCCGTAAATAAACTATTTTATGCTGATTTTAATTTAACAATTCAGTTGACCGTTTTCACAAGAGGGCTCCATCACACTTCTGATGACATTTTTAATAACCTGGTTTCAAATACAAATTTTTCGGTGTCCGGGAGAGGACATCTTGAGTTCACTTGGTTTTGGCGTGGCCACATCATATTAACTCGTGGGAACATCATTATGTCATAGCCACAAGATCGTTTTGTCAAGGAAACTACATCCTATTTCGTGGCCTCAAGATGCTTTGTTGAGGGAACAACATCCATTTCTCGTGGCCACTTATGTTGAGGGAATGACACATTTTTCTTGTGGCCACGAGTTTATAAACAAACCTGCGTGACCATGGCAACCCAGGATTATCAGAGGTGGATTCATTATTATTTTATTTTGAATTAAGAAATTATTAATTAATATATAAATTATTTTAGAATTTATTTTATTGTTTTATTGTACACAATATAAACAGCATTCATATTAAGTTTATCATGAATAAATGTTACATAAAGCAAATAAAATACAATACAAAAAAACCAAAAACATTTTTACACATTCCACAGACTTGTTAGCTGTGTGTCCATTAACTGATCGACTTTGTAATATTATATAATAATAATAATAATAATAATAATAAAAATAATTATTATTATTATGACCATCATCCTCATCATCATCTTTGGAGATAAAATTTTACATAATCAAAATGTTTTATTCAGATATAACAAGTTCGTTCTCTTTTGGATCTGAAAACTCCTAGCTTCGAGATGTCTAGAGAAATTCACCAAGGATGTCCCATATCTCCAATGCTATTTATTCTA
The DNA here is from genome assembly GCA_032359235.1 of Enteromius mattozi. Taxonomy (NCBI): domain Eukaryota; kingdom Metazoa; phylum Chordata; class Actinopteri; order Cypriniformes; family Cyprinidae; genus Enteromius; species Enteromius mattozi. The sequence continues at coordinate 686,025 of JAUMHE010000014.1, read as the reverse complement.
ACTACCCAGATGCTCACTTTGGCCATTGTTAAAGGAGTCATATGATGCCAGATACACTTTTACAAGTTGTCTGAAATTAAATGATGTTTTGCTAATAAATCTCGGGGGGAGCACGCACAGGTAATTATCAGCCCGCTCCCCGCTAATCATCTTATTATCTCATCATCCTATCATCCTATCAGAGCAAGAGACACTTCCTATAAATAATATATATTTTCCTCAGTATCTCGATTTAAGCATTCGGATTATCGCCATGTCAGATCTTGAGTATTTATCCAAAATCTCAGAGCCTGAGGACGCCGCTCCCCCTATGGCGCCTACCGCCAAGCAAGCCGCTGCCTTGGCCGAAACACTTGCTGAGCCCGCGGCTCCTATCAGAAGCCGCAAACCCATCCGCCAGCCGCTCCCGCTCTCCTCCACCACAAAGACAACCTCAAGCCTCTCCAGCCTCGTCATTTACATCTGCATGTTCATCTGTCCCCATCTCTGAAAAATTGACCATCCCTGTAAGCTGGCATTCCATTCTCCCGCTGATCTTCAAAACCGGAATTACTCTCCCTCTATTCTGCCTACCAGTCAGGTACGGCTTCCCAATCTACTTCAATCCCTGCTAAAAGGAAGGAAAAGATAAAAAATTGTATTACTCACCCCAAAACTGTCTCTGTATCAGCTCACCACCGACCAGCCACCAGCAACGTGCCCTCCGCCAGCCTCGGGAAAGCCCTGGAACCATCTATCAGCAGCTCCATTCCACCTAACCCTCAATCAGCCCTCCCGGCCAGCACTCCAGCCCCGCTAGCACATCTTACAGCCGACCAGCAAGCTTCCTCCGCCCACCAACCTTTCACCTGGCCTGCAGTGCCCTTCAACCAGCCAACCCTCTTCCCATGCCCTCAAACGCCCTCGCCATGGAACCCACCCCTATCTCCTCCTCCATCCGATCACAAATCCTAGCAGGTGCAGATATAGATCTTTTCTCTCTCCTCTCCCCAATTTCTCCAGGATCTACAGACCGCCAAGTGGATTGCGGCAATTTCACTCTCACACTCAAACACTCTAACAACAATCCATCTCATATTTTATCCCTCGCCGAATTCATCATTGCCTTCAATAGATACTCCGAAGTCATCTGCTCCGTTTCCCCAACAGGCGGCGCGAGCTCAGCGATCGTTGCCGAGCTCGCGCTGTTCTAAGGTGGTTCGCATTTCTACACTAATCACAAACTGTTCTCAGCAAAATGCGCAATAACAGTCTCGCAATGGAATCAATGCCCATACTGGGGAGCCCTAGATCTGGAACTTCATAACCGCGTTTTCACTGGATGCCGCAATATCACTTGTGCGGTCTGCAGATCCATCTCACATGCTTCAATATCCTGTCCTTTTGTAAACCCCTCCATCCCTCCCTGCCCTGAACCCTCCCTCCTCAGATCCACTAGCTACGTCCCCCAATTACCCTCTCTCCTCCAGCAGCCCATCCACCACCCCCCTCCTTCCTCCTGCTCTGCCCCATGCAGAGAATTCAATGAAGGCAGGTGCCTGAGACCCCGCTGCAGGTTCCTCCACGTCTGCAACTATTGTGGAGGAGCCCGTGCCAGATACATTTGCTCAGTATCCAAATCCTTTAATAAAAATGCTAAAAAGTATCCGTCGACTCCCGTCAATGTCTCTCGTTTGTCTATGGAATTGCACTTGCTTTCACTAGCCTCTTCCGTTCCCAATTTCGAGGATCGGATCTCATTAACTGGCCCATGCCTCTAACTCCAGCTCTGGATCATGTTCCTTAAACAGTGGAGCGGCCAATCTTTCTTCTGCAGCGATCTGATCGCAGCCCCCATTGACATCCAATTATTCACCGACGCAGCCCCCTCGATTGGCTTTGGCGGTTTCTACCACAATCACTGGTTCACTTCTACATGGCCTGCCCAACTATCAAACCTACCCCAAGATATAGCCTCCTCCGCCCTATTCGAGCTGTACCCCATTGTCATCGCAGCCTTTCTCTAGGGAAAGAACGGTCAGCATCGAGCATAGTTATTCACTTGAAAATTCAGGACATTGGCACCAGACGCAGAGACACAGCCAATGCCAGCTCCTCCCTATTAGATTAGTTGAGAAACTCATATTCCCATGAACCATCCCCTGAGATCCACCTCCAATTTAATATTTCCTTCCCCGATTTCTCACTTCTAACCATCACCTCATTCATTTCATTCCTCAACTCCGCAAAAAACATGCAAATCAGTTCCATCAAAGGGTATCTAAGCGGGATCCAATTTTTTCACAAACTCCTTTTCGGCCACGTCGCGGAGCAAATTTCCAACGCCCAAACAACCCTATTAATTAGAGGCATCCAAAGAGCTAATCCTCCCTGCCCAGATACCCGCCAACCCCTTACCTTGGAAATTCTAACTTCATGCATTTCCAAACTTCGCACAGGGTACTTATCCACCCATACTTACCGTACTCTAGAGGCCATGTTCATCCTAGCTTTCTTTGTTTTTTTTAAGATGTTCCGAGTTCACAGTCAATTCTATTTTCGACCCAAGTATCCGTCCCACTTTCTCAGATTTATCCATCCTAGACAATGATACTATCTCCTTCTTCATTAAACAAAGTAAAACAGATGAATTTACATTTTATTTACATTTTTAGACTCCAATCCCCCATCAGCCCTTACCAAACCCTTTTAGCTTTCCTTCAATACAGGAGATCGCAGTCTTCATCTCTTTCCGACCCCCTGTTCATAGACGAATCCAACAGACCAGCATCTCACTTTTGGTTCCAAAAACACCTTAAAGCGATCCTTCTCCAGTCCGGCATCCCAACCAGAAATTTTTCCTCCCATTCTTTTAGAATCTGAGCTGCTACGCTCGGCCGCTGGTCGTCAAGTCATTTAAAAATTACATCCGATCTGACAAATATATTATTAAAAAGGCTCTCCAAACCCTAGCCTCTCCCCATCCAAAGCCTGCCCTTGCCGCACCTCGCCCACATCTGCCAGAGCCTTCTCAGATCAGGACCCCTTATTTAGCCTCTCATCCCAGCATCCCCTTCTCTCAGCCGACCCAGTGGACAGTTCAGGCTAGAGCTTTTTACCCACCAGCTACTGTTCAGCTAAACTTTCCTACTAACTCGGACTCAGAAACCAGTTCTCAATATTTCCCAGCAGTCCCCCAAGTCCACCCAGTGGCCACAGCAACTTCCCTACCCAATCCGCCGCAGCAGCCCTCCAGCTTCTCACTGTCACCCCAGCAGCCTCCCATTTTTTTTAGTCACTACAGAGATACCCACCGCTATTATTAAGCAAGCTCAACTTCCCATCCATCCCTCCCTCCCTCCCTCCCTCCCTCTGAGCATGGCTCGATGACCTTCCCTCCCTCCCTCCTTTCCCTCCGAGCATGGCTTGATGACCCTCCCTCCATCCATCCTTTCCCTCAGAGCATGGCTTGATGACCTTCCCTCCCTCCGAGCATGGCTCGATGACCCTCTCTCCATCCTTTCCCTCCGAGCATGGCTCGCTTTAAAATGAGGCCAGAGCTTTTCCATCGCAGCTCTCTCGTACATGGTGAAAGGCGAACAGGATAATGATAGCCCTTGCCTTTCCGTCGTCCCTTGCTAGTCCCAGTTGATGAACTCCTTCATTTAATCTATAACGTATACCTGGAGCGACTCTTCCACAGATGTCGATTGCCACCTTTCTGATGTCCTCTCCTTCTTTCTCCCTGACTCCATGTAAAGATTCATCACGTTTAGATGAGAGTTCCTGAATGGCCGCCAGAATACTTGCATTTCCCTCACTTTTCTCTAGATCTCTTTCTTCATGCCGTTTGTTTTTTTTTTTTTGGCCAATGGTTTCTGCAGAGTGTCAGGAAGGGGGATGACAATCTCCTCTGTATCAAAGCCTGGAATCGAGTCATACCACATTGGTGTCTCCTTCTCCATCATTGTGATGCTAGATGTATTAGTTCTGCACTTTGTTTTAGCGCCAGCAACACAGTGAGATACTTTTAAACGTTGCTTTCCCCTCTTCTTAGATTTACCCATATAAACCAGGTCATAAAGAAATGTTTGCTGTAAAAGTTTCGTCCATGCTAATAAAATAAAAAAAAGTCGTACTAACTAAGTTGTCACCTCTTCACCTTAGCAGCTCGCATTTACGCATCCACCTGTAACGGCGCCATCTTGACTCCTTTTCATTTTCCCCTTTCTCAAATCGAGCCATCTGACCATGTGATGTTACACGATCGGAGGCCCCTCCTACAATTGTTGATTGTCAGCAGCGTTTCACACAGACTGGACTGGTGGCTCACTCAGACCCGCCCTAAGTGAGCCGTCATCAGTCCGAGATGCAGAGACAAGCATGACTCCTAAGCGATTGAGGTGTATTGTTGATGTGATGATGAGCTCCCGCTCTCACCACTAGATGTCACTCTCACTGCTGCCTCTACTGGATTGCTATCTGGACTGCATCTC
>JAUMHE010000014.1:653678-671935 GCA_032359235.1 Enteromius mattozi | reverse complement strand
ATTACCAAAAAGTGTTGTTACCAATGTCCTGTTACACATTTGTACTTCCACACACCATTCTGAGGGTTGTTACATGTATGAAGTTACAGAAATATTACAGCTGTAGATACTATGTACCGGTGTGTACTTACACTGTGGTTACATAATATATACACATCTAGTTACTATGAAAGTACACAGGTATTAGGGACACTTAATATAAAGTGGGACCGTAACACCTATGTATAAATAATGACTGACAAACTGACAAAGAAAATAAAAAATCACTAGACCATAACTATAGTGATTTTTTTCTCCTTATAAGGACATAAGTTGCTGCTCAAATACCATATGATGTAACATTTGAGAAATTAAGTAGCTAGTAGTCTTCCTGAAACAGTTTGTTGTTTGAAGAGCATTGGTTAACTGTTGTTAATGACATTGTCACATATGTCATGAGATAATCACTTCTGCTGTTTTTTTTTTTTTTTTTAGATGTTTGTAGAGCACATGTCTCTATTTGCTCTTAATTTTGTTCTGTAGGAAATACAATTAATTAAAGCTGTAAAATCTAATTAGCAATTTTCCTTTCCTGGAACTTAATATTTATGATAAATCTAATTAAGCGATGGCAATAAAACCAATTGTTTTCCCTTATTTTCAGCACACTATCCAAGGAAATGCTTGAGGCCAGTCTAGCAATATCTGTGACAAAATTGGTATGATTTACTGTGTAACTTCAATGAAACAGCTTACGCAATTAGGCCTGAAATAAACCAGTGACTACTCCCTTCCACTATAGTCTATCACCAGCCTCCAAAAACACATATGTGACTTAAATGGCATGCAGACCAGCTCTTATAACTACCCGACTTCTACATTCTCTCTCTGTTTTTATAGGGCAACAGTTATTGCAATCATTTCTGCTCTTCATAAAGGAGCATTGATTTGCAGGCTGGAGTACCTCCTGCTTTAGCTTTTGTCCAGCTTGTAAAGTCTGTGTTACAGTAAAGGCGAATAATGTGCAGTGTTGTTCAGGCGCTGGCTGGACAAGCCTAAGACAACCGTTCCGACTCCTCAGAGACCAACTCAGCAGAAACTTGAGCAATTAAGAGGAAAAGAGTGAAGTTTGGAGCAGGCGAGGCCATAAACACCACTTATGAAATGTTATGAAGTGCTATGATTCAGATCCAGTATATCAAAATAAAATATATTTTTTAGGCCTTGTCAAGCCAGTTGAATGAGGGTGTATAGCCTTGACCCAAGCAGGAGAACGACCAAAAACACAGGCTTAGGAAATGAAAAAGAAATTAAAAGTGCATGTGCTATATTCATTGAGTGCTAGTTTTAATGTATTTGGATTTGGGTTTATTTATTTCAGTAGAGGCACAATGAACATGGGTTTCTTGGATAGGGCATTTCAAGAGGTAAAATAACTTCTTTAAGAGCTGCGAGGGCAGTCAAGTATCGAGAACACAATAATGCTCTGTGAAACGTCCAGTTCCTGTCCTTCATCATATTGCACTCTTTATATGTTCAGTTGTTGACTCAAATTTATAGTTATACAGTTGTACATTCAGGTATGTAATGTTTGTTATGTTTGATTTGGATAGCTTCACATCCTTAGGTCCACACTGAAATTAATGTTTATCGAAGGCTTCCTTATGCAGTTTACCTTTATCGTGGTTCCAGATGAAAGCTCATAACAAGGTACAGTGTGTGTGTACTATGGGTTCTGTGGGTGTAAAAAGCTGTATGAATTAAATTATGTTAATGCATAAATTCTTAAAACCTCTTACAACCTTAATTCAAGATGACTGTAAGTTCTGTATTGAGCTTTACAATTTTCACAAAAACCCTTGTAAAAGGATCTGTTCCAGATCTACTCTCCAGAAAGTTCCAAAAGGGTTTTCATTGAAATGCCATAAAAGAACCATCATTACTATTAAAGAAACTAAAGGTTCTTCACGGAAAAAAATAAATAAATTCATTAATTTTTAAGAGTGTTTATTGTAACTATTGCACAATGGTGTTGCAATATGATATCAGTATTCCTGTTGCAATGTGGAATAATTTTGGTATACCACAAAAGATATTTCTCCAAACTGAGTTTAACACTGTCAAAACAGTTGACAGTTAAATATAAATGCAAACAGATTATATATTTAAAGATATGCTATGTTGCACATATTTGTTTCTACATGGACAAAAAAGAAAATAAATAAATAATCCTCTGAGGTAAAACTGGTAAAGGCACATTTGGTGCTTGGCATCTGACTTATTTTTAAAGGGGTCATAGATGCTGCTAAAAAGAACAAAACAAAACAATAAAAACACAAAAACAATAAAACCATCTCATGAACGAGGCATTTGTTGCATCCAGTGGGGACATAATTAGTGGTTATAATGACTTATATTGTCTTTTTAAGCATTGCATCGCATCACATAAACATTACTATGCATTTGTGATCAGAGAAACTACAAACAACAAGCACCACTCTACACTGTTAAAAACTCGCTTTTGAATAGTCAGCAGCAAATCCTTTAAATACGAAAACAGGTACTTACAGAAGTGCCAGACTGTCCTTGTAGAGTTGGAATTGCTTTACTTTATTTAAAAACACAGCGTCTCCAGAACATGGCACTGGCAGCAACACAGCGAGAATAATAGCTTTGCCTTCCTTTTTTTGCATAAACATTTGGGGTGGTGGTATGAAAATAAACCCACTCTGTGATGTAGAAAAGTAGGGGCGTGTGGACAAGACATACATTTTATAAAGAATATCTCTTTGGTTTTGAGACTTTAGTCCTTGCAACTTTAGGGACCTTATCTATGCAGAAACAGCTTGTAACATTCCAAAGAGAAAGGAAAAATTTAAATCACATCATGTGACTCTTTTTAAAACCAACTAAATACAACACTGAACTGAGATAACATTTAAATGAGAAGCTTCAAAAATGCAGCTTCTATGACTCAATGTCCCAATTAATGTAGAAAAAAAGGCGGAATCCTAACACGAATTCCAGTTTCTTATTTGTATGCATGTGTGTGTGTATGTGTGAAAGATACAGAGGTGAGACATGTTCATGCAGGCTTTATGACATGCAATAGAAGTGTAGGTGTGGTGAAAATCATGATTAATTGAGGTTTAGCCAGATAGAACAATAAACATGGCAGAGGTTGGATGGTTCAGATCACAAGGAGCATTTAAAAAAAAAAAGTCAAACCTTCTAATTTAGCACGGCTAAAAACTCCCTTCACAACATTTGTGTGAGAGACGTTGATTTTCCTTCCTCGTAGAGTGTGTTATTTCAACCTGAAGGCTGTTAAGGTAGATGACTGTCATCATTTGGTTTTGCAACAGATAAATATTTGCAAGTGTGCTGTGCTAACACACCATCTCTCGCTCCCGTACACACACGCAAACGCATTGACAAGCTGATTGCTGCTCTGAATTATGGCCAGAGAAGTTTGAAAGGAACGTCTTTTGCTTTTTTCAAAGAGATTATAAAGACATCTTGGCAGATTGTTGGAGAGACATTTAAAGTTCTTCCAGATGGTCCCCTGAAGTCTCCTTATAAAAGAGCCCCTTGTTTTATTGTTGCAAATGAAGTCAACTTCAATTGAATGACACGGTTGATGAGGCGTCAAGTTTGTGTGTGTGTTTATGTAGAAAAGTGGGTTGTTGTTAGTTTGTGTTGCTTGTCACATTTGTTACAAAACCTTAAAGGCCGTCTTTGTCATGCCACTGGAGATTCACATTTGGTCATGTTACACAAATCTGAATAATTAATTTCCTTCAAAAGTTTGATATCGTGCTTTCCATCTGCACCCAAGGGTCACTTTTGTTTTTAAATGGGTCAAATCATGAGGAATTAGATGTGTGGCCTAATCAGTCAGGGTGAAGTAATGAGAGTAAGACAGATGCTCCTCAATGTCCTTCTGAAAGGTGCATCAAAGGTCATTTTCAATACATACATAAACACACAATACATAATAGAGGCACTTTAATTCAAAAGGTCAGAGAGAAGGTGGAAAATTGTAAAATAAGTTAATTTGGAAAAAAATATATTTATAAATGGTCCCTTAGACATCTACTTTTTCAATGTCTTGTAGCGGAAAGCCCCTCCTTTCTGTCAGACAGGTTCAGTTCACCTTTCTTCTGCTGTTTGATTTAGATCAAGAGTCAAGCGATTCACAATGTCAGTTTGAAATATCTAGATTGACGAATGTGTTTAAAGTCTGTTGAACTCACAAACTATCAAATAATCACAATGGAATGGCTAATGACTGATGGCCCAAGCAGTACCCATAATTCAGCTGTGATTTAAACACTTCACCCAGTGGCCTCTTTCATTGCTCATAACTTAATGGATTTCTTAGGTGTCTTTAAATGATCAACTTTGTCTGTTTAAACTGCCACTATGTAATAATAATAATAATACAAATCAGAGTGTAACCAAAGACTCTTATGCTCATTTATTTAATTTAAATGCAGTAAAATCAATAATATTGTGAAATATTATTACAAATAAAATATATATTTTTAATGTGAATGTAATTAATTCCTGTGGAGCAAATTGGAATTTTCAGAAGCATTACTCCTGTCCGTAGTGTCACATGATCCTTCAGAAATCACCCTGATATACATTTAATATCAATGTAAAATGTAAAGTATTTAATTTTTGAATATTAGTTAAAAAATGCAGATAGAATGGCTTAGAAAGTTCAGCCACGGGAGAAATCTGATAGGAAATGTTCAAATTGATATTTCGTTGTGGGTGTTTCACTCAGCAAACTGTGATTTAGCACTCACAATTTGTGCAAAAATGACACAACAAAAAGGACTAAATATTAACAACACAATGTTAATGTAATGAAGAGATAAATGTGAGAGTTTGTGTGTGCTGAAGGCTAGTTGGGGAAGATACTGTGTGTTTTTCCTCCGTCGCTGGAGAATTAGAGCGATACAGGATTCTCCCACAGGTATCATTACCAGCAAACTGACCTCATTACACTTGCAAGTTTTGCCCACTCTCTCTTTCTGCCTGCTCTCTGTCTCTCAGTGCATGTGGAGGGGGTCGACATGTCAGTAGACCCAGGAGGGACTTTTGGATAATCCAGAGAATATGGAACAGCTCACCACGTCAGAGACAGTTGTGTCATTGGTCTGGAACTTGTCACATTCACACACACACACACGCACAGCTGGCGCATATCACCTCCAGCGCTGTGATTTTCCCACAAGAAGAAAAAGCTTTTCTTTACCTGTTTACATCTACCGAGTCAGATGTTATTGTTTCTATCGCTTCCATCACTGTCAGTGTTGGGTGAAGCAGACATTGTGAAATCATTTGCGAATGTGTTTGTACATGTTGATGTCACATGATGATGAACTAAAAAACATCTCAAGATGATAATCAAATATAAACACTGCACATATATAGGCAGCAGATGAAGTTAGATAATGAACCCTATAGGGCACACACCATATTTAACTAATGTTAATTGAAAAAAGTTTTTAGAAATCACAGCAGCAGCAATTCCTGATATGATGGAGAAGAGGGTTAGATCAGGATATATCGAAGGTATCGAACATTTTCAACATATGAACTGATTCAGGTGTTTGAATCAAAGTGTTTTGTGGATGTTATAAGATGTTGTTGTTGTTGTTATTATTTTAAAAAATAAACAATATATTGGCACACTATAACAATATTCTTTTTAATGTAGATTTTAAAAAACATCATGCATGGTTTTCAGAAAATCACCAAATAGTAAATAATAATGTTAATAATAAAGTATTATCGGATGGTATACTGGTGCCTGTTTACAATTTTTAACTGTGTATTTTATTAAGTTATAAACTCATGGCTTTATAACTAAGATAAAATAAGAAAAACAAAAACAATATTAAATTCAATGTTTCATAACAAATTCAAAAAATCACCATAAACCATACATGAAACAGTATTCAGTGAAATTACATATAATTTTGGATAATTCAATATTTAGGTGCATCGCTAAAAGTTAAGAATGCATGAATGAATTAATCAATCAATCAATAATTAACCAAGTGTTAAAATAACAGGCATGAATGCAAATAAACAATGCTATTAATCTTAACTCATTTGAAACTCTGAATAGAATGCATACAGTACATCCCTCACAGCCTCATTTTCATTCACATAAAATGAAATATTGTGTGTAGTATTTAGAAGACACTTCACCAGCCAAGAGGCTGAGTGTAATAGCAGGTTCCCTAAAACACTGGTTATACAAAAACATACACAACACACCCATGCCACACTGTGCTTGTGTAGTAAACAGGAAATGGGCGAATAGCAGGCTATATTAAAGGATTCGGGTCTTACTCATTGAGCTTCATACAACAAAGAGGAACAATGAGTCATGAAGGCAAAAGCCTAAAAATAGACCCAATCACATGACTGTGTGTCTTTAAAAGCTGTCTCTACTCTCCCATGGTGGCCTGATGTGTGTGTGTATGTGTGTGCATGTTTGTTTTTTCACTGTCTGCAAGCAGGGACGCTGCAAGCAAACTTGTGGTTTCTCCAAAGAATGGAGCAATATCCTGCAACCCAGCTGGTTAAGCCCAGCAACGGGACGGGAGGAGGGCAGCGTGTCTGTGAATTCTGAGAATCTCCAGCTATCACACTCTCATGGCTCTTTTAACCTCCAGCGTAGCCTTGACCAGGGAAAATCAGCCTTGTCAGATACATTTCACTATGCATGTAGAAACGTTGTATCTAGACATTGGGTGAATCTCACAAAACACATTTCACTCCTGTTTTATGAGCATTTATTACAATAAATAATTATAGATAGATATAAAATAGTTGAAAAACAGTTAAAAACATTAATTAGAAACCGGTGTAAATGTAATCATTTACATTATTTTACTAAAGTAATTGAATTATTGCATTTAGAGTAAGTTATATTACTTATAACTAATAATATATATTTATATATATATATATATATATACACACACACACACAATATATTATATTATATATTTTATTATTATTTATTTGCTTGTTGAATTGTGAGATGATTTTTATGACAATGCACATTTTTCCCTGAACATATATATATATATATATATATATATATAGATAGATATGCTGTAGAAGATAAAGGTTTGTGTAATACTTTGTATGTTTATGTGTGTTTGAAAACATATGAGATGGCTCAAAAACTGACAAGAAAAAAAAAAGCCAAATATTTGCATTAGTTTTATTAAGTGCCAGATGAATTTTGCCCTCTCTTAAAAGTTTAGTTTATTTTGCTATCCTAACTATGCATGATCATGCGGTTAGTTGAATTTAATGATTAGCATGTAACTTTGTTATTTTCCTGCTGTTTGTGAACCCATCAGAACATGTGATTCATAGTTAGGTCACAGTCAACTAATTTAGAATCACTGCTCTATTTTAACAACTAAAATAAATGCTAGATTCCATTTATTATACGATTTACAGATACTATCTCTGATTCTGTGTGCAAATATAATGAGGACACATCTGCTTATAGTTAATGGATTTATATCAAACTCAACAAGTCACAGAGCAGGACATAAATATTTATATAGTGGACCTCATGCAGACTGGACTACTTTTTTTTTTTTTTTTTTTTTATCCACATACACCCACATCACTCACCATTCACTCTAACAGTAATGTTAGAATAAAATACAAGTCCAAAGGCCCGTTCACGGCAAGAACGATGGCTATAATATATTAATAATGGCTAAAATATATTAAGATCAATATATGAAATATATTTTGTGTGTGTCTCTCACTGTGTGAAGCGAGCAAACAAAGGCTTACTCTGATGGAGATCAGCTGAGGTGCATGTTCACATACACCACTCATTAAAGTACAAGCCTGCCATAAAACACCTAATCCTCCGGAGATTACATTAGAGTAAACTCCCTGAGCCTTTCATTTCAAGAGCTGTCTGCAATGCAGCACATTTAAAATGTCCTCAAAGCTTATTTGACCTGTGACTTCATGTAGTTCTTTGATCTAGTACCATAAAAAGTATTTTACCCCCTACCTAGCAAAACAAAGAGACCTTTATATTAAAATGAACATTTAGACTGCTGCATTCTGATGGAAACAGACAGAAAATCCTCCTTCAGTGTAAATGTGAACAAGAGACAGACAGATAGATAGATAGATAGATAGATAGATAGATTCTTTTAAAACAAAAATAAGCCTTCTTTTTTCTGACAGATGTTGATGAATAGAACAGCTGAGCTATGTATTGATATCTTGCCTGACAATTTATATAAACTGTTGAGCAATTCATTAGAAGCTAATGTATCCTGCTGATTGTAAATTAATAAAACGTCTTATTCCCCATTGTTTGTGTGCAACTCTGGCTCACCAGTGCCTTATTTCAGTGAGATACTGACAATCAGCATGCATACTGGGAAGGAAGAGCATCTTGTCATCTGACTGGAGGATAGTTCCAGTTTTCCTCCTCGAAGAAACAGTCAACAGATGATGAGAAACAGCCAGGAAAACTTCATTCAGTTGATTCAGCTACATCATCAGGTCAGACTTTAGTTCTCCTCAAATTTAACCCACAACTATCGTAAAACTATCATCTGGCCTGCCAGCTACCAAAATGAGAATGAGCTATAGTGGAGATGGGGCAAATTACCATATTTACAATTTGATTTCTGTCCTACAACCTAAAAATCATTTTGAAAATGTTTGTTTGAGTAGCAAATAAGCATATTAATATGATTTCTGAAGAACAATGTGACACTGAAGACTGGAGTAATGATGCTAAAAATCCAGCTTTGCATCACAAAAAATAAATTACATTTTAAAATCTATTCAGATATTTCAGTTATTTTAGATTGCAATTTTATTTTAGAACATTGCCGTTTTTAGTGTATTTTACAAAATAATGCCGCATTGAGACATTCAAGCCAAACGTTTTAACAGTAACATTTGCTCATGTTTTTCTCTTAAAGTTGTACCACTTTTCTGTAGCTTGTAAAACACTGCTCAGGCTCTGGCTAATTCACCATTTTACCTTCTCTAAGTACATTTGTAATCTCTCTTTCTCTCTCTCTATCACTCTTGCGCTGTGTGACCTCTGACCTTTAATAAACAACGGTTGATCCAGAGTATGTGGATAAGTGCAGTGTGTATGTTTGGCTAGCTCTCGGTCTCTGTTGGTACGTGCAGTGCGAGGGGGAGCTCGTACAGCTCGGCTCTTGTTTACTCTGAATGTTCCCCACCGCTGATGTTTAATGTCATCAAGGCTTTTCTCTCCTCAGACAGGCTTTACATAAGATGCGAGTACGTATGTGTCCTTGTGAAAAATGGCGGCTGCTTTGTGAGGAAACCCAGGCATTTCGCCCACCTAGAATAAACCGGTTCAAGGGCCATATTTAACATATCGAGATACCAACCCACTTGAGTGGTTATTGAAGCGCTGCTTATATACTGTACCCAAAGGTGAAATTCAATGTGAGACCTATAAAGCATCTGTTAATTAAATTATAGCACACAACAGGGCTGGATATCTTTCATCTGATACAGCTGATATAAAACACTTGTGTGATTCATGCTAAACTAAGTCAGTGTTCTTGGCCAGGGCTCCCAGTGGAAAACAAAGCAGACAAAATTGTTTTATTAATTTCAACTATGGAGATGTGATCATGCTATATCCAGGTTTAAGAGCCCTAGGAGATAGCTGTTTTATTTCCTTGTCTTCCTTGGGAAGCGGAAAGGTCAAAGCTGTTATAATATATAGCCGAGTACAGAAGAAAAAACGAGAAAGAGAGATTAAACAGATGAAAAACACAACATGTGACGCTTCACGGTGCAGTACATGCGATATATACAATATACTTTGCAACTTAAAAACCAGTGCAAGAAACAAAACAGTCCTCCTTCGCATTGGTCTCCAATTTTCCTCCACTCCGCAGTCACCGACTTCACAAAGAATTTATTAGCTGATCAACATCTGCAAGCCATTGAAGCTGTTGTTTGGACGGCCGAGCCAGACGGTGCTCAGCACTGTGTCCGGGTCACATGATAGGGTCAGAACATTGTCAGGAGGCGCAGAGAGCTGCTCCGCTGGCGCTGAGACCATCCTCCCATGTCATGCTCTGAAGCGTTTTATCGTCCCCCTCTGTACTTCTCCAGCTCCCAAGTTCATCAGAGACGCTGCCCTGAGAAAGAAATCTGCTTCCTTCAAGAGAGTTCCATTCCCTTTAGTGCATCTGTCATGGCTTGCTCTAAAGCCCAGGAACTGTTAGTAGTGGTTGTGATGGTAGTCAGTGCAGCGGTGCTGATGTACTAATGTTTGGATTTGACATCCAACATGACGAAAATGGTAATGTTGCGCACAGGGAAATTACTTTTATATTTAAAACAGCTTGCTCTGCCAATTGGTTGTCTTCAGTTTGGAGCACATGGTATGTGGAGTCTGTATCTTCTTTTTTTTTTGTATTGCCAGTACTTCATCAACAACTTTAAAGTTGGGACTTTTTTTGTTCTTCTCCACAATTATGCTGTGTTCTGAAGCCACTGTGTTGACAGATGCTATATCATGCTGTCACTGCTCACTTTTTGTTCATAATACACATTGACAACAGACAAATGAGTATGTTTAGAACTACTGCTTGTCTAAATATATTACATTACATTTAATATCCAAAGCAGTTTACAGTGCATTTAAGGTAGGCCCATATATGTTTGTGTATCCAGGAAATCAAACTCAACATATTTGCATCTATAGTGACATGTTGAGCAACAGCAATAAAATCTATTTTGATATTATTATATCTCAACCTAGGCTCAGTGGAAATACGTGCTAGCAGTTTTTAGAAATAAACACTAGTAGCAGTACAACTCTGATTTATGGTGCCACAGTGTGCATTCAGAGATGTAATCGGTGTTGCAGATAATGGGTTAAATATTCTCATTGGATTTGCATATATGTGCTTTTATGAAAGTATATAAGTGTATGTAAATTCATCAGTATATTTTTTTGTCAATGCATATAAAGTAATTTACAACACATTTGAAACATATGTCATTACTTACATTCATGGGGACAGGGACCCCTCTCAGGTACAAAGACAGTTGTTCCCAACCACGTTTCTGAAGCCCCCAATACTGCAAATTCAACATGTCTACATAATCAAACACACACGATCATGGTCATCGGCTCATTAGTAGACACTTCATGATCTAAAATGGGTGTGTCAGACCAAGGAGACATGCAAAATGTGCAGTGTTTTGGGGGGCTCCAGGAACGTGATTGGAAACCACTGACTTATAGCACAGAGAATCTACGTTCAGTTGTCCGCTTCTGACAACAACCCAGACTGACACCACACAAGTTTAATGCATAAGGTCCCAAGCCTGTCCACATAAGTTGTGAATTAGCAACGGTATGCATAAACTAGTGCATGAAAATTCAGTGCATGAAAATGCACATTAAGAAACATTAGTATAAAAATATAAAATGTAAATGTTTGAAACCTAGAAAGTGAAACTGCAAAATGGACCAACAAGCATTCATATGAAGCTGGTATAGTCATGTTTGCTCACATCGCTGTTGAGTAACATCTGCGTGTAAAGTACAACTGAATCTCTAGGGTTATTTTGTTGGAGTCTAACTGTATGTTCTGTAATTGTATGTTATGGTATACATACAATGAGAGCTGAACCGAGAGCTTTGGCTCGTGACCGAGAACCGAGAGTTGTGGTCATGTGTTTGTGTGAGATGAGGGAGCTTTAAAAAATCCCTTTCACCAGCCTTGTTCAAATTTGGGTACAGTAGTGGAATGTTAAATTCTGCTAAACATTGTTTCTAAGCGATGGGGCGATAGTGGGTGACTGTAATGATGAAAACACTGGTGTGAATTGCAAGTCATAATCAGTAAGACAGTTGTCTCCAAGGGGACTGTCCCTGTAACAAGTGTACTATGTGTACTAAGTCAATGGTTCCCAAACTAGAGGGCACTAAAAAGAAGTGGTGCAACAAGACTAAAGAATAGAATACTCAAATTGAGTATTTCAGGGAGTCATGTAAAAATCTATATGAATGATGGATGGTTCTGCACTAAGCATGCTGTTAAAAAAGACTATATTTATGTTTCCATCCAAAGATTTGAATTAAACCTATGTTCAAAACTGGAATATAACATAAAACATATACAAATAAAGCACAATTTCTACCCAACGAGTCAAAGAGAACAAAAACGTTGCTTCCTGATAAACTGTGGTACTAAATATCAATAAGAATAAAGGAGAAGGCACTGAAAATAATAATTTTCATATAGGATTAGGCAAATTAGTCTACCTGCGCTTCAGAGTGAACTGACGAAACACAATAAATGTGGTCAATGCTTTTGAAGGCAGATGCTTCTGTTTGGGAACGCGGTTGTGTTACACAGATATACTTAAATGACAGACTTTGCTCATCTGTTTCAGAATGGCCATAACAATGTATACTTTTCCGATGCGCATGGAGGAATTTATTTGGTAAATTTATATCTATTGTAGTTTATGTGCATTTATGTCTGATTCTCATTTTTGTAATTTATGCACATCTTGGTGTTTCCATCCAGTTTTTTTTTAATGCAATGTTTCAAAATGTGCATAAAAATAGGTAGATGGTAACATAGCTAATGAATCTACTTCAACAACTACCAAAACACAGTGACTAAACCAGATGCAAATGGCAAAATGGCTAAAGAAGACTTCCTTTAACTTGTTTTCCAAAAGTTGGTATGATTCTTTAGAGTCTACATGAAATGTCTGCAAAATACTTTAGTTGAAATTCACAGTGAGCCATTTCAGTGCATGGCCCTTTAAATGATAATAGCCTACTTCTACCTCTCTTGTCTGCTTTTTGTGAATTTGTTGACACATTATCGGAACTATTTCACTGCAACCTCAGTGGTTTTTGGGGGATTAAAAAAGTGGAATTGATCTTTATCATTGTATGGTGGTTGTGTCCACACAATGCTAATACACATCTACCATCACAATCACATCACAAACAAAAAAGAGAAGCCTGTTAAGGTTGATTAGTTGTAGTTCTGTTTTAATTACAATGTTACAGATAAAATGTTCCTGTAAAAGAGGCTTGAAAATAATTTTCCTCTACAAAGGGGGGCCCAGCAGAAAAAGGTGCAATAAGTTTATTTGCATGAAAGCTAAATGGCTGCTTACTAAAATTAATTAATGTATGGGCCATACTAGTTCTGCATCTCCTGTGAAATGAGCATAAAAGTATGGTTACAAAAAATGAAAGTTGCTGTAAAATTTTGCAGGCAAAAAAGTCAAATACCTATTGTGTTGTGGATGCCGGTTGGTCACACAGAAATTCTCAATCGTTTTGATTGTGACAGCAAAAAAACCCAAAAAAACATGCTTAACAATTGTAATTTTTCTTGTATCTTAGCAATGCAGATGTATCATATTTTGAGTTCAAAACAGTTTGCATCACTGGCACTACAAAAAAGTTACCTTTTACAGTTACAGTTAAGTTACGGTTACCTTCAAATACACACAGTTATACACAAACAACACACTAGTTCTCACAAGTATGCTCTCACACATTCACACTTACAAAGAGCTGCATTGATACTAAATTAGAAACTCATAGAGCAGGTGTTTTTTACGACGTCCTTGCTACCACTGTACCATTTTACACAGCAACCCAGACTCTCAGAAACACGAGAGTGGGAAAAAGCAGCTCAGCAAGTGACTTAGCAACCCCACCCCCCCATACAGCCACTTTCTCTGTTCAGTTGCTTGTCGTTCCCAAAAGACAGCACAAGCCATGCCAGCTCACCCAAACCAGCGCCACTGCTCTGCCAAGGAAATCACTGTCAAAACAAGATTCACCACGCACCAGGCAGAGTTGTCTTCCTGCGCACACACACAAGTAATTTCACCACAGGCCAAGAGGTCTCAACTTCACACACTGGGCAACACAGGCTGAGTGATTCTGCGCGGTGCCAAAACTAACCCGTCTTTTCCACTAGACTAGACCAAGCAGTCAAGCAAGGCCCTGCTGTTCCTTTTTCACATCAGAGACGGGAGACCTTGTGTGAGTTCTGGCAATCTAAGAAAAACACCTTCTGTCCACCAGTCATTGCTTGTTCACCATAAATACATCTAAGTGAGCTAGCAAGTGCTAACACTGTATTTGGTTAGCTTTACATCCTCTGAGAAAATGTTTAGTTGAATTTGCAGTGGGTTTTCTTTGAGCGTTCAATGTTTTCTTTTTCTGTTATGGGGGTCCAGGATACTGATTTGGTTACTGATATCAGGTCTAGTTTGAGGATCAAGATAGTCTTTCTGATCTAGTTGACCAAGGGAGGAGTTAGAATTTAAATGATCAATTACTCATTTTCATGTCCTTCCAAACCATAGAATAAAAAAGAAAACATTTGATAAATGGGATTTTTTTTTGTTGTACTATCCTGTCCCACCTTTTATTAGGTGTCATTAACTGCTATGTACTGCTATGAAATAATAAAATATACTGTAAATTAATTGTTAGGTACCGTGCACAGTGTTCATGTTGTGTCACAAATAATGCTTGCTGCTATTGAGGTGGGATACAAGTAATAGGAACAGGTTTTGTGATATGTTTAAGATTGTAATCATAGATGTAACCACATCAATAAATTACAAATGTAGTTATATAGAGGTATTTTTTTAAAATACACACACAAAATGTATGCAAACGTGGGATACGTCAAAACAGCATACTGTATACTGGAGAACATCTTGAGGATAAACAGCTTGAATGTTGTGAAACCTAATTCTTTACATGCCAAACATGCTCATGTCTTATAACCAAATGAAGATGTTTTCCTTGAATCTCTCAACATGTAAAGAGTAAACATGTTGCTGTTGCAGACTCTGCTGCAATACTGGTGATGGATTTTCAGGATGGGAAATCCAGGCCTCCTTTAGAATTTCCTCTCTTATAAACTGATACTATAAGCCTGGTATAGACACAGGGTGTGTTTGAATGAGTCACAATATGTGAGCCGGTGTAAACTGCACCTTTACAAGAGTTTATAGAGAGAGAGAGAGAGAGAGAGAAAGAGCCTGTTTTTAGAGGCCAAGTGCAGTGGTCAGCAAACTGTGTCTAATGAGTAATGACCTATCAGTAAAAGAGAGAGAAAGAGGGAAAGAAAGAGATGGACATGTGATGAGAAGTAATGGACATGAGAGAGTTTTATAACAAGAACACACAGTCCATAAACACTTTTCAACACAAATAAATTACCTATGAACAGAACAGACATTATAGTAACTGAGGTCAAATTGTTAGTCTGATTTTTTTTTTTTTTAAAGATATTTTCTGTTTTGCAGTTGACATTGCACAACAGTAAAACCCACTGAAAACTATTCTATCCCATTATACTATACATCTACCACAAGTCTTATATCAAAAACACTTGTGAACCTTTGTGATTTACAGCATATGTATTCTATTGACAGTTTTAAAGAATAAAAAAATGAACCATAGTATTTACTGTATATATTAATATTTAAGCAATTTGAGAAAAAATTGAAGCAAATAGCAGTGCAATGACAATACAAGAAGCCATTTGTTTAATTAATTTAATTTTAATTAATTGATGTTTATAACATAAAACTTCTTATTTTTATTGCACATACATTTAACATGTTGTTATTGCATTGACTTTATTGTTATTTTAGTTATTAAGTTACCATTCAATTTTCAGCTCATAAAGAGTTCATAGAAGAAGTAGAATAATTTTATTACCAGGTGTAATAATTTAATAATTTAATTTAATTTGTTTATTTTATTTTATTTTGTCACCAATAAGGATGTCATCAGAGGGCACATCATTATGCCAGGTTCACTACTTGTTGGTCCCACTAAAGGGCCATTAGCACAGATCATGTTTTGCATTAAATTAAATAAAACTTATTAAATTAATTCATTAATTCATGTTGTTGAGTGAGAAGCTGCAAAATACATGTGGCATAAATGCAATAACCAAACACGTCCGCTTGGCAAAAATACGTAAAAGCTCCTAACGGCCCCTGAATGTGATTTTTTTCTTTTGTGACAGCCCTGGGCAGAAATACTGTAGAAAAGAATGGGAAATGAGGTATAGACATATAACCAAATGCATATATGATTGCTAATTTAGACTGAAGCAAGAATAGTGTAATCTGCTAAGAATTTGTGCATTTGACATTCTGTGACAAGATGGTCCTAAAATATCTGTCATTTGGGAAAAAGAGAAACACAGACAGAGCGAGAGAAAGAGAGAGCTATGGAGAAAGAGAGCGAAAGAGAGAGGCCTGTCTTTAATGAACCCGCTGAGTTTGTTTGTCCAGCCACCCAGGGTCGAGCCTGAGATTAAATCATGAAGGATGTGGTTGGATGTCTAATTTTACAAAAACAAATGTTCTGAAAGGCTGTGTTTACATTGGGCCAGAACTGGAGGGAGGGAGGACGGGGCAGGACTCCTGACCGACTTCACTCTGTACCAGCAATAAGAGGCTTATTAATCTACTGCTAACTTTAAACCTGCACCAGACCAAGCCACTAAAAATAGGGGAATTTAGTTTGTTGACATTTTTGTGAATGTGTGTGTGTGTAGCGAGCACCATTTGGATTTATAAAGGCATTTGGGAACTGAGAAAACGTTGACAGCTTTCGCACAACTTTTCAACTCACCTGTACATAAATGTGCATGCGATAACATAATCATGTTAGTTGGACTTCCTTCTCTTTCTGTGTCCTGGTCAGGATAGTTCTGTTTCTCTACAGCACTTCCGTCTTCAATAATTTGATTATGCTGCGAGCGATGCAGGTTAGGTAATTGAATAAAAGGATTGATAAACAGCAAGGGCAAATGTTGAGTTAAATATTGACTTCTAGCACTAGCAAATGTGAGTATGTTCATCAGCAAAGCAGGACCAAGGCTGTATATTAGCTGTACTAGACACTTAAAAATAAAAGGTGCTCTAAAGGTTCTTCACAGCGATGTCAGAAGAACCATTTTTGATTCCACGAAGAACCATTCAGTCAAAATTTATTTAAAGAACCATCTCTTTTTTTACACACAAAGAACCTTTTGTGAAACAGAAAGGTTTTTAAGATGTTAAAGGTTCTTTATTGAACCACTCAAGAAAAAATAAAAAAGGTTCTATGGCATCATGAAGCACCTTTACATGTAAGAGTGTATAAGGTGTATACACAATTGTACTTTTTTTACTTCTTTTTCACAAGGGAAATGATTCAGCGTCAAACCCTTGTTAAAGTGCTTAACATACTCTTACATGAATATGTCTAGAATTGTTATGGTGTGTGTGTATGCACTGACACTTCTGTGACTGCCTGCGTGTGTATGTCCTCTATAATGAGTAGTTACCTGATCCAGCCGTCAGTCAGTTTTCTACCTCCAGAACACCCCCTGTCAATCATCCTCCCATATGATGGACACTCTCACACACTCCAACTATTCTGGAGATAATGACAGGTTATCAGGTAGTAGAAACACGCACGCAAAATACACACACTGCCGTTATATACACACTAGTGCAGCTGCTGCAATAAACTCTCTTATAAAACAGAAATTTTTACCTCTGAATTCTGATTGGATGAATTGGATTTTACAACTGGTAAGGTGATTTACAGGTCAATGACATTTCTACTATTCATTTTTGTTTTGTATTAAAAAGAGTTTTGAAATGTTGCATTAAAGAGCATAAAAAAAAAAAAAAGTATGTTAAAGACGCATAGCATAATTAAGAAATCAGAAAAACTTAAATAGCTTAGTGTTATGTTTTACTATTGATTGAAAAAAAGAAGCTATTTTTGTTAAGAAATTTAAGTGCTTTGTATGAGACCCACCTGCCCTTTTAGCTCACTTACAGAGATATCGCCAATCAAGCACAACTTACTGAGAGCTCCAACAACCGCAAGAGCAATCTGGATCCCCTTCAAGCATTCCCCTACTCATTAAACACAACCTCCTAAACACACCACGCTCATGCACCCGTCTTTCTCAAATGCTTGCGCAATATTTTATGATCACTGGACCATTGCTTCAGACACTATGCGTTTTCAGGGGCAAAGACCTGAAGAAGCTACAACTCATTTGCAGGTTATGTGAGTATCCCAGCAATGCCATTGTCACGCTGGTGTTGTGCAGGTGAAGGAGATCACAGAAGATGAGAGCTCAAATATCACAAAGTCTTTAATTAGA